>CM032231.1:20590000-21052500 GCA_019009955.1 Riptortus pedestris
CCACGTCGAGGAGTGGCTACAATGTGGAAGGCACCTAGCCGCAAGGCCTTAATCCTTCCACACCAATCCAACAACCTCGTGTTCACTGAGGACTCGCTACGATGGTCAGAAGCGAGCCCTATGGAACGGACGTCCCCAACTACCCAGCTCCCACACGAGAGAAACGCATGTACCAGTTTACCTGGCCTGTACGCCCTCGTGCTTTGAACACACGACCACTACGTCTAAGACCGGCAGTGAAGGCAAGCCTCCACTCCGGACACCACCCAGCCCGTAGTTCACATTGAGTAGGCAGAAGACCCCACCCCATTAAGGCAGGAGTGATCCCCTGCCCGGAACAGCAAAGCCGACTAAGGACCTACTGTTCCTACGGTTCTTCCCCTACCCAGCAGCTACACAGCGGGGGCTTACTGCTGCCACTTGGAGGGCCGGCCCCGTGCCGGAAGGTCTTAGTACGACAGCAGACTACCAGGCTAAACTAATTACTCAACAAACTCAATACAGACAAACAAAATTACTATACGAAGGTACAGTGAGACATATACGCCACTGAATCCTAGATAAATGGCAATGAGAATAGTTGAAAGTAAACAAACACCTCCGCAGTAACAAAAGTAGAATTAAGGAGTTGCCATAGGAGTACTAGACGGGAGGGAGTTTTTCTTACCAGACTCAGGATCGGTCACACAGACACTTAATGACAAGGACAGACAACCCTATATGCAAATACTGCTACAAGAACCTAATGATAAAACACATACTGACAGACTGCATCCAACGGAAAAACCTTCACATACCCTACGATATGACAGAACTATTAACTGACAACAGCCAATATATTCTACAAATACTAACATATCTAAAACATATAAACATTTACCGATACATATAGAATTATAATTCCATGGGTGTACAACATACAGAAGATTTAAAAGAAATAACTTTTATTATATTCTAATAGGCAAAGTACGGATATGAGAAAACCTCAGATATTTAAGGAATATTTTTCATACTGTTTAAATAAAGTATCAAGGTTTGGATGAAGGAATAAATAGATTGCTCTAAACAGAAATCATCACGTTTGATGTGGGGCATAAACTAAATAAATAAAAGAATATCTCATGTTCACAATATTCATTACCTATTTGAAATTCATGAAAAAATTTGAATATTGAGTAATGCAAATGTTGAAAGTGTTATTTTTCACTGCTAGTCTGAGTGTAAGGATTCTTAGGAGCTTTATTCAAATGAAAAGACATCAGTCCCTTGAAAAGAAAACAAGATGAACTTCACAAACAACCACCTGTCAGGTTTCAGAATAATACCTCAAATTCAGAACTCGTAATATGTTAAATTAAAAAAAAAAAATTAAACGGACCTTGAATTTAGTCAAACATGTAATTATAATCAATCTCTTTCTCTTGAACCAGTAGAATATTAAGGTGTGTATCACAGACAAGGGGGAATTCTTCTTTTTCATACTGGTTTTCACGTAAGAAAACCGTTGAAAACACAATTTTGTTGTTATTGATAGCAAGGAGGTGATACCGTTTCCCCCAAGACTTTCATATAAAACTTTCAATTATTGGACAATAACTAAAGGATAGTTGGTATCTTCGTACAATGGAATAATAATAGTAATAATAATAATTGCGTAGGGATGTGGCGACCCCATCGGAGATCTTCGGATTGAAATTAGCCACTGGCCCTCCAGGTTGGGGGAACACTTACACTGACATACACACAGTACACTATACACTAACACTGACATAAGGTCACACTCAGTACACACCCCAGGGTCACCTTCCCTGGGAGATAAACCTGGCAGTAGGTATAAAATGCAACCCATTATTAAATATGGTGCGATGAACAAAGAATACAGCCTCGGACGAATCAGGAAGTAAGGGCTGCTCCAGATGGGTAAATGAATTGTCAGCCCTCAACAACGTTCAGAGGTACTGTGCGAGCGGTGACCTGATGTTGTACGGCTCTGAAAGAACCCTGACTGTAACCAACAGTCCAAAATTCCAAGCTCTGACTACAGCTTGGAGGAGGATGACTCTCCTCCCCGCTCCAGTCAGAAGAGGTAGACCAAGTTAGTAACTGCAATCTCTACGCACCAAATGGACTAAGGACATTCATATTGCAGTTATGTCGAAGCGTACTACCTTCTGCCACAAAATGTGAACACGAAAAAAACTGGAATTAATACTACCGCATTGAGCAGTATTGGCATGAAACTCTACCTTCAGATTACATTAAAGTCTCAAAACCACGCAGATCAAGTTAGGCGCATATTGCGAATCAGGTTAAGATACTGACAAGTTTTGGAGAATACTTGAGGAAATTAAAAATTAAGTAAGGCAGGCCATTGGACTAGAAAAATGAAACTGAGCATGTAGTTGTTAAATGAGTTTTGCAAATCAATGTTATGGAAACAAGAAGTTGACTACCAATAAGATAATATGATGAAGACTCAAATTATAACTATTGCCCCTAGAGATGATCTGCTCATGTCCGAATTCCGTGTGAAATTTTGAAGGTCATTTCCATACCATATGAGTCCAAGCCTTCCCAAGAATTCCTTATAATAAAAAAACATTAAGTGCTGTCTAAAACTAAGAATAATGTTCTGGCGATCTCCGTGTTGAATCAGTCGATAATATCGAGGCAAACTAAACATTGGACTTTTTCAGCTGCAAGAGGAGTGGCGTGCTATCTAGGGATAGTTGAGAAAAAACTTCTCAGAACAAAAGCCAGCAAAGTCTGGGTATTCCGCAATGGCAGCGACGATTAGAGAAAAGGATAGCTGACCTTCGTAAGAGAATTGGTATCTTGACTAACTTCCTGTGTAATCCAGATGGTTCTAGTACCAAGCTAAAGGTAAAATTGATGAAATTATTGTTCTTCACCTAGGCTTGGTAAATGAGAACGATCTTATTGAGACTCTACGAACCTATTTAGATAAGCAACGACTTGCTGTATATGCTAATAGGATACGGAGATATAAAGAATCACATATGAGGAAGAAACAAATAGATTGTAATGTCAACGATTTGACCAATTATTGGGCAAACATTTGGGAATTACCTGTGACTCATAGAAGAGAACAATGGATTAAAGATCTCACACGAACGGATTAAAAAAATGTTCCAGAAATGGCAGATGACAGCATATCGCCTGAAGAGGTGACGCAGGCATTAAAAAAAAGCATAACTGGAAATGTACCGGTCGAGATAGAATTCAGAATTATTGGTTCAAAGCATTTTACGATGCGTACATCACATGCTCGCTAGATGTTATTCAAGTTTATTGACAGGCCATGTTCCTATACCTGAAGAGTTCGCTGAGGGTGTGACCCTATATGAGTCCAAAAAAGGAAGGTCACTTAGAACCTAAAGATTACAGGCCCATTACTTGCTTAAATGGGAATTCTATAAACTATTTACATCTATAATTAGTGCTAAAATAAATAGCCACCTTGTTCCAAACGGGCTGTATTGCTCCAGAGCATCTAGGCTGTAAAAGTGTGCTAAGGGATGTAAAGATTTAATTAGTTATATGAATCAATTTATAGCGTCCTCAGGTCTCCAAAAAACAGCGGAATATTTCTATATCATGGATTGACTACAAGTAAGCGTAAGAATCAGTACCGCATATGGGGTTATATGAAGTTGTAAAAGTTTACAAGTTGCTCCAAGTGTAACCAATTTATTGTGCACGTTGAATGACAACATGGAATACTTCGCTTAGCATTGGAAAGGGTAAAACAAAATTCCAGAGCGAGACTATTATAAACAAAAAGATTATTTACCAAGGTGACAGTCTCAGCCCCATGGTGGTTTTGCTTAGCTATGAATCCCATGAGCCAAATAATTCGAGACAGTGAATACGGTTACGATATTTTCTATAGGTAAAAAAGAAACTAAAGTAATTCATAGCCTTTATATGGATTACCTGAAGTTTCAGCTCAACGTGCAAAGACACCTACCCAGTTTCAAAGCATGATAGGCATATTAAAGAATTATAGATGATTCTATTGGTATGTCATTATGGGTTAGATATATGTGCTGTCTTGCATAATTCACTAGGTCAGAAAACGAATACAGATAATATAGATAGTTTCTGATGACACCTATATTCACGAACTAGAAAGGACTGAATCATACAAATATCTTGGTTTTCAACATCATCTGAAAATAGCGAAAAAGGATGTAAATAGACCTATTAAAATATGAAATTATTAAGCGCGTTCGACTTATTTTTAACAGCTATCTTTCAAGCCGCTATAAAATAAAATCATTTTAATACATGGGCGATACCATCTCTTATCATATGATTTTTTGGCATAATAAAATGGTCTGACACTACTCTTGATTAGTTGGATAGACTCATAAGAACGGAGATGACAAAAGCCAGAATGCACCATCCGATTTCATCTATGGTCAGCTTGTTAGTTATCGAGGAAACAAGGAGGACGAGGCCTTCTCAACATCCGAAACCTATGTCGGTCTCAGGAAGTTAACCTGAGGCATTACATAAGATCGAATGATAGCCAAGCTTCAAAGAAATAGTTAAACTTGATGACGGGTTTACGGCCTTGAACTTGAAATGTAGTAACAATCCTGAAGTTAAAAATGAATCCCACTTTCTTTCAGAATGGCAAAGTAAGGAACTTCATGGTCGTTACTACAATCGCCTTTATGACTCGGAGGTAGACTTGGCTTATTCTGTCGCGTGGCTGACGTCTGGAAAGCTGTTTTCAGAAACAGAAGGTTTCATTACAGCTATCCAAGACCAAGTGATTGCCACCAGATCATACAGACGTCATATCCTCAAAGACAGTAGTGTCTCAGACAAATGTAGATTATGCAACAAAGCTTATGAATCCATTCAACATATTACGGCAGGATGTGAAATACTTGCTGGATCCGAGTACTTACAAAGGCACAATAACGTGGCAAAAGTATACCATCAAGCTCTAGCAGAGAAATTCGGCATGGTAGGCAGTAAGGTCGCTTATTATCGCTATAATCCTCAAAAATTATTGGAGAAAGATAATATAAAGATGTATTGGGACGAAGCGATGATAACTGACCATACTGTGCACCATAACAAACCGGATATTCTCATTATTGACAAGATCAATAAGACTGCTGATATTATTGACATTGCAGTGCCCAATGATGAGAATATTCGAAAATCCCATGCCGAAAAGTTAAGAAAATATCAAGAATTGGCTATCGAGCTCAAAGAGGTATACAAACTGAAATCTGCCATAGTTACGCCTATTATAGTAAGTTCAAATGGACTAGTGCCAAAAACAACGATAGCAGGCACCAAGAACTTGAATCTGCCAACAGCAATTATAAAAGAAGCACAGCAAGGGGTACTTCTTGATACTGCTAGAATCGTGCGAAAATTTTTAAATTCCCTTAATATGTCACACTCACAAACTCCATATCGGTTGGATTTTACTCCAGTTTTCACTGAGTATAAATCTCCCCCATAATAGTAATAATAATGATAACTAATTGATTTCTTTAACTTTTCTCTACCTTTTAGAAGCCGTCCGAGTTGTAGAGCTCGATCCAATAAAAATCCGTCACGCAGGGGCTGCGTAAACTAAGCAGATTTCCCTCGTGAAGTTTAACAATAGATTAATCTTCATACCGGTAACACAACACCACCGTGAATATTAAGTGAATAAATACAATGATAATAAGAAACCTCCCGAAGGAAAGCATCTGAAATGTAAAGAAACAGTTCAGCCAACTTCTTACCTGTAAGAAAAACAATTACTGTAATATATCGTAATATAACGAATTAATTTGATCGAAAACTATTTACTACATCTAGTACTGTAATTTTTAATGGATCAGAATAATTATTATCTTAATCAATCAAATTTTAGTAGTCCAAGAACATAAGACGTGGGGGGGGGGGATCACCAGAATATATTTGAATGTATCTGGTATAATAAAGGTCTCTTGAAAACAATATATGGTATTTAAGCTTCATATAATATGGTTTATTGCATAACAGAGTGTTGTTTATGTCATAACAACAGTAGAAGTGGGGGTTTGCTGAAGGCTGAAAACTGAAAAATGCAAATATCTCGGTTAAAATTCAAGATAGAGAATAAATGTAAATAACACTATTTATAGTATATTTAATTTTCAATATGATTTGTCCTATACAATGTTTCGATCGGACGTGTATTAACGGAGATATTTTGAATTTTCAAAAATCCCCCTTCTAAACACCCCCCCTCGAAAAACAAAAATTGTGACCGCTAAAGCGTTAACAGACACTTTTTATATATATATAATTTTGAACGGACCTCATTTTCGTCATCGATCGATGAACATTTGAACATCTTTTTCGAAAGTCGTATCATGAGTACGACCCTAAAAGCTGATTTCCCTTAAGGGAAATCTGTTAAAAACTTAACTTTTCCCAGTTAGGTAAATATAATAATTTATTATTTGTCTGAATTGCGCGTGACAATGTGGACTGGCTTAAGATGGCAGTAGTAATACCGTGCAAGCTTTTCAAATTATTGAGTTCCTCCCAAAGCCACATCCCCCAAATATTCCCCCTCAACCATCTCTTCGACCCAGGTCTTCATTCTTCAACCTAAAACTATTAATACTTGAAGACGTCATCCAGCCTGCCTTCCTGTACGGCTCTCCGCTTCATGACTAAAACCTCACTGTGCAAACTCTAATCGCTCCAGAATAACTTCATAAGAACCATCGTCCGATGTACCTCCCTGCATTGGAAAACCAAAACCAATCCCGATGTCCACCAAACCCTGTCCCTAGAACCTATAGCCCACACCATCTCTCGCCACCATATCAAATTCCTACATTCGCTTTAACACTAGGACTATTCTCTTTTCAATAAGCTCCCCCTCCCCGGCAAGGAAAGTAGCTGATCTTGAAGAGCCTCTTGCACTACGTTACCTAGGTTGTCTACCGCCCGTAACCCCAAACTTGGTCATGGACCCATAATATCAAATGTTGACATAATAACTAATTTCATTACCCCCATCATCACAGGGCTTATTTTGGAGATTAAGTTAGGTTTAAGTCTTGTTTGTTTAGGTTAATCTGTCTTATTTAGGTTAGGGACAACTGCAACAATCTTCGTCCTTTCAGGTTTCTTCTTCCGGTTTAGGTCTTTGGTTACCCTTTCATTCTTATCTCCCCCACCTACTATCCCTTTTAGCAGATTTCCCTTTAGGGAAATCGGCTTTTGCGGTCGTACTCATTAAGCGATTTTCGAAAATGATCTTCAAATGTCCATCGATCAAACCCAGATGACGAAAATAACGTCCGTTCGAAATTATAATTATATATATATATATATATATATATATGTGTGTGTGTGTGTGTGTGTGTGTGTGTCTGTTAACGCTCTAGCGGTCGCAATTTTTTTTGATCGTTACCAAACTCGATGTTTAAACGTTTTATGCAAAAAAACAGATAAGTTCGATAATGGCTGAAATCGGACCAGTGGGAGGAGGGGTTTAGAGGGGGATTTTCGAAAATTCGAAATATCTCCGTTACCATACGTTGGATCACAAAAGTGTATAGAACCAATCTTATTGTAAATTAAATTTACTATAAATATTGTTCTATACATTTATTCTCTATCTTGAATATTAACCGAAATATTGGCATTTTTATTAAATTTGGGCCGATAACGTACGACGGAATTTCCCGCCAAAAGCTAGTTCGGCCCTTTGCCGTAACTGTTCGGCTCTCGTATGGAGATTTCTCTATTGTATAACTTCACGTGGGAAATCTGCTTAGTTTACGCAGCCCCTGCGTGACGGACTTTTTTTCTTCTTTCGTTTCGCCCCTTGCCGGGTTACTCGCCCCTTCAATTCAACAACTCACAAATCCTTCTTAAATAAAACTCTCAGTTGAGCATGAGGGGAACTGCCATCTCATGCCTTGCAGGCCTCACGGTCCGCATTGCTAGCTACCGAAGAAACAAGAAGAAGAAGATAGTTATATTCAGCTTACTCTTCTGCTGTTGAGGGCTATCTCACCGACAAAAATGACAAGTCCCAGGCTTGGTGCCTCGACAAACAGTTGCAGATGCAGAGGACCTGCGGAGGCGGGGACCCCGGCGGAATAGCCAATGAAAGCGTTAGAAGTCAATAGACGGTAGGTTTGCCGTTGGCGACGGACATGAATGAGAGGCGATAGGCCTAAGGTTCGATGTGCCAGCGAAAGTAGAGCCAATCAGCCTGGCCTGGTTTACTCTTACTTAGCCTATAATCGCTACTCCGTGTTCAATCATGCGCTTTCTAACGACAATCAACAATTGTTGCCAAATTATTCGCTATACAAGCCGTTAATTAACGCTTTGAGCGTCTTAGCAGTGAAATCACTACCTCTCTTCCTCAAGGGACGCCCGAAGCCAGTTTTTATGCGCGGTATTGAGGTTGTACTCATGACGCGATGTTCTAGCAATATCTTCAAATGTCTATCGAACCTACCTAGTAGATGACGAAAATGAGGCCCGCTCAAAATTATATATATATATATATATATATATATATATATATATATATATATATATACACTAGCGGACCCAACAGACCAGTTTTAGTCCTGCATGATATTTCAAGCGATTAGGATATTAAATTTAAGAATATTATGTTTAAAACAAAAGCTACTGTTAATAACAAAAAATACAACTTTTGTTAGGTGGACGTTTATTCAGCCAGTTATTCAGGTCCCCCTTATAACCCCTACTACCATTCGAACCTAACAAACTTAATATAGCTTTTAATCATGAAATAATTAATGCTAATTTACATATAGAGTTTTGTTAAATTTTTAGTGTATATCTCGTTTATACTTTATTATACGACAAAAGTAAATATAACAAAAATTACTCTAAATAACAAAATAAACAACTTTTATCCTGTTCATATTTGCCGAAAAACCAATAGGAAACGAAATATTTCTATTTTTAATTTTAGCCCTCCCTTACAACCCCCACTCTTGCTCCATCTGCCGGGCTGATTTGTGAATCTAAACGCTCCAGGGCGTCACCCAAACACATACAAAATAAACATCATTAAAATCGGTCCGGTCCAGCCTTCTAGGAGGAGTTCAGAGACATGCACACGTACAGTAGAATTATATGTATAAAGAAATATATATATATATCTACTATATAAAAATAAGTCGGGTTTTCCTTCCTGACGCTATAACTCCAGAACGCACGAACCGATTTCCACGGTTTTGCATTCGTTGGAAAGGTCTCTGGCTCCGTGAAGTTTATAGCAAAGGAAATTCAGGAAAAATTTCAACAGAAAAGCGAGAAAATCTTTTTTCACATACAGCGCCATCTCTGATACATAGCATGTACTACAAACCAATATTTTAAGTAGATGAGGCCGGTGCGTGATACATTGTTTGACAGCTACTCATTGTTCTCTGCTCAGTTAATTTCATGTGGCAAACCGGTATTGTGTTCACTGTGAAATTGTGAAAAAAAAAGTATCTAAAATAAGTTATTCGTTTCCTAACATTTCAATTGGAAACCATCAAATCAATCACATGTATTGTGCAAATGTTTATTCAATTTCAACAGCAGGCATATGCCTTTAAGGTGGTAAGTTGAACTGTGTAAATTATGTGGATCGTGCATTTGAGGTTAAATTCACCACTCTCCATAGTCCAAAATGTCTAGAGGACGACGTGCGAACATCGGCCGCCGCACAAGACATGCAAGCCAACAACAAGTGTATTCACAGAACTTAAGCGAAGAAAGACAAAATATAAGAGAAAATGCCCGATTGAGACAATGCGTGAGCACACGAAGATCATTGGCATCATACAATCGCTTGGCATTCCAATATGATCCCACTGCGAACTACAGTGATGATGAAAATTTAGATATTGGACCAATGACGACTATATGCCGATATTGCAATGCGTTAAAGTTCAAAAGAGAAACGGCTGGATTGTGCAGCGCAAGTGGAAAAGTCAAACTGGATCCATTACTTACAGCACCACAGCCACTAAAACCATTGTTCGATGGAAGTGATCCCGATTCCAGCCATTTTCTTCAACACATCCTTGAATACAATAGCTGCACAATGGCACATAAGAAATCACTTGAAGCACTTCACACTGAAGGATCTTCGGCGAAATAACAACATCTTTGGCGGCTTGATGATATTGTTGGCAGGTGATTTCAGGCAGGTTGCCAGTAATTCCCCTTGGAACGCCTGCAGATGAATTGAATGCTTGCCTGAAGGCATCACCTTTATGGAATAACGTAAAAACATTATCGCTAACCACTAATATGAGAGTTCAACTTCAAAATGATCAAAATGCTGCACAATTTTCCAAACAATTGTTAGCTGTTGGAAATGAAAGTCCCAGTTGATGCGACATCTGGATTAATTACTCTTACCAACGACTTTTTCCGATTTGTACTCTTATTGAAAATGTTTTCCCAAACATTAGTGAGAATTATCAGAATTATGCTTGGTTAAGTCAACGAGCAATTCTTGCCGCAAAGAATAATGATGTACACGCACTGAATTTCACCATTCAATCAAAAATTCCTGGCGATTTGGTGACATACAAATCCCGATGATGTAGTAAATTATCCAACGGAGTTTTTGAACTCTCTGGAGTTACCAGGATTTCCACCACATAACTTGCAACTCAAAGTTGGTACAGTTATTATGATATTGCGTAATTTGAATCCACCGCGACTTTGCAACGGTACTCGACTTTCGGTAAAAAGACTTATGCCGAATTTGATTGAGGCAACCATTATTAACGGAAAGTACGCAGGTGAAAATGTATGTATTCCTCGAATACCAATGATTCCGACTGATCTTCCGTTTGACTTCAAACGATTGCAATTTCCAGTTCGCCTTGCGTTCGCAATGACAATTAACAAGTCGCAAGGCCAATCGCTTAGTGTTTGCGGGATAAATTTAGAAAATCATTGTTTTTCACATGGGCAGTTATACGTTGCGTGTTCACGAGTTGGGAAACCATCCGCTTTGTTTGCGTTAACGTCAGACCAAAAAACAAAAAATGTGGTTTACCAAAGAGCACTTCAATGAAACGGATAATTTGCAGACACGTATAACGCTTCAATTCAGTATTTACTTTGGATTCACTTTCATTTACTTAGAGAAGTTCAATTAAATAACACTTCATTTTTGTAATCGTAATTAATTCATTACTGTTGTGAAATGAAATCAAATTTTTCCTTTTCAAATATAAAAACAAAAAAAAGACTCAAGTCTTCATCTTTTAATCACCAAACGAAATCTTACATAAAACGAAGCCATCTGGTGGCGAAATGGAGTTCGCCGGGTTTGCTAGTATATATATAGATATATATATATATATATATGTGTGTGTGTGTGTGTGTGTGTGTGTGTGTGTGTAATTTTGAATGGACCAAATTTTCGTCATCTACTAGGTAAGATCGAAGGGCATTTAAAGAATTTTTTTCGAAAATCGCATAGTATGACGTCAATAGCTGGCTTCCGATCTGCTAAAATGGTGGCAAGGAACCAAGAGGTGCCTGGAGTCGAGAGTTAAGCCCTAACAAACTATACTCATTGAATAGTTTGGCAAGGAGTATCGAAGAACAAAACAAAGTAATAGAGAAGAATGTGGTGCCAGAATGGGAATAAAAGTACTAATGCTCCTTGTACAGGTTATTTCCACCTCCTACTTTTTATCTGTGAATATTAAAAATAATGTTGATGTAGTTGTTTATACTGGAATAATCACTATGTAAATATATGTATAAAATATGCCCTCATTAGCGGCCATTCTGCAAGACCATAAACCCTACATCATTATGATGAAAAGCGCACTAACAATAGAGGTGCTTAGAATAATATTCCAAACACTTTTGACACTAAATCTCAACATACTTTACTCAGCTTGACAATCACTGTCAATTGTGTCATCTGATCATTATATAAGACACGTAAATAGACGAATTTTATATAATTCAAAAGTGTAATATTATAGTTGAGCTTATGGAAATTGTAACAGATTTTCCTTAAAGAAAATCTGCAAGAGAGGTTATACCCCAGACATGGTTTTCTAAAGATTTCTTAAAATGTTACCTAGCAGATGAAGACAAATTATGTTCGTTCAACACACACACACACACACACGATGTGGATTATCTAGACAGTATCAAACAAGTTTATTACCCCTGCGTGATGGGCGTCTATAATTGTTGTCCTATAGATGCTTCCTCTAAATAGAATGTTAACCTAGTTGTTTGTATTTTTCAGTCTTTAATTTTTATTCACTGCTACAATAGAATATGGAAAGCATTATGGGATTGCAGCTGGTAGAAAATATAATCATTATTTGTTGAGAATTAATATATTATTCATCTTTATCTTGATAATCTGCTGTCAGACAATTTTGAAAATGTTATTTTGCATTGGGACAAAAAATTGGTTAGGATTTCAGTAAGCCATAAATTTATCTGATTTTTAAGAGAATACTACTTAATGTACATAGTTTTTATTTATTTATTAACGTCCACTTTTTTACAACTTAGGCTAATTGGGACGGGTTATCTACAGGTTACCACCTTTTTTTAGCCAGGGTGGGACTTAAGGGATGTTATTTAATGAATTTCGTCACTAAATAATTTCCTTTGCCCAGGCAAGAATCGAACTCGCCACTCTAGGCATACTTTCTAATGTGCAATTATTTCCGAGTCCAACATTAATTTTATAGGTAGCTTTGTTTAAAAAAAATGAGAGACATTACTGCACAAGAAATAAAATGCGAAGCCTCAAAAAACATGTAACTACGTCTTTCGAATTAATAAACTTAATTGCATTTGGCCTATGAATAAGTGACAACATCTGCCTTTCATCTAAAATGTTATTATTTGAAAGTTATAAAGATATGGCCGTACGTATTTTATAATTTTTATAAAAGATTAAATATAGGCATTTCACTCATCTAAATGGAACGAATTTGAAGTCAATTTTTTTGGTTAGTATTGTTTTATTTTATTTATAATATTTCAATAGCCATCATGTAACAATGAGTAGAACGATAAATTAAATTTATATGATGAGTTTCAACTGTTCATTTACTACTTTTTTTTTTAGATGTGATTAAAACGTATTTTATTTTATGTTTAGTAAATAAATATTCTTGAGCTGTAATTATTCGTTTATTAATTTTTTAGGCAAAGAAAATGCAAACAATAAGAGATATGGACAATTGATTTTGAATTGAAATTCAAGCTGTGAATTTTGCAAACGAATTCTTATTAAATACGATTTGTCGGAAAGTGAACACATAAAGAGACAACTGAGCGTATTAAACCGTTATTATTTCGTTAGATGGAAAAAAAACCCTGCTCCCCTAATGAAACGTTTTGAGGTGAAAATGCATGGTTAGATGTTGAGGTAGAGTTTCAACCTAAAGAGGAAGCCAGACAGAAGAGAAATTATCAACAAGCCCGGGAAAACGCAGACGCCCAGAAAAAAATTTGAGGAAGTCAAGGAACGGACAAATAAGAAAATAATGAAGAGGGAAGCAGATAGTTGATAGATTAGCCGCCAGGAGCAGCTTTGAACAGAATAATCAAACGAAAAGCAACAAACACAAAACAAAAACAGAAATATGTACTAACTAAAAAAATTAAAAATAGTAATAGTATAAAAATATCCCTTTTTTGTAACATAAAATGTACAAAAGTACTAGAACCCTCTCCCTAAACCTTGACAAATCTAATACATCCTATGTAAAACACCTTTTCAATCCCACAATATTTTTTATTTATTTAGTTTTGTGCCCACAGCGATGGTGATTGGCATTATTAGGATGATATATTTACTCCTTTATGTGCTTACCTTTTTTAGCAGATTTGCCTTAGGGGAAATCAGCTATTGAGGTCGTACTCATGACGCGAGTTTCGAAAAAAATCTTCAAATGTCCGACCTAGGAGATGACGAAAATGAGGTCCGTTCAAAATTTTATATATATATATATATATATATATATATATATATATATATATTTGTCTAGTAACGCTCTAGCAGTCGCAATTTTTGCTCGATCGTTACCAAACTCGATATTTAAACGTATTATGTAAAAAGAAAGATCAAGTTCGTTAATGTCAGAGAAATAGGACCAGTGGGAGGGGGTTTAGAGGGGAGGATTTTCGAAAATTCGATATAACTCAGTTACTATCCGTCGGGTCGAAAAAGCGTATAGAATCAATCTTATGGCAAATTAAATTTACTATAAATAGTGTTATATACATGTATTCTGTATCTTGAATATTAACCGAGATATTTGCATTTTTCTGTTTTCAGCTTCAGAGATGAGATCGGCTAACTTCGGGTCTAGTCGTGAGTTTCCGTCAAGAGCTAGTTCGGGCCGTTACCGCAACTGTTCGGCTCTCTATTCTGAAATATCTCTATTGTAAAACTTCACGTGGGAAATCTGCTTAGTTAACGCAGCCCCTGCGTGACGGACTTTTTTTTCTTTTATATTATGGAAAATATTTCTTTAATATCTGATTCTTTCTCATATCCGTGTTTTGTCTAAAGAATGTAATAAAAGTTAACCCTTTTAAATCTTTTTAGGTATGCTGTTGACCTATTCTATTTTGTATTATATGTTTTTGTAAATGTTGATGTGTTTTAGATATGTTAGTATTTGTGGAATATATTGGCTGCTGTCAGTTAATAGTTCTGTCATATCATGGGGTATGTAGGGTTTTTCATTGGATGCAGCCTGTCAGTATGTTTTTTATCGTAAGGTGGCATACAAAGTTTGAACGAGATCCACAAACTAAAAGTATTTTTTGTGCCATGATGAGGGAATCGGGACAACTGTGAGTCGTTTCAAACCAGGAATACTCGACGAAGTCCTTAATTAGAAAAAATAAAAATGTTACATTGAGGTAAGGTCTTGAAATAATATGTGCTTCTGGCGCCTATTTTTCCTGCATTGACCAAGATTGAATTCTTTTGTAGTTTGGCCATATTTCAAGCTTCTGAAAATGACTTTATGTGAGGTCCAATAAATGTTCAACTTAATGCTGTCAATACTAATTTATTAAGGTTATCTACCACCCTTTTTTAGACAGACGGGGACGAAGGATTTTATTTAATGAGTTTCTCAATAAATAAATTCCTATTACTCAGGTGAAAATTGAACTCGCGACTCTAACAAATTTAATTTGAAGTTAGTCCCCTATTCTCTTCCTGGACAATAGCAATTTACTTAGGAATGAACTTGAATTTAAAACAGATCCTTAGGCCCACGCTGACTAAAAATGGGTGGTAACTTTTTGGATATTTTGGTATAAATTCTTCCATTTGGGTAATTATTTATAAAGAAGTATTATGCAATCAGTTCGTCGATTACGGATTAAATATAGCTAGTCATTTATGGAAGGAACGAATCAATTGCCATAGATGATGAGTGGATATTAGGGGACCGGATGGAAGACCAATTTGAAAGCTTGGTGAGCTAACTACTAAAAACCATTTAAAGAGTCCCAGAGTGGAAACTTCTAGCAGTAGTGCTTTACAACTGATGAAACCGTAAATAATCGGACTGGTTATGCGTGCTGCAGACAGTGAGACAAACGTAGGTTTTCATAAGACACATTATCTAATTTAAATTTCACATATTTCAACATTTTATTACACATAAGGTGTATCTTTTACGTATGACCATGCATTTATTGTTTTTATTTATATTTGTTATTTTTTATTTTTCTAGTGTTCTTTCTTTTTGTTCAATATTTGTGTATGTTTTCTTTGTATTTTGTTTCCTAATTGTCACGATTCGTTTTCCTTGATTAATATTTCTATTATATATATATATATATATATATATATATATATATATATATATATATATATATATATATATATATATATATATATATATATATAAATGTAAAATAAATTTAAATGAACCATATCGTCAATGTTGCGAAGAAAATAATAATATTAGAAAAAAAAATAGACATTTTGCTTCAATTAAGAAACAAAGCTTAGTTTAGTAGAAAGGAAGAAAATTTAATTTTTGAGTTAATAGACCAGTGAAAACTTAAATATCAGAGAGATTGAAGATTGTATTTGATAACGAAAATACACACCAAGGCCATCCTATGTAAAAATATACATTTGCATTCATGTAATAGACGACATTTTCCTATTAACACTTCAATTACTTGCCTTCATTTACGAGATGGATACGGAGATTGGCAACACTTATAACTCATTCAAGAATTAATAGAAGCCTGAAGGGTTCGTGCATATAAATCAGTTATAAACATGAAGTCTGTCCCGATTTACGTACCATATCAAATGCTATTTATAATCAGTTTACTTATTTAGCATAGAAGAAAACAACAACAGAGATTGAATTCACAGCTCAATTCCAAATGCACACCAATCAGTCACAATATTGAGTCAAGTCCGTCACGTCGGTAAACTGTACTTCAAGGATGCCGTACCTGCCAGATATACACAGGAATGACGCTACTCTCCCAAACACACACACGCATGCACGCACGCCTACACACACAAGCAGGGACGTGCAACACATACATTTAGTGCTCTTGCCTGGATGGCAATAGGAGTGCAGTGGACTGTGTGGCGAATAGGAGTGCGGAAACGGGAGGAGTACCGGACCTTCTATAACTTCCTATAGGATATGGAGTTTGGGAGGGCTGGACCGGAGGAGGTACCGGACCTTTATACTGTCTCCATAGGCCTTGCCTGCATGGCAATAGGAGTGCTGCGGACTTCTTATAGGATATGGAGTGTGTGGGAGTGGCTAGCAACATCGGGAGGAGGTAACCGGACCTTCTATAGGCTCAGAGTCACAAATAGAGCCGTTGCCTGCATGACAATAGGAGTGCAGTGGACTTCTTATAGGAAATGGAGTGTGTGGGAGCGGCTGGCCACGTCAGGAGGAGGTGACCGGACCTTCTATAAGCTCAAAGTCTCCTATAGTGCTCTTGCTTGCATAACAATAGGAGTGCTGCGGACTTCCTATAGGATATGGAGTGTGTGGGAGCGGCTGGCAACGTGGGAAGGAGTTAACCGGACCTTCTATAAGCCCGGAGCCTCCCTTAGTACCTTGCCTGCATGACAATAGGAGTGCTGCGGACGTCCTATAGGATATGGAGTGTGTGGGAGCGGCTGGCAACGTCGGGAGGAGGTAACCGGACCTTCTATAAGCTCAGAGTCTCCCATAGTGCTCTTGCTTGCATGACAATAGGAGTGCTACGGACTTCCTATAGGATATGGAGTGTGTGGGAGCGGCTGGCAACGTCGGGAGGAGGTAACCGGACCTTCTATAAGCTCAGAGTCTCCCATAGTGCTCTTGCTTGCATGACAATAGGAGTGCTGCGGACATCCTACAGGATATGGAGTGTGGGAGCGGCTGGCAACGTCGGGAGGAGGTAACCGGACCTTCTATAAGCTCAGAGTCTCCTATAGAGCCCTTGTCTGCATGACAATAGGAGTGCTGAGGGGATCCAACAGGGTATGGCAGTGTAGGACCGGTAGAAAGCAGCTAGCAACGTCGGTAGGATGGAACCGGACAGGCGGGACGGCCCTTCGGATGTGTAGTTTCGAGTTGCTGAGATGGCGATAAAGGTGTGCGTTTTTTGTATACACTGTATTATTTCAGGAGTTTTATTTTTGGCTTATTTTTTTTTAACATTTATTTATCATTTTTGATGGTTATAGTAGATAATATACGAACTTGTACATATATTGGAGTAGTTTCCTAGTTTAAGAGTAACTGACTTATTGTGTTTATGTAGTGTTGCTTTTATATTTACTAGACTATTAGGATAGATTAGTGTTGTAGATAGTGGATTAGTCTTTTAGCTAGTATATAGTGTGATTTAGTTACGAAGTTGTTGATAGCCCTGGGGCGTAGCTGGGCATTGTGCCCTATTTGGCGCATTTATGGGCCGCATTCCAAGGGTTAAGTTAAGGTACCCCTTGCATCAGGGGTCATTGATTTAAATTACGGCTCTCTGGCTCTGCTAGATACCGTACGCAGGCTGCTGGGCCTCCCCTAACGTATATTACACCATACCCGTATCTATACTAAACCAACTTCAGACCCTCCCTCATGTATTATGTGAATTCATGTACATATGTATATGTATATGTATATATATATATATATATATATATATATATATATATATATATACTAGCTCAGATACCCGGCCCCGCACGGGAAATCATTTGAGCCTGAATGGTGATGGTATTTTTTAGCAGGCTTTACATGGCACAATATTTTGACATTTACCCGTCCCAGTGTTTAGGATTGATACCCGTCGTTGCCGTGGATTTGATAATAATAGAATTATTTGTTCGATAAGGCTCACTGTCTTCGATATTTTTATATTTCCCGTCTCTTATACATGTAAATATGGTGAATTTTTATTTCAGGCCTCCCTTATAACCCCCCTCCCGTTCGAACCTAAAAATTTTAATATAACTTATAATCATGGAAGAATTAATGCTAATTCACATACCGACTTTTGTTAAGTTCCATTCAATTGTTAGAGCCCAATAAAACTGTCGGCTCCCACTATAATTGTTAGCGTATAACGCATTTAAACTTCGGTATACGACGAAAGTATATATAACAAACGTTACTCTAAATAACAAAATAAACAACTTTTGTTATGTGCATATTTGCCAAAAAACCAATAGGAAACAAAATAACGCTATTTTAATTTCAGGCTTCCCTTATAACCCCCACTCCTGTTTGTCTTAGAGATATGTAATATAGCTCTAAAGTCTAGAGTTGGAGGCTAGTACTTAATAATTTACATATCCAAGTTTCATAATAATACAGGTCAGAGTTTGCCGTTTATTGGCGTGAAAAGGTAACAAACAAACATACAAATAAACAAAACAAACAACAAACAAACAAACGACAACTAAGAAGAAGAAACAAAATGCAAGTTATGGTGTCTATGACATGTGAAACGAAAAGTTATCGATGAAATTACAGCGAAAAAATCAATTGTACAGACAGAGGTTACGATTTTATATCATATTAGACATCTATATTATATATAGTAGCTGGGAGCAAAGGTACCGCGTGCTTCGCCCGGGAATTCATTTGAGGCTGAATGAAGATGGTATATTTTTTGCAAGGGGCTTTTACTTTAGCCACACTATTTTTTTTATATTCCCTATCCCAGTGTTTAGAATTTATACCCGTCGTTACTGAGTGGATTTTTTAATAATAAAAAGCGTATTATTTGTTATTGTAAGACTTAATTGTCCTCCAATATTTTTTATATTTCCCGTCCTCTGTGGTAAGGTAGTTTTCCTTTTTATAAAGTGATGGACCATATATTTCATAATCCTAGAATGTATTCTATCTTCCAAACATAGTTTGAATAAGTTTCCTTTTCCCTTCATGCGGTATCTAAGTCCAACGGTGACAGCTGTTTTATAGGTACGTCATAGCCTCTATTAAAGAACGACTCTTACGATAAGTCTCGAATTGTAAAACTGTGTATTCATATTGGGTTTTCAATAAAGTATTATCATAATACCATTAACGGAGCAGTAGAATTAATACGTACCAGAAATACCTGATTGCACTATCGGGGCCAGAGGGCGTCTTATTCTAGTAAATTATTTTATTTATAATGAAATTAAATGAAATTCACATTCCTGAAAAATTAATAATACATTGCAAAAAGCAATACAATTAACATGAGTAAACAGTAGTAAACAATCCTAATAAAGAGTGTCAACGGAATGTGAGAAGGCTGCAGAAGATACAACAATTAGGACCAAGGAAGTAAGATAGAGGCGTACGAGCACTTAATCATATTAGACGTCAGTGCAACTAAGCCAACCTGCAATTCATTTTGGATATGCCGTAATCGAACTCTAATACCTTCAAATATATTAAAAAGTCATATTACATTATCTTTCAAAATTCTAAAACTGTTTATAATATTTTTCACGTTTTAATTCATAATAGTATTAAATAACAACTTAGAGAAGGTTGGGGATACGAAGTTAGTAAACAACCTAATTTCTGATGGGCAAACTGTTTACTTGAGTTAAAAAATAACATAGTATTGAATTATTAATGGATAAAATTCTAACATGAGAATTGAATAAGAACTTATAACCAGGTAGATATACCTGGGATAGTTTCAAGATTGTGGAAACATTATTGTAGTTTTCTGCATATGAACTAATAGTTTATTGCATAAATGAGCGCATTACTTGACTTCAAACCCTATAAATTGTTTTTTACTAAAAAGTAAAATATTATTATATAACAAAAATTTTCCACTTAATTAGGACAAACAGTATAATTAACTATAAAGAGTATGTTAATTGCCTCACATTTCCAAAAAACCACATCGACGATGAAAGATATCCGGCGAAAAATTAATTAATGTTCAGGCCTCCGCCATAACCCCCATTTCCCCTAGGATGACCTAAAATTTTTAGATATAGCTTATAATCATGTAAGAATTACTGCTAATTTACATACCGAGTGTTAGTTAAGGTTCGGTTCTACCGCTAGTGCCAGGCAATAAAATAGGATTGCCGCCGCTTTTAGTTTGTTAAGCGATAACACTTTATATATTAATGATAACTGTTTTATACTTTATAATAAAAAGATGAATAAGTGTAAAAAAACAAAAGATACTTGACCACTCAATAACAAAAAATAAACAACTTTTGGTATGTTCATATTTGCCAAGAAACCAATACGAAACGAAATATCGCTATTTTTAATTTCTGGCATCCCTCATAACCCCCACTCTTGCCCGTCCCTAGAAATGTTGGTATGGCTTGTTATGATGAAAGCGTTAGTGCTATTACATATGCCGAGTTTTATTTATTTTGGTTAGATCTTTTGTCCCAAATTAAATTGTTCACTTCCGCTATAGGTTTTAGCGTATATCTCGTTTATAATTCGGTATACGAAAAAAGTGTATATAACAAAAGTTACTCTAAATAACAAAATAAACAACTTTTATTATGTTCATATTTGCCGAAAAACTAATAGGAAACGAAATATCGCTATTTTTAATTTCTGGCTTCCCTTATAACCCCCACTCCTGTTCGTCTCAGAGAATTTTAATATAGCCTAAAGTCTAAGTTGGGTTAGTAGTAATATACATACCAAGTTTCATAAAATTCGGTTCAGCCGTTTATGCGTGAAAAGGTAACAAACAAACAAACAAATAAACAAACAAACAAACAAACAAACAAACAAACAAACAAACAGACACCAAAGAAACAAAATGCAGTTATGGTGTCTATGACATGTGAAACGAAAAGTTATCGTGAAATTTCGGGAAAAAAATCAATGTACAGACAGAGGTTACAATTTTATATATATATATAGATATATATATATATATATATATATATATATATATATATATATATTTTATATATATATATATATATAAATTATATATCACGCAAATATAAACATAACAAAAGTTGTTTATTTTGTTATTTGGAGAACTTTTGTTAAATTCACTTTTGTCATATACCTAAGTATAAATGAGTTATACAACTTTAGCGGGAGCCAACTATTTTATTGGGTACTAACGATTGAATCGAACTTAACAAAAAGTCCGTCACGCAGGGGCTGCGTAAACTAAGCAGATTTCCCACGTGAAGTTTTACAATAGAGAAATCTGCCTAATAACAACTGTAGTAGTAAGAAACCTCTAAACCTAAAAAACATTATTTAGGGCGTAATAACCCAGTAGTTTCTAGCCCAAAAAACAGTTAACCTAACCTCTAAACCTATTCACGAGGGACGATAGTTATGGAAACGGCCGCCAGAGCTCTCGTCGGAAACTCCGAACATAGCCTATTGGTGACACGCAGAATACAAATGCAAATATCTCGGTTAATATTCAAGATAGAGAATTAATGTATAGAACATTATTTATAGTAAATTTAATTTGCAATAAGATTGGTTCTATACAATCTTTTGATCCGACGTATAGTAACGGAGATATTTCGAATTTTCGAAAATCCTCCCCTCTAAACCCCCCCTCCCACTGGTCCGATTTCAGCCGTTAACGAACTTGATCTTTCTTTTTACATAAAACGCTTAAATATGAAGTTTGGTAAGGATCAAAGAAAAATTGCGACCGCTAGAGCAGTAACAGACAAATATATAGATATATATATATATATATATATATATATATATATATATATATATATATATAGATATATATATACAGTTTTGAACGGACCTCATTTTCGTCATCTACTAGGTAGGATCGATGGACATTTGAAGAAAAATGTCGAAAATTCCGTCATGAGTACAACCTCAATAGCTGATTTCCCTTAAGGGAAATCTGCTAAAACTCGGTATGTGAATTAGCATTAATTCTTCCACGATTATAAGTTATATTAAAATTTTTAGGTTCGAACGGGAGTGGGAATTATAAGTGAGGCCTGAAATAAAAATTCACGATATTCACATGTGTAAGAGACGGGAAATATAAAAATATTGAAGACAGTGAAGCCTTATCGAACAAATAATTCTATTATTAGCAAATCCACGGCAACGACGGGTATCAATCCTAAGCACTGGGACGGGTAAATGTCAAAATATTGTGCAATGAAAAGCCTGCTAAAAAATACCACCACCATTCAGCCTCAAATGAATTCCTGGGCGGAGCTGGGTATCTGAGCTAGTATATATATAAACCTACAGTCACATTTGTAACAAGCTAAAAGCAATTCGTTAATGATCAATGACTGACCATGGTTTAGAATGTGGAAGAATAGTAAAATCCTATATATCCATGTTATTAAATGATCAATCCAAAAATGACTTTCAACAAACTTGTTAACATTGATTGCATACTTAGTTTTCTAAATGAGGGGCTGCGTAAACTAAGCAGATTTCCCACGTGAAGTTTTAGAATAGAGAAATTTCAGAATAGAGAGTCAAGCAATTACGGGAACGGCCCGAACTAGCTCTTGACGGAAACTCACGACTAGACCCGAAGTTAGCCGATCTCATCTCAGAAGCTGAAAACAGAATCAAATATCTCGGTTATTATTCAATATTCAGAATAAATAATTTTTCGATCCGACGTATAGTAACGGAGATATTTCGAATTTTCGAAAATCCTCTCCTCTAAACCCCCCCCCGCCCACGTGTCAGATGTCAGCCATTAACGAACTTGCTCGTTATTTTTGCCTAAAACGTTTAAATCTCAAGTTTGGTAACGATCAAACAAAAATTGCGACCGCTAGAGCGCTAACAGACAAATATATATATATATATATGTATATATATATATATATATATATATATATATATATATATATATATACAGGACGGTCTCGATAATCCGAACACGTAGTTTGCATGACCTGTTCGGATTATCAAATTGTTCGGATTAACAAAGGTATAATTTATAAATAAAAAAAAATCACAAAATAACGAAAATATGTATATTTAAAAGTAACATTTTGGTTCTTTTAACGTTTTTGAAAATACACAATTGTATAAAGTTGTCTGAGTTTCTGATTTTTTTGACAAAGAATACGCCTGGTCTCGCAAATTCCTTAAAAGTATCAGGCTTTCATAGCCGATATTGCATCCATTCGCCCACTCCAAGCAAGTATTAAAAGCCTTCAACGCGTTCCCATGACTTATCTAAAATAAAAAATAAAAGGAATGTAAAGAAATTTCCCTGTATAATACATAATAATAACTCCCTCCCTTGTTCGGATTAGCGGGGATTTCGGATTACCGGGGGTTCGGATTAACGAGACCGTCCTGTATATATATATACTAGCTCAGATACCCGGCTTCGCCCGGAATCGGTTTGATGGTAAATGGTGATGGAATTTTTTGGCAAGGCTCTACTTTGCACAATATTTTGACATTTACCGTCCCAGTGTTTAGGGTTTATACCCTCGTTCACATTTGTTAATAAAAATTAATTTTTTATGTAAAACTTCACTGCCCTCCATATTGTCGTATTTCCAATCCTTACAACCCCCACTCCCGTCCCTAGAAATGTTGATATGGCTTTTTATAATGAAAGCGTTAGTATGAATACACATACCGAGTTTTATTTATTTCGGTTGGGTCTTTTGTCCCAAATAAAATTGTTCACTTCTGCTATAGGTTTTAGCGTATATCTCGTTTATAATTCGGTATACGAAAAAAGTGTATATAAAAAAAGTTACTCTAAATAACAAAATAAACAACTTTTGTTATGTTCATATTTGCCGAAAAACCAGTAGGAAACGAAATATCGCTATTTTTAATTTCTGGCCTCCCTTATAACCCCCACTCCTGCCCGTCCCTAGAAATGTTAGGATGGCCTATTATAAGGAAGCCGTTAGTGCTAATTCACATACCGAGTTTTATTTAGTTCGGTTGGGTCTTATGTCCCAAATAAAATTGTTCACTTCCGCTATAGGTTTTAGCGTATATCTCGTTTATAATTCGGTATACGAAAAAAGTGTATATAACAAAAGTTACTTTAAATAACAAAATAAACAACTTTTGTTATGTTCATATTTGCCGAAAAACAAATAGGAAACGAAATATCGCTATTTTTATTTTCTGGCTTCCCTTATAACCCCCACTTCTGTCCGTTCCTAGAAATTTTGGTATGGCTTGTTATAATGAAAGCGTTACTGCTAATACATATACCGAGTTTTATTTATTTCGGTTGGGTCTTTTGTCCCAAATAGAACTGTTCACTTCCGGTATAGGTTTTAGCGTATATCTCGTTTATAACTCGGTATACGAAAAAACTCTATATAACAAAAGTTACTCTAAATAACAAAATAAACAACTTTTGTCATGTGCATGTTTGTCGAAAAACCAATAGGAAACGAAATATCGCTATTTTTAATTTCAGACTTACCTTATAACCCCCACTCCTGTTTGTCTCAGAGGATTTTAATATAGCCTAAATTCTAAGATGGATTAGTAGTAATATACTTACCAAGTTTCATAAAATTCGGCTCAGCCGTTTATGCGTGAAATGGTAACAAACAAACAAACAAACACATGCGAAAGAAACATAATGCAGTTATGGTGTCTATAACATGTGAAACGATAAGTTATCGTGAAATTTCGCGATCAAAAAAAAAATCAATGTACAGACAGAGGTTACAATTTTATATATATCTTAATATATATAAATCTCCTGTCACAATGTTTGTCCGCGATGGACTCCTAAACTACTTAACCGATTTTAAATTAAATTGGCACGCCGTGAGCAGTCTGGTCCAACTTGAGAGATAGGCTATATTAATTTTCTCTGAGAGGAATAGGAGTGGGTGTTATAAGGGAGGCCTGAAATTAAAATTGATATTTCGTTTCTATTGGTTTTTCGTCAAATGTAAACATAACAAAAGTTGTTTATTTTGTTATTTAGAGTAACTTTTGTCATAAACACTTTCATCGTATTCCGAAGTTTAAATGAGTTATACGCTTATGACTATAGTGGGAGTCAACAATATTATTTGGGACAAAAGACCCAACCGAAATAAATAAAACTCGGTATGTGTATTAGCACTAACGCTTTCATTATAAGAAGCCATACCAACATTTCTAGGGACGGACAGGAGTGGGGGTTTTAAGGGAAGCCAGAAATTAAAAATAGCGATATTTCGTTTCCTATTGGTTTATCGGCAAATATGAACATAACAAAAGTTGTTTATTTTGCTATTTAGAGTAACTTTTGTTATATACACTTTTTTCGTATACCGAATTATAAACGAGATATACGCTAAAAATTATAGCGGAAGTGAAAAATTTTATTTGGCACAAAAGACTCAACCGAACTAAATAAAACACTCAGTATGTGTATTAGCACTAACGCCTTCCTTATAAAAAGCCATACTATTTCTAGGGACAGGCAGGAGTGGGGGTTATAAGGGAGGCCTGAAAATAATAATAGTGATATTTCGTTTCCTATTGTAGTTTCGGCAAATATGCACATAACAAAAGTTGTTTATTTTGTTATTTAGAAAAATTTGCTCAAGAATTCTTTTCAATATGAACTACCAGGTACCTCACCTGGAAAAATTAATTCAAATGTATGTTAATATTTAGTCCTTAATATTTCAAATCTATGCATAATGCACAGGAAGCGGGAAATATGACAATATGGAGGACAGTGAAGTCTTACATAAAAAATTAATTTTATTATTAACAAATCTACAGAAACGACGGGTATTAACCCTAAACACTGGGACGGGTAAATGTCAAAATATTGTGCAAAATAAAGCCTTGCCAAAAAAATACCATCAACATTCAGCCTCAAATGAATTCCCGAGCGAAGCCGGGTATCTGAGCTAGTATATATATATATATCTACCTTACCTTAAGGGAAATCTGCTAAAATATTAAGGAAGGTATAAGAATTTAAGATTTTCTTCAGGTACAAGGAACTGTTTCCCCGCCCCTATTCGTATTCTTTAAATTTTCACATTAATCTATTATTTTAACTGAGCCTCACACGTATTTATTCACCCAATTCTAGAACAAGGGTTTGAAATTGTACTAGGTCGCAGTACGCTATCACCTGTGAACCATACTTTTAGAGTAGCAAATGCAACCCTTTGTGGAGAGCGTTTAAGTTTCCAGCTTATTTAACTACTTGACAAGGCTTTGTGTCATAACGGTAGAAGCTGGAGTTACCAGGCTAGGTCGATGAGCCAACTACCGACTCACAATACTACTCACATCTACCCACTTATTAAAATATTATGAATTCCGTGCATACTACCTGAATGACCTTTCCAGTAGCCTGAATTGCGGGAGAGGTGCACAAAAGGTCATTCCAGCGGCCTCAAGACCTTCTTCCAGAGCGTGATTCCTAAAATAGTTGGCCATTGCAGATCACCTGAATTCCATGCAAGCTAAACCTAGTTGGCCCTTGCAATAACCTCTATACCATGGCCTGAGCCCCATGCTGTTAGTACCTAATTGGATAACTGTTTTTTATTTGATTAGAACTCATATTTAAAGAAATATGCCAAAATATTTCTCTTTTCAACCGTCAAAGGCTGTTGTTTACGCGTTTAACATATTGGAAAATTATCAAAGAAATCACAAGATATATTTTTTTCCTATAAATTAACAAAACTTCGCTGTGCAGACAAGGGAAATAAATACAAATTTTGAACGAATTAAAAGTGGGTACTAAAGGTTTAAAGGGAAATTTGGCGTAAACAAAAATAAAACTCCATTTTGTCAATGTAATCCACTTTACACGTGTAGGAGAGGAGGGAGTTGTTGGACCTAAGACTACTTGAAAGTGTGTGTTGGCTAGATATTGGTGGGTCCAGGACGGGAAACATTGGGGATGGGCGCGAGGCTTGTGGCGGGAATCGATCTGGCGGCGGCACGTGGCAAGGCCACCCCCACCCACCCCTCTAAATCCCCCCCTACCACCCCCAGCAATTTCCAAACCGCTCCTGTCTACCTCTCGCCTCCAACCTACACGCCCTTCCCCTCACAGGAACCTTCCCTTCCTCAATACCCTTTCGGCAGCCCTAGCCTTTGCTTCTCATTCCAACTCTCTCTTCTCTCTCTCTCTCTCTCTCCTCTCTCTCTCTCTCTCTCTCTCTTCTTTCGTTCTTCTCTTCCCCCCACTGTACCTTAGGGCAGCCCCATACCATCCATTTTATATACCATCCAAATATATTTAAAGGCAGCGGTTCATCAAATTTATAATTTTTAAATTTTGAATTCGATCTAACAGGTGTTTCGTGACCCAAAAACACCTACATAGTGCTTGTGACCACCTTAGACCTCTTCCCAGCCATTTGCTGCATATTTACATCGCGGGCCGAAAGTTTCAAATGAGCGCCTGTAATTGGACCCTCACTTCCTCTGTTCAGTCAGACTCCAATAATTGCCTAATTCCCTAATTAAACTATCTTAACAATATATTGTACATACCAGCTTGCTAACATATGTAGCAAAGCGTGAAAATTACTATAAAAACTTTGATCTTCAAAAATCACACAAAATGGTGCAAAATGCAACTACTTGTACTGAAGATAAACAGGGAAAACCAAAAAAACTGGTATGAGTCCAATGAAGACACCAAATAAACATTGAAAAATACTCCCCGTTTCTTAATTGTAAAAACTCTTTAAACATGTAAAAACTTTACCCAAATCAACCCTTTTCAGATTCACAAGTGGATCTGTACTTTCTCAAATCAAATAAAGGTTAAGAAACTCCGTAATGGCATGCTATTTCTGGATTGTCCGAATGACTCAATAGCTAATAACCTCTTAAAAGAAAAAACCTTTTTAAGATATTCCAATTGCTGTCGAACCTCATAGCACTTTGAATTATACAAAGGGAGTTTTCTTCTGCGATGAAATTAAAGACCTTCCCGATAATGAAATAGTTACTGAGTTGGCGAGCCAGAAAGTTGTAAATATTAGAAGAATTAGAAGAGCAAACGGGCAAACATCTTCTTTATTTATCGCTACTTTTGAAACTACAAATCTTCCTGAGCAACTATTTATAGGTTATCTTTCTGTACCGGTAAGATTGTACATCCCAAAGCCTCTAGTCTGTTATAACTGTGGCTTATTGGGGCATCATAGGACTTCGTGTACATCTGAGGCTATCTGTAGGAATTGCTCAGAACCTAAACATGAAGGGGAATGCCAAAAAAACACAGTGTCGATTATGCAATGAGATGCACATAACAACTGTAAAAACATGCCCCATACACGCCCAAGAGTGCACGATAAAGAAAATGATGGTACAATATAAATTCAGCTACCAAGAAGCAAGGAAAGCCGTAACAAAAGAAAAAGAAAGCACATATGCAGCTAAATCTTTATGAGGGTTTCATTCCTATGCATTGTGAAAGACTGGTAAATAATTTCCACCTGCAGAATGAACATATATCGCCAATCTTTCTCTGCTGTTGCTGCAAGGGAGTTAAATGCTTTACCTAAAGAAATAAAACCATCATCATCCTTCCGAAGGGATTAATCATTTTCCAACGACCGAGATGGGGATATGACAAAAACCATTTTTATATTAGTTTTATTTTTTTTTTGTTTCTTTATGTCTGTTGTGTATGTTTTAATCTAATTTATAATTGAGTAGATTTTAATTTATAAATAGTAAAATAATAAACATACATGTCAATTGTCTGGAAGAGAGGACCATTGGACCTATGACATAAAAGCATCTCTCTCTCACACTCTCGCTCTCTCTCTCTCGCTCTCGCTCTCTCTCTCTCTCTCTCTCTCTCTCTCTCTCTCGCTCTCTCTCTCTCTCTCTCTCTCTCTCTCTCTCTCTCTCTCTCGCTCTCTCTCTCTCTCTCTCTCAAACATATCTCACACTCTCCGTTTTACACTCTATCTACCTACCCTTACACCATATCAGTCAGAAAATAACAGTGATTTCCCTTAAATCATATATGCTAACAAATTTCAAGAGACTCACTGTTCTGTGTTTCCTACCTCTTCGGCGGATGAGGTATAAAAGCTTATCTAACCTCTATGTCGAATACTGTAGGCATGAGCTGCAAGACCACTGCCTCAGCTGCTGTTTGAGCAGTGGACTGTACTAGTCTGCTAAATCAACCCTGCATATGGTCACGTACGATAGATAAGCTACATTCTCTGGATAAATACATGTCCGTGATGTTTATACAATACAAACAGAAGCATGTGACTCGTCCGCTCTCCCGGGGATAATAAATACACCAGTTGTACACTCTAACAAATTATTTAAATTGAAAAATATGTATACAGCTAGGAGTATTAATTTTAATTATATATACCAGATTTTCAATATTAGCAGGTTTACCTTAAGGGAAATCAGCTGTTGAGGTTGTACTCACGACGCAATTTTCGAAAACAATTCCTCAAATGTCCATCAATCCTACCCATGAGAAGACGAAAATGAGGCTAGTTCATAATTGTTTGTGTGTGTGTGTGTGTGTGCGTGCGTGTGTGCGTGTGTGTGTGTGTGTATAGTCATATATATTTGTCTGTTAACGCTCTAGCTTTTGCAATAAGAACGATGTAATGTAAATGTGAACCAGTTCATGTGTTACCCTTTCGTTGTAATATTGGTTTTATGTAAATATAAAATTGTATTAATAAAAACATATTTTTTCTTAAAACGATGTTTAAATTCAATACTTTTAAAATATTTCCTGCCAATTTTGGGCAGTCAAATAGAATTATTCACATTTTATGAGAATGCATCAATTGAATAAGCTTAAGCATGAATATTGTCAATAAGTCTTCTTTAATATTTGTTTTAACCTACAGGTGTTAACTAAACGATTATATTCACATAGCTTCTCTATAGCTTGAATTTTATTATATTGTATTGTATTTCAATATTGCTATTTTCAGTAATTTACAATTTATTTTGCAACCATGAAATTTAAAATCATTACTTCCATCTTCCGGCCACTACCTGGTATTTTTCTGGTATTACAATACAATATCCCAGAACAGAATCCCATTAATGGTTTTTTTTTTGCTAATGCTAAGATTAAGTAGTCTTTACAGTTTGGTTGGTGATAATATTTATTTCTAAAAATTACTAACATCTAAAGTCTAACTAACTAGAGTTAATAGCAACCACTATGACGTAGTGCGCGCGCAAAAATAATAGAACCACATGATTAAAAAATCCTGAAATCGTAAATGAGCATAATCTCAGTAGCTTCTTCCCTAAAGAAAAAGCTGAAGAAAAAAAAAAAACAAAGTTGAAATAGTTCTTATAAAACAATTAGCTATAATAATGTAATAAACGAAAAGAAGATCTTGTTGAGAGAAATATATGCAGGGTATGATTCCGTGAGAGACTTCGGGAGGTAACTTAATTCCAAGGATCAAAGCAGAGTTTCCCGACAAAGGGATGACAGGTAGAGTCTTAACAAGAAAGGGGTTAGCTAAGCCGAGATTTATCCAAGGTATGTGCCGGTTCATACATGTTTAGGACTCGGTTGCGTTGTTCACATGGCACCGTTCAATGGAATACCAAACTCTGCGTAAACTAAACAGAATTCAACCATACATCTCAGACAACAAATCTGTCGTCCATTGTACTCCATATTTCCTTTACGGGAAACCAGTGATTTAGACTATACTCATACGATTTTCAGAAAATATCTCTAAAAGTCGATTCTACCAAGAAGTAATCAGAGACTCCATTAATGTTGCCCGCTGTAAAAAAAATTCGGAAGATTTACTCGAAGCTTCGCCTCAAGTATTGTTCTGCAGCCAGTGGAGAGCGTTCGAAATACATTTACTTCTTCTGCTTGAATGATCAAAACATGTTAAAACTACTCTTTTTGAGTTTTGTTTAACCTTTTTTTTTAAAACAGTACAATTTATATTATTTGAGCTCCTTTCAAACTCTCTTTTTCTCTCGCCCTCCAGCAATCAACAACTACAGCATCCAAATTTGCTCAGAATGGCCTTTCTGACAATAAAGCCTGAAGATAGGTAGGTTACATTAGAAAGAAAATCTCGTAGGATTCACTTGAAATTTCAATTTTTTCAGCTACATAACTTAAACTGCGACAGATTTTGGAGCTTATTGATATTATACTAACAAAAACAATAGTTCAGTTTTGAGGTAAGAACAACGAAAAAGTTTACAATCTAATTAGACGTTAAAAAACTGATGAAATAATGAGAAATAGTAACATTACCAGATATTTGTGTAATTTACTCTACAATATAGAATACGTATATTTAAATGTATTTTTCTTTTGGGTTGTTATTATCTTCAAGAAGAATAAATCAAATATATAGTGAATCTCTAAGATACGAGACGATTATCGATCTAAGAACAACTTTTGTGCCATTTAGAGAGTTAATCTTTTATATGTACTACAGTAACTCAGAAAGTAATGAATTGAAGTATTATTCACAAAGTATATAAACCGATTTTAATGGGGTTTCTCTCATAACTGTATATTGCAACTGCTCCTTTCGTTAAGTTATTTTTGGAATAACTTTTATCAGTCTCGAACTAAAGTTGGAGGCCGATATAAATAAAAGAGTTATCTTCACGTACTATTCCTAAGTCGAGTAGTCCAAGAAATACCATTTTTTTTATTTTAGTGGAGGGACATGTAAAGCTGGGATAAAACAGTAGGTAAGTATAAGGAATTTTCTTGCAAGTTGATAATACTACATGAAGTCGTGGTGTTGCTGAGTCACTATAGCAACTACGTGATGGCTAACTCTAGAAACAGTAACAAAGAGAGAACTCAGTCAAGGAAAAACTTTTTCCTGTTACGTGAGACATAAACGTCAAATATTACTGGGAGGAGAACACTATTCATTTATCCCCTTCTAGAATTATTCCTCCATGAAAGAAAAAATCCTTAACATACCTAAATAGTTAGGAATAATACAGGCACATTCTTAAAATGAGAATACATTGTTTAATTACCACAATAAAAATGTCGGAATATGAACATCCCAGAACATTTCATTGCTATGATATTTCTTCAGAGGAATCCAACTGATTGAAAACAATGTTTGGAAATACGAATATATTAATAAAGAGATATGATAAATTGGCTTTAGTAGATTTCCCTTAAGGGAAATCAGCTATTGAGGTCGTACTCATGACGCGATTTTCGAATTTTTTTTTCAAATGTCCATCGAAAATGAGGTCCGTTCAAAATTTTATATATATATATATATATATATATATATATATATATATATATATATATATTTGTGTGTTGCCGCTCTAGCGGTCGCAATTTCTGTCTTATCGTTACCAAACGTGATATATAATCGTTTTATACAAAAAGAAAGATCAAGTTCGTTAACGGCTGAAATCGCACCAGGGGGAGGGGGGATTTAGAGGCGGAGAATTTCGAAAATTCTTAATATCTGTTATTATGCGTCGGATCGAAAAATTATATAGAACCAATCTAATTGCAAATGTGATTGTCTATAAATGATGTTATGTGCATTTTTTTCATTATCATGATTATTAACTGATATATTCGCATTTTAGTTTTCAGTCTTCAGTAAAGCCCCACTCCTACTCATCTCATATTAACAATATTCTATTTTGTTATGAAGCACTTTATTTGAAGCTTAAATACCAAATATTGTTCTCATTGAACTTTTAAGTTTTGAGATAAACTCAAATACGTGGCGCATGTGGGAAATCTGCTTAGTTAACTCAGCCCCTGCGGGACGGACTATTTTATTCAACTAGCTGCTAGATTGCCACACGACGCTGAGAGGGCACGGGAGTAACGGATGGAAGTAGGACGTGGGAGCCCTGACCCACAGACCTAAAAGTGACAGTATTTCCCACCTTGGACCTGTAGGGCAATATATTGATTTTGCCCAATGTTCTGCCACAGCCCCCCCCCCACGCCACTCCTATACTGAAATATGAGTTGTTTTGTATTTAATCATATATTTGTTTATATTTTTTCGAGTACTTAGCCTCTAGGGTTCAGCATGGCAGAGTGGTTAGAGCGCTGGACTGAACAGTCAAAGGTTGTTCGTTGGAGTGCTGGCCACGGTACGGCTGGTCCCCGCGGGAAATTAGACCATTACCCCCTCTTGTAGGGGTGGCCTACAGGTTGAAAAATACTTGTAAGGGCTCATCACAAAAAAAAACAAAACAAAAAAAAAACAGAAAAAAACCTTTAGATGTTCTTAGCAATGAGAACTAGCGCCAACATTAATGCATTATTCATCCGGTATAAGGTGCCATATTAAATCCTAATATAAATACTTCTTGGAGAAATGATCGTGTGTAAATGGCTTCCATACATATATTTTCAGGCATTTTATAGCTGTCGTGAGCACCCTCTGGGAGAGGAATATTGAAACTATTGCTGGAGAACAGAATAACCTGGGAAAGCTATGGCTAAAGCGGAGATCGTAATGGCTTTGAGACTGTAAAGGAAATTCAGAATATTGGAAGTGGGACATTTTGGATGACAGTCACGTGCGGACAGTGAGTGCTAAGCTCTGACTTCCTTCGAATCTCAAAATAAATATTCCTTAGCTGAACTAGGAACGATGTGGTTCGCCACCTTTACTGCAATCCACCTTTAAGCAGTGATTTTCTGACATTTCTCTTGCCGTTCTCCCCAATCACGTTCTACGTCATTTATAGATCAGACTTTCAAGGCGGGAGTTGACCATTTACCCAATAAGTATGGCGCTAAGGTGGATTATTGTTATTTTATAGCAGATTCCCCTGAACAGAAATCTCCTATTGTCCCTTTGGCGCGATTTTCGAAAAACGTTCTTTAAGTGTCCAACAACCCTAAGGGCAGATATCGGAAATGAGGATCATTCAAAGTTTTATGTGTGTGTGTAATATATATATATATATATATATATATATATATATAAGGTCCGGGACAAAAAGATAGCCCACCCTATATTTTTTCTCTTAATCAATAGGGGTTAAGGATTAAAGGATTAAGGATTCATTAAGAATTAAGGTTTCATTAAGGATTAAGGATCCATTAAGGATTAAGGAGGTAGGAAATACAGTTTGTGAGAATTAATATTATTACTTGATTTGGGGTAAGACAAAAAGATAGCACACCTATTGTTTCTTTACAAAGAAGAAGAGGGATTTGGTTTTCTTTACAAAGAAAACCAAATCCCTCTGAGTAGACAAGGCTAATCCAGTTCTGTTTATTCTTTTAAGTTGTTAACATTATTTTAGTGAGATGGGACGAGCAAAATCATTATCACCAGGTGAAAAAATATCATTCAGCGAATGAAAAATCATGGGTTTTGTATTTTCGATATTTCAAAAAATACCGGTAGGAGTAGAAAAGTGATTTTAAATTTTTTGAAGTCTCCAGAAAGCTATGGGACGAAGAAATCTCCTGGAAGGCCGCCGGCTTTAACAACACGGCGTTTAATTTTAAGGGTTGCATCCAACTCATCATTAACGGCCCGTCAAATTGCGGCTAGAGCTGGTGTAGTGACGAATTTGAAAAACGTCCAGAGGATCATTCGTGCAGCTCCTCACATCAAAAGAAAGAAAATGAAAGGTATGCCACCTCTCAGCATGGCGCTTAAAGAAAGGCGTAAGGAGTTTGCCCGTGAACATGTCCAATGGAAAGACGAGTGGAAAGAAATCTTGTTCACCGACGAAACAAAAATTCAACCTCGACGGACCTGATGGCTGGGCTCACTATTACCATGATCTACGGAAAGAAGAAAAAATGTTATCCAAGAGGCAAATGGGAGGAGGCAGCGTCATGATATGGGGAGGCATTGGCTATGATCACAAAACTGATATCGTGTTTATTTCTGGTGGAATGAACAGTCAGCAATATGTTAATTTGTTAGAAAACCAACTACAAAAATATTTTGAACTTGTTCCTAAAGAGAACGTAATTTTTCAACAAGATAATGCTCCAGTTCATACGGCGAAAGTTGCAAAAGAATTTTTTAGAAAAGGAAGGATCAGAATTATAGATTGGCCGGCTCGTTCCCCGGACTTTAATATCATCGAAAATGTATGGGGACATCTTGCTAGAAGTGTTTACAGTGGGAGTCGACAATTGGAGTGCGTTGAAGAAGTAAAAAAAAAAACAATTCAGGAGGAGTGGGACCTACCTCAAGAGTTGATTCGTCGCCATTTTAACTCACTTTCAAATCGTATGATTGCTGCATTAGAAAAAGGTGTTGCGTATACAGGATATTGAATTTTCATTTGTATTCTTTTAATGTATTTTTAATAAAGGATTTAATTATTGTTCTTCACTGTGCTATATTTTTGTCTTACCCCAAATCAAGTTTTATTTATTAATTCTTACAAATTTTTTTTTCCGACTCCTATTAGATTGATCATCGGTTCACATTTGAGCAGAATACACTACATATTAATAAATACAAATTATATCAATAGTTAAAAATGATAAAGAGAAAAAATATAGGGTGGGCTATCTTCTTGTCCCGGACCTTATATATATATATTGCGTTCCTTGTATAAATTCTTACAACATATCAGTGGGGTATGACAGGAGAGTAGATTAAAGTTATAGTCTGCATACTGATACTGGCTAATAGTCTATCATTAGTCAGCTTATGAAGGCTACAGGCTACCGAGGGATGGCTATCTAACAACTCTTGCCTCTTAATAGAATTTTTTAACCACTCATGCCTTTACTGGTGTCAATGGAATCTTCCTCGGGATACCATTATTGCTGGATGGTGAGACGCAGAAGGCAATGCGAAACCACTGCATGTGACCCTCTTATTCCCTTATTCGGTCGTATGAAAATCAGGTTTACCAATTTCCAGGTGTAGCCTGTAAGTTACATATAAATATATATATATATATATATATATATATATATATATATATATATAAAATTGTAACCTCTGACTGTACATTGATTTTTTTCGCGAAATTTCACGATAACTTTTCGTTTCACATGTCACAGACACCATAACTACATTTTGTTTGTTTCGTGTATGTTTATTTGTTTGTTGTTGAACCGAATTTTATGAACCTTGGTATGTATATTACTACTAACCCAACTTAGACTTTAGGCTATGTTAATATTCTCTGAGACGAACAGGAGTGGGGGTTATAAGGGAGGCCTGAAATTAAAAATAGCGATATTTCGTTTCGTATTGTTTTTTTGGTTGGCAAATATGCACATAACAAAAGTTGTTTATTTTGTTATTTAGAGTCATTGTGTCTATATAAACTTTCGTCGTACACCGAAGTGTAAATGCGTTATACGCTAAAATCTATTGCGGGCGTCAACAATTTCATTTGGCACAAAAGACTCAACCGAACTAAAGGAAAATCCGTATGTGATATGTTATTAACATCTGATTATAAGCTATATTAAAATTTCGAGGTACGAACAGGAGTGGGGGTTATAAGTGGGTGTGAAATAATTCTTTTATTATTAACATATCCCTAGCACGCCGGACTTGGGTGTAATTCCTACGCGTTGAGACGGGAAAATGTAAAGATATTGTACAAAGTAAAGCCCCAAAAAAATAACATCATCAATCGTCACCAGGTACGGGCGAAGCCGGGTACCTTAGCTAATATATATATATATATATATATATATATATATGTGTGTGTGTGTGTGTGTGTGTGTATATATATATATATATATATACATATATATATCAGACGTTCAAGGGAGGAGTTGACCATTTACCCAATCACTTTGCAGTAAAGAGGATTATTGTTATTTTTTATCAGATTTCTGTAAAACGTTCTTCATCCATCCATCCGTCCATCGGCCCTTCCGGGAGAGGTTTCTATCTAAACATTAAAATTCTTCCGTTATTATACGTCGGCTTGAAAAAATTGGTAGAACCAATATTATTAAACAAATATATTCCTATAAATGTTATAAAATATTTCTCCCCATCTTTTATATAAGCAGATAAATTTGTATTTTTTAGTTTTTAGCGTTAAGGTAACTCCAACTCGTGCCGTATTAACAATAAGTTGTTATATCATGAACCACTTTGTGCAAAGATTAAAGAACAAATATTTTTCCATTGAACTATAACTGCGTGAGATATGTGCAAAAGATGTGACGTAATTACTTAAGACTTTTTAATGTACATTAACAGCACAATTGATATTTTACCTTATGGAAAACTAAAGATTATATTAATAGTAATTTATGAATCGGCATTGGGGGGGGGGGTTAAAAAGGCGAGTTAGATCATATGTGGACAACCACCGGCCCGCGGTAAGGTTTGATCCGGCCCACAAGATATTTAGAAAAACCCAATTAAACAAAAATATTACACTACTTACTCCAAATGAGGAGAGATTTGTGCGTTTGGCGGTACTTATAAATAGAAGTTATTTTCAATGATGAAAGTTAATATATCAAAACATCTCATACAAGGATGACTGACGATAATTTAGAAAATTCTTTTCGTCTTTGTACCAGTGAAATTAATCCAATCATCGATGGATTAGTTTCCCAAATTCAAGCTCCAATTTGTCATTGATTTCGGTGTCGCTCTTCACTTTCGTTGTTTGTAATAATTTCAAGTTTTACGATTTAATTAAAAAGTTGTACCTATTTTTTTTTCATTTCATTTTGTTATTTTAACCCTAGTATTACCGACCTCTCCCAGGTCGCATGGATTACCAAGGGGGGGGGCTCCTCGAGCCCACAACCTTAAAAACCTTTTATTTTGGTTCTATAATTTTTTTAAAATTTTTATTTCTATTGGATTATGTTTAATGAACGTTTCTTATGACACCTATGAAAAAAAAATTTTTTAAAAAAAAATTAAATACAAAAATAAAAATAAATTAAAAAAAAAAGTTCGGATGGGGAAAAAAGGATGACTTTAAATTAAATGTAATTTTATTCTACTGGAGGAACATATCTAAACCTTGTTAAAATAAAAAGTTATCTATATCTAAGTTATTATAACATTATAATAGAATAATAATTTAAGAAAATATAATTATCAGATTCGTAATGCAATTATCGGCGCTTTTGCACAATAATTTTTTTTTCCGAGTGTTTATCCAGGATGCAGCATGGACTAACTGTTCCCCTAGTTGGCAACAAGCTAGGAAATCTTCTCTTTTCTAAAAAAGTACCTATCAGGAGCAATAATTATAACCATCTCAGTAATATATTTTTATATGAAAAAAAATTATTTGGGGAGAATATATATATTTCTTTTTGAGAAAAAAAAAACTTGAGAAGGTTTGTGTATGTTAAAATTACATCATAGTAATTATTATTTGAGCAATATAATTAATAACACTTGAATTACTAGTTAAAAGTAGTATTAAATATCAGTGGGCTCGAGGAGCCCCCCCCTTGGTACTTAAGGGCATAACTACCCATTGCCTTGCCAAGGGGGGGGCTCCTGGAGCCCACACGTCAAAAAATTTTTTTTCCCTCAACATAGAAATTTTTTTATTTAATTTTATTGTTATGCCCTCACTCTAGGATGTTTTTCTGAGGAATACATAAAATATCAAAAATATTCCATTAAAATTGGGTGATAGGGAACAAAAACAAAAAGTTGTGGGCTCGAGGAGCCCCCCCCCTTGGTAGTTCTAGGGTTAATAAATTGTATTATAATTACATCGCTGTATAATGTCATGTCTGATATCTATTGTTAAAAATTATGAACACTACTTTAAAAAGCGGCCTGTGGACGTATTTGCACACTAAATTTTGGCCCGCAACATATCAAAGGTTGACTATGCCTCAGTTAGATGGTAAACTTTTACTTACCCAAAGTCGTTGGAATTGTAATTTTCGTCAAATATTTTTCGTTACAGTTACATCTAACTCGAATTTTAAACTAGTTATTTGTATATTTTGGTTTCAGCTTTTTGTAAACTCCCGCTTCTACTCAACCGATTTCAGCAAACATTTTTATTCCGGTTTACATTGGGTTCTTTCAAAACTAAAAAAGGAATAGATGATGAAATTCCATCACTCGTGAAATCTGTTTAGTTTGCCAAGCTCCTGTGAGAGTTAGAGATCCAAATTTCAAATCAGAATAGCTCCTGTTCTAACTGAAATAACAAGATAAGATGAATGAATCACTATGGCTGAAATGAAATACAATACTCACGCCAAGTTGGAGGTAAAACTAGAAGAGACAGAATATGAAATGCAAGGTTTAGGGAGGAGTTGAAAATCCCTTTGCTGAAAGCCACTCCAGAAAAGAGGGTCTCCGCTTTAACCGGTAAAGGGTAATATTTGTTTTCTGTAGCCAATAAGTTCCACAAGGGTTTAGCTGACAGTTCCTGTAAATATGTCGTCTGCGTTTCTAAGCTCTTTAGAAGGGCAAACCAACTAAACTAATTGAATTTTACTTATTTGATATTCTGAGTATTTCAAACAATTGCACTAGTATCAGCAATACAGCCTGTTATGATTACTTCATCAGGTTGTCCAAGAGGTTTGAATAAAGAATTATTCAAAGTGTAACGGATTTTCCGAAAGAAGCTACAGATTCTGTAAAAACCAATTCATAATCCAAAATCAGTTTTGGATGAAGTAAAGAGTTTATTTCTGACACAAATTACATATTATTCTTTCCCTTTAAGGGAGATCAGCTATTGAGGTCGTACTCATGACGCCATTTTAGAAACATTTCTTGAAATCTCCATCGATCCTACCAAGGAGATGACGAAACTGAGGTCTGTTCAAAATTATATATATATGTATATATATTCGAAATACCTTCGCTACTACAAGTCGGATCAAAAAATTGTATAGAACCAATGTTATTGAAAATTGAATAATCTATAAATATTAACCAATTTATATTTTCTATATCATGAGTATTAACCGAGATATTTGGATTTTATAGTTTTCGGGTTTCAGTAAATCCCCACTTCTACTCATGTTACATAAACAATGCTCTGTTAACTCTGCAACAACAAATACTCTGCTCTTATATCATGAACCATTTCTTTCCAAGTTAAATACCAAATATTGTTTTCATTGAAATTTAACTTAGTAAGAAATATGCAAATACGGTCTGTTGATATCCCCCCCCCCTCTTCTTTTGTTCTTGGGCTATTCTGATATATTTCAGTAATAGTTTTTCTTTCCGATGAGAGGTTGGCAGATCTGTTAGTTTCCAATTCAGACGCTCGCTTTCCGTCGGGAGGTTCTTTATTATCGTTTGTATTTATTCACTTAATATTCACGGTGATGTTGTTACCAGTATGTAGTTTTATCTATTACTAAACTTCACGCGGGAAATCTGCTTAGTTTCCGCAGCCCCTTTGTGAAGGACCTTTTATATCGGTACAATAGAATTTATTCTGTTAGAACACCTCTATTTTGTTGGGGTCTTCTGTAGCTCGATCCTTCATCATCACCATCACACCCCACTAAACTAGAAAAGTCCGTCACTCAGGGGCTGCGGAAACTAAGCAGATTTCCCACGTGAAGTTTAGTAATAGATAAAACTACATACCAGTAACACAACACCACCGTGAATATTAAGTGAATAAATGCAAACGATAATAAGAAACCTCAGAGAGAACTATTTACTATATTTAGTAGTGTATCATCAGAATAATTGTTATCTCTTCATAAATCAAATTTAAGTAGTGCAAAAACTTAAGAACATATTCGTCACCAGAACATATTTGGATGTATCTCGTATAATAAATGTCTCTTGAAAACAGTATTTGGTATTTAAGCTTCGAATGATGTGGATTATTACATAACCGAGTATTCTTTATGTAACATGAGTGGTACTGGGGGTTTGCTGAAGGCGAAAGCTGAAAAACGCAAATACCTCGGTTAATATTCAAGATAGAGAATAAATGTACATAAAAATAATTATAGTAAATTTAATTTTCAATAAGATGGGTTCTGTAAAATATTTCGATCCGACTAATGGTAACGGAGATATTCCGAATTTTTGAAGATTCTCCCCTCAAAACCCCCCTCTCCCTTGTCCGATTTGAGCCGTTAACGAACTTGATCTTTCTTTTTACATAAAACGACGAGTTTGGTAACAATTAACAATAATTGCGACCGCTAGAGCGGTAACAGACAAATATATATATATATATATATATATATATATATATATATATATATATATATATACACTCGTACAGATTTGAACGGACCTAATTTTCTTCATCTCCTAGGTAGGATCGATAAATATTTCGACCTCAATAGCTTATTTTCCTTATAGGGAAATTTGCTAAAAGGAGGAAGAGAGGGAATAATAAATAATAATAAGAGAGACATAGCGTTACCTGACAGGAGTCCCTTCCGCCATCCTTGTACCCTGCACATAGCATGTTGTCTGTGATCTGTGTCTTGTCATAGCCACTAGCTCTGCACTCCTCGTTGGTCATGATGGGCACCTCTAGTTCCTGGAGCACTGGCGAGATGGCGCCACGGTACTTGGAGATGCTCTTCACTCCCCAACCAGTCACAATACCCTTCTCACCGGCAAAGCTTTTCTCTACAACATTTCCAAAAGAGAAAACAAAAAAAAAAATTGCACAGCCGAGAGTGTTAAAATATTATGTAAGAATTCCTCAGATTTCCCTGGCGTTTTAGCGGAAAATGTCTTCAATTACACATCGACCTTAACTAGAGGATGAAGAAAAGTCCGTCACGCAGGGGCTGCGTAATCTACGAAGATTTCCCAAGTGGTGGTATAACTCTTGTAAACTCATATCACCACGCATTTTCTATTTCTAAGTCAAAATTTCATGAATAGAAGGGGGGGGGATTAAATATAACTCTTGTAAACTCATATCACCACGCATTTTCTATTTCTAAGTCAAAATTTCATGAATAGAAGGGGGGGGGGATTAAATTTCAAGTTTGGTAACGATCAAACATAAATTGCGACCGCTAGAGCGTTATCAGGTAAATATATATATATATATAAAAATATATATATATATATATATATATATATTGTTACATTTTTTTATTACCAAAACCAGTAATAAACGTTTTTAATAAGAGTTCTTTTGGATTGCAAAATTAAATACTCGCAAGTTTCACAGTTTTTATCACTGCACAATTTATTTCACAATGCACAATACACTTGGTAATTATTCTTAATTACTACTCACAGTATACACTGATAGCTTCACTGTTCTTCAGATTACACAGTCCAATAATTCACAACAAAGACGGCACTGCACTATCCTTTACTTCGCGGCACTGCACTATCCTTTACTTCGCGGCACTGCACTATCCTTTACTTCGCGGCACTGCACTATCCTTTACTTCGCGGCACTGCACTATCCTTTACTTCGCGGCACTGCACTATCCTTTACTTCGCGGCACTGCACTATCCTTTACTTCGCGGCACTGCACTATCCTTTACTTCGCGGCACTGCACTGTCCTTTACTTCGCGGCACTGCACTATCCTTTACTTCGCGGCACTGCGCTATCCTTTACTTCGCGGCACTGCACTATCCTTTACTTCGCGGCACTGCACTATCCTTTACTTCGCGGCACTTCTCTGTCCTTTACTTCGCGGCAGTGCACTGTCTTAAACACGCCACTAAACTGTTACTTACAGTCACGGCACAACACTGTTCTTCTTCTAAAAACACTTACCGCACTGCACTAAGTCGCACTGTAGCACTGATGTGGCCATCAAGATCGCTGAGCATAAAACTGACTCGCTCGCGGCTGGCCCTTCTTTATATAGCTTGTCGGCATACATCAAAGGGGAATTGTCTGGTTCATTCGACGCTGGGCTGGACGAGCCTAGTAGGGGCTAGAACTTTCTGTCGGCTTCTTTGATCTACGTCACACTTTCCAAATACGCGACTCTCTCTCTCTCTGAAGGATTATTCATGTATTTAGTTTTCGCAACAATATATATATATATATATATATATATATATATATATATATATATATATATATGTACACATAAAATTTTGAACGGACCAGATTTTCGTCATCTTCTAGGTAAGATCGTTAGAAATTTCAGGAGTATTTTCAAAAATCGCGTCATGAGAACGACCTCAATAGCTGATTTCCCTTGAGGGAAATGTGCTAAAATGAGGCTTCAGGTAAATCCTTTAAAATTCTTTAATTTGAAATTTGAATTCAAAAGCACAATATCATACATCAATAAATTCAAAAGAACATGATTTATAGATATTTTGACTATAAACTAAAAAAAATACGATGTATATCTAATACGGACAAAGAAATTTTATTTTTTCTTCTTTAGAGCTCCACTAATGCTCATATTAGTTAATGGCTGAAACCGTACAAGGAATAGGAAAGGGGGTTTAGAGGGATGTTTCTAAAATTCTCACTTATTATGAGTCGGAACGTAAAATGTTATAGGACTAATGTTGTTTAATACTACCTTGGTTTCAGACTCCAGTAAAACCCTCCCCCCTCTTTTCCTTATTGGATTTTTACTTAGAAATTGAAAGTATATAGTTAGGCGGGAGGATCAATTGTGTCGAACAGCACGTGGGAAATCCGTTTAGTTTAGACAGAACCTACGTGGCGGACTTTTTATATTAACATTATTTGACTAGTAGTGGCGTTTCGATCTTGAGTGCTGAGGAATTCGATGATTGTAAATTCCTTTTCCCGTTCGTCTCTGGAATATCTGAAGAGTGTAAGGTGTGTATTATTGGCGAAATTCTTTCCGCTGAACCGGCTAGAGTTTATCGGGAGAATATGTCTAGCATTCCTTCTTACTCAAGACCATTCAATGTGAATAAAACGTTATTTTCCGATTTTGATTTCTCGTTTTATTTTTGAAAATAAAATTCTTTTCCTGAATAACATAAAGGCAACGTAAAATAATTCGTGCTTTCAATTTAGCTTTATCGGTCATTTTTTAATATAATAGTTTACGAAATAGTTAATTCATTGATTCTGAGTTGGTATTCTGGCAGGTGGAAGTGACTTCTAATGTAGGTAGGATGAAATAATGTAGGCTACGCTTCCACTATAATAATTTAATAACACGGCAAAGCGCTTTCGATGCTGTGCATCATCGTCAGTGCCCTGTTGACACACACAATAATAGTTACAATTTACTATAAAATATTTTTTAGGTACATATAACAAAAAACTTATTTTTCTTTGGGCTAAAAACATGTAAAATTTAACGTGAAACTAAATAAAATATAAAACATTTCAATCAACAATAATAGTTACAATTCAATTCATTTAATGTTTTATATTTTATTTAGTTTCACGTTAAATTTTATATGTTTTTAGCCCAAAGAAAAATAAGTTTTTTGTTATATGTACCTAAAAAATATTTTATAGTAAATTGTAACTATTATTGTGTGTGTCAACAGGGCACTGACGATGATGCACAGCATCGAAAGCGCTTTGCCGTGTTATTAAATTATTATAGTGGAAGCGTAGCCTACATTATTTCATCCTACCTACAATTCATTGATTCATTAAGCTCACTACATACACTTAACAACATTTACTCGATAAATCCTTTGGCTATCAAAATTTTTGAACAATTTCACCGACTAAACTCTAGTAACATACACATTAGTCTTTTATGGTTACCCGGACATACAAACATCAAGGAAAGTACAGACATCGACAGATTAGCCAAGTGTACTGTAGAAAAACCAGACATTGACAGATTAGCCAAGTGTACTGTAGAAAAACCAGACATTGACAGATTAGCCAAGTGTACTGTAGAAAAACCAGACATTGACAGATTAGCCAAGTGTACTGTAGAAAAACCAGACATTGACAGATTAGCCAAGTGTACTGTAGAAAAACCAGACATTGACAGATTAGCCAAGTGTACTGTAGAAAAACCAGACATCGACAGATTAGCCAAGTGTACTGTAGAAAAACCAGACATCGACATAAACAGTACAGACCACCAAGACGTACTAGCCGAATGCATTAAGACACTACAACAGCAGTGGCAGCAATCTTGGGATAACACGAACGACAATAAACTAAGACAAATAAATCAAACGGTTAAGGAATGGCCATCAAGTAACAGGAGCACACGAAGAGAGGAAGTTGTGCTGACCCGACTTCGCATTGGCCATTCCTTCCAGGACACCCCGATTTGTAGACATTGCAACGAAATTTTAACTGTACAACACATATTGACTGACTGTTGACGAAGAGACAATTTAGACATTCCACATGACTTACTGGAACTTTTGGCCGATAACAGTGATTCATAGACTAGGTCATTAAACATCTAAAAGACACCAACATATATTACACACTATAATCTCCACTTTCTACACACCACTCTTCACTTATTTCCTATATTAGCAGGGTGTATAAACTTTAATATTATTTATTTTCTATTTATTTATTTTGTTTTTTATTTTATTTATTTTTTATTATTATTTTTTTTTTTTGGTTATCCCTTTTCCTTATTTTTTTTTATTTATTTAATTTGTCTCCCCCCCCCTCTTTCTATAGTTACATTTTCATTTATATATAACGTTCATTACCATGATGTTTCCATATCGTACAATATCGTTTGCTTCATATCACCTTCAAACATCATTTGCCAAAGTTTACTCTTTTTCCGTTTGTTGTTGTTGTTGTTTGTCTTTTTTTTAGCATTTCACTTAATAATGACACTTTAATAATGAGTAAATCGCCTGTGTTGCGGAACTCATTTAAATTAAATAAATAAATAAAAATAAATAAATGTTATTCTCTCTAATTATCAGATTATATGTATGTACATATATGTCAAATATTCTCATATACGATGGAAATTCTATCTGTTATTATTGATGTGTGACGATATCTTCGATCAGTAAATATTTCATGCACACCATTGTTCTGAAGGAGAAGACTTGCACCAAGTGAATAGTGCATTGTTAAATAAATTGTGCAGTGCTAAAAACTCTGAAGCTTGTGTGTTTAATTTTGTAATCCAAAAGAACTCTAATAAACAGCGTTTGTTGTTTTTGTAATAAATGTAACAATATATATGTAAATGGGATGGTTCCAATTATTGATCGGTCGAAGGGTTATGAACTGTAAATTGGGTTTGTTGCTTTACATTTTTTTCCATGATAACCTCCTTTTCCAATACGTTGTTTACATTCAGAAAAAAATAGGTACAATCGCGTTATCGGTAAAATATTAATAATGATTTTAGACACTTACAATATTCCTTTCTGGAAATAAACGGAGGTAAGAGAAGTAATGCAAGTGTTTTTTTTTTTTTTTGTTTTTTTTTTTCGATTTCGCAAGACTCGTGAGCAAACAGCTAGAAGAATTTAAGCTAAACATAAACAAAACAATCGATTGGACAATTAATTTCCCATAAAAATCATTCATCATAATTTCAGTTTCCTGGGCCGGAGAGACTCGAGTAATAAAAGACATGCTTTTAGCAGATTTTCCGTAAAGAAAATCAGCTATTGAGGTTGTCAACAATTAGCCGAAAATGTTTATTCACATATGTTTGTGTCACACGCACAGAGGCTGACCACACTGAATAGTTTAAAAGCCCGTCACGCAGTGGCTACGTTAACGAAGCAGATTACCCACGTGCGCCACGTATATGCATTTACCTAAAACGTAAAAGTTCAATGTGATCAACACTTGCTATTTAGACCTCAAATAATGCGATTCATAATATAACACCTTATTGTTAAAATGACATGAGTAAAAGTGGGGGTTTACTGAAGGACGAAAACTAAAAAGTAAAAATATCTTGTTTAATTAACAGTGAAACAATGTACATAACATTTGTAGAACATTTCATTTGCAATAAGATTGGTTGTAGACACTGCTTCCACGGAAGCATAATTACGGAGAAATGACGGCTGATCCGAGATCAGCCATTAACGAACTCGACTTTTGCTTATAAATCGAATTTGGTTACGATCAAATAAGAATTACGACCGCGAATTAGTGCGCTAACAGACAAGTATATATGTATGTATATATATATATATATATATATATATATATATATATACACACACACGCACGCACGCACGCACGCACACACACACACACACACACACACACACACACACACACACACACACACACACAGCTAGTAGGGATGACAACGTAGTGAGGGAACAGCTAAAAATCCCATTGTCAAGCCTTGAGGAAGCCGCCAGGAAGGACACGCTGAGACGATGGGAAAGGGAATGGAAGGATTCCAGTAATGCGTCATTGACGAGAAAGTTCATTCCCACTATCGGGAGAAGGCAGAAGATGGATTCAAGCATCATTTCCAGCTAACGCAATTCCTTACCGGGCATGGGAAAATGCGTAGCTATCTTCACAGATTCCACATTTAGGAAGAGGATGCCTGCCCTTGCGATAATGCCTCATCACAGACAGTGGAACACCTGATCTTTGACTGCTCTCGTCTAGAGCATATCAGGGCCCCCATCATCCGACGAGCTACCGGGCTAAATATGAGCTGGTCACTTGAGCTGCATCAACTTACACAGCAAGAAGTATTTAGTGATTTTATTGACCTTGTTGCAAGTATAAATTTTGAGGTGTTGTAAAACAAGAAAAAAAAGAAAAGAAACTTGTTTGTTGTTTATCTTGTATTTAATTAGGTTTTAGTATTTTATGGTATAAGTTTTAGTGATTTGTATTTGTCATGTAACACATGTAGTATATTTTATATGGAGCATGTGTATTTTAAATAATAAAATCCCTTTTGGTAGGGTTACTACCATTAGGAAAATTAAATAAAAAAAAAAAACACACACACACACAAGTATAATTTTGAACGGGCCTCATTTTCTTCATCTACATTACATTTGGATTGGTTCTATACACATTTTCGATCCGACGCATAATAACGGAGATATTTCGAATTTCGAAATTCACACCCTCTAAACCCACCCATTGGTCCGATTTCAGCCATCAACGAACTTGATCATTCCTTTTAATTAAAACGATTAAATATCCAGTATGGTTACGATTTAACCAAAATTGCGACCGCTAGAGCGGTAAAACAAATATATATATAAATTTATATATAGTTTTGATCGGACCTCATTTTCCTCATCTGGGTAGGATCGAATGACATTTGAAGACGTTTTTCGAAAACCGCGCTATTTCCCTTAAGAGCTGCTAAAATGGTCGAAGCCCAATCCGTGAAGGTCGGGAACAAAGTTTTATTTATTGAAGTGATATAATACATGCTGCGATCAGCATTTTCTTTTTTTTTTTTGAAAGCCTATGTGTAAAGTGAATTATATATTATGTATAGATGGGCTAATCTGAAGTATTTCAATTCCAAAGGCACGTGTCTATTGAAAGGCTCAACTGAATTGAGATTCTAACTAGGGACGGCCAATCGATAAAGCACCGTTCGTAAACAATGTCCCATTCCAAGGAGGTAAGAGAGTAGGCGCCTACACTTCACACTTTTTGTTGAAACCAATCAGATCACTACCCAATTCGTTGAAAATTATTAATCATCTTAAATGAATTTTGGGTCTTTTGCAGAAGACGACCTCTAGTGATTAAACTCGGTGAAGAGTGATTTCACATCTTATAAACATTTATTCTGAACATATGATCAATGCTAACCTGTATTCATTGTTGTTTATCCGCCATTTGATCTATCCAAAAGTGTTATGGGTTTGTTAAAATTAGTACAAGAAATTTTTGACAAGAAAGCTGGTGTGTGCTTCCTCCAGGAGAAAGGAATCTTGCATCGTGGAAGACAGTGCGAGGAAGGACATGAAATGCGTCTCATTTTATCAGAAGCTCATGACAGTTGGAGGTGTATGAGGCGTAGCTGTCGAAAAACTTTTTCACTACGGAAAGTTACTTACCTTGAGAATAGCAAAGTTCCATTTACAGTGTTCGTTTATTTCCTGTACAGCTGGACTGTGGAGTACACCACCACTAAATTTTGCATTGAGGAATTTGGGATGGGTGAGCACACAGTTACTGATGTGAAGAATCTTGTACGCGAAGTTTGTGCAGACTGGATATTGAAACACCCCATCAAGATTGGAGGAGCGGGTTTAACTGTTGAAATAGATGAGAGTCTATTTTCAAAAAGAAAATATAATTTAGGGAAAATTTATCCCGAACAGTGGGTTTTCGGGGGTATATGTAGAGAAACTAGGGAATGTTTTCTGTATGCAGTTCCTGACCGTACGAAATTAACTTTAATCAGTGTTGTTAAGGAGTGCATATATCTTGGAAGCACTGTCATATCGGACTGTTGGAAAAGTTACGACAGTATTCCAAAACTGGAGGGATATGACTTCCAACATCTAACAGTGAATCACTCCAAAAACTTCCGAGACCCAGATACAGGAGCTCACACCAACTCCGTGGAGGGGATGTGGGCGTTAGCGAAGAGAAGGAACAAAATACAGTGTGGGACAAGCAGGAAGCTCCTCGACTCCTACATTTGCGAGTCTGGAGGCAAAGAAACAAAAACGAAGACCTTTTCGAACAAATAATTAAAGACATTTGTGCGTTCATGCCTCTAAATGAATATAATTATTTAATAAATTGTTTTATTGTTATATTGTTCATTGTTTCAATTACTGAAGTGCTATAGGTTAGAATGCATATGGCCACTTTGTTTATTATAGGTAGGTAACAGATGTTATCACCTAAGCCTGATATGAGTAAAATAACATAACGTGTAGTCACTGGAGGTCGTCTTCTGCAAAAGACCCTGAATTTTTTATTTAATCAACAATTTTTTAGTTCAAATAACCCAAAATATTAAATGAATAAATATTTACTAACCAAATGACGATATTGAAACCCCCTCTAAATACTTAGTTTTTTCTTTTCGTAAATACGGTCTTAAGTCTTTGTAGACAATATTAGCCTTGAGTACATTCCGTGGCCCCAAAAACAAAATTTTCAACGTCTACGTCTTTAGGTGGCAATAGAAATGGAACAAAAATCGAAAGGGAAATCTGCTAATATATACTGTCTTTTGTGGTGGTTAAGGAGTAACGTGCGATAATTCGAGTTATGTGATATTCATTCCAAAGTATATAGAACTTTTTCAAATACTGAGATGGTCCTAAACTTGAGTTTGTATACAGACATACATGCGTGTTCCGTTGAGCGCAAAACACACACAAACATACATATCATCCAAAATGAAATGACTTATTGTTTTTATTAACGTTAGACTCACTTCTCCCCTGTATTTAGAAAAACCTAGATCATTCAGCTAATACAACATCAATTTTTAATTTTCATCCCCATAGGGTGGTTATATACATATAGGGGGGGGGGTCAAGAGATGAATTTGGAATGGCGGTGAATATTATTGCAAAGTCTCAAGGTATTGTTTAATTATTTAGGCTGCCACTAGAATTTAGGAGATAATACATGGATGGCTTTGGAGTAAGTCTAGTTCATAACTATTGGAGGATTCTAAAACTGAAAGGGACTGACTATTAAAACCTTTGTCTCTATGGTCCGATTGCTATTGCTTCCGTGATCAAAGTATAATTTAATAGAGGTTATCTTATTTTTAGCTCTGCGGAAAACTAGAAACTCACGCGGCCGTTATAACTTGCGCATCTGTGATTAGTTTTGCGGGAAACGGTGTGGAAAAGGGGGCAAGTTCCGATGGGCTTTTGAATGTACAGATTGGCTTTTACAAAAGGCATAATGGCTTGTTCGGTGCAAGTGCGCCTCCCTTGGGACGATCAAAGCTTTGCAAAATATTCAAGCTGTGGAATTAATTGAGTGGACAAAACGCTAAATTACTAAAACCGTTTAAGGGCTTTTTAGTTTGTGCTTTGTTCAAACGGTTGGGGCGTGTTTATTTAGCCACGTCTAGACAGTTCGTTTCATGGTTGAATTAGCCCCTGTGGAACTTCAATAATTATTTCTGCATTCAAATACGTCCAAAAATTATTATTACACAAATGAACGTTATACAAGCTGTAGTTGCTGCTTATTAAATCTAAAAACTCATATAGGGACAGATTCTAAAATCATATGTGAAATTGATGAACCTCTCGGCAGGGAGACTTAAGATGACCAGTTGCAGCAAGTGCATTTATCAAGTATGAAATAGACTTGGTCAACAGCATTAATTAATTATGAAAGCCCATTAGACGTCTGAAGGGTTGAAGGTTCTAGATAATTACTTACTAGATAATATACAAATATACTCTTCTTTTAGTCTGTCAAGGTGAGGATAAAGAAATATTCAAAATACCGGGGCCTGCGTGAACTAAGCAGCTTTCTCACCCATCGTTTTCTATTTCTCCCGTAATAAGATGCCCATATAAACAGGAATTGAACTTTTGCTCAGTCTCAGTTACTCAAACGCAAAAATCCGATGACTAGAAGAAGAAGTTATTGAAGACCGAAAAAAGAAAATGCAAATAACTCGTTTAATAGTCGAGTTAAATAATTTAAGAATATGGATTCTGTAACATTTTTTGCCCTGACTCATAAGAACTGAGATACTTTGAATCATGAATGATCTTTAGTATTGGAGAGAGCCTTAGGCCCAGTCTATTCCTTCAAGGTGTGTGTGTCACAAACGTGTTTTGGCTTTGTACTCACAAGTTTTCTTTCTTAATCAGTGGAGTCCTGCCTTACCTTTACATTAAAGGTTGTTTATGTACATTGCCGGAACAGCGGTTGACCTGGTCACATGACCGTTGTTGCTTTCCGAGGCGTTAGCAGATTATGATCATCTGATGTTTTTCACACATTAAAGGGCTTGATGCAAGATTCTATGGGTCATCTGCCTAAGGCAATGCTTGCAAGGAGCCAAGACTGTTTAGACCAAGAGACATTCTCCCAATTTTCCTTCGCCGCTTTTCCGTCTTACAATTTCCTGAGCTTCTCTGTGTTTGAGGTAAGCTGTTTTATGTTATACCATTTCTTTTAGCAGATTTCCCCTAAGGGAAATCAGCTATTGAGGTTGTACTCATCACGGAATTTTCGAGATTTTTCTTCCAATGGCCATCGATCCTACCTAGTAGATGACGAAAATGAGGTCCGTTCAAAACTGTATATATACAGGGTGTCCCCAAACCAAACGGCCAAACTTCAGGGAACGATAGAGGATCGAAAAACTAAGAAAAAAAGTTCTCGGGCATATGCCTCGTTTTCGCTTCGTTTTTGAGAAAATCACAAAAAACAGAAAATAGTTCTGCAAAAAGTGTATTTTTTTTAATAATGTATTTAAATTACAAAAAACTATTGACTTGTTGAGTAAGCTTAATTTTTAATTTACGAGGAGTAAATTTAGAAAACATGAATATTCTCACGCTTTCCTTATCAATAAAACGTCTAGGTTGAGTGTTTAAACTTAAAAAGAAAGGATTAAAATATTTACTATCATTTTAATCCTTTTTGGGGGGAATCCAGCCTCGCATTCTCACATTAGTGGTGTTGCTAGTACTGTTCAGTGAAGTCAACAAATATGGCTAGATTTATGAATACGCGGACATAGTCTACGTCTACGGATTCTGCGATGGCAATGCACGTCAGGCAGTTCGGGAATATCGCAGACGGTTTCCTGACCGAGAAACCCCACACAGAGGTGTTTTTACCAGCACTTTCAGAAGGCTTCGAGAGACTGGGTCCTTCTCATGTAATCGTCGTGGAAACCGTATGCAGGCTCCGATGGAAGCCGACCTGAGGCGGAGGGAGAGGATACTGAGGCACTTCAATACAAACCCTGGCACAAGCGTCCGGAGAGCTGCTTCAGTTCTAAGCATACCAAAGACAACCATTTGGTGCACATTAAGGGCTGACCGCAGGCATGCTTACCATGTACAAAAGGTACAAAATTTAATACCCGCTGATTATCCCCGCCGATTAAATTTTTGTAATTGGTAGAAAGAACAATTGCAAAACGATGTAAACTTAAGTTCGAAAGTAATCTGGACGGACGAAGCGACTTTTACACGTGCGGGCATATTCAATCAAAGAAACTACCACCTTTGGGCACATGAAAATCCCCGCGCTGTTAGAGAATTTCACTACCAGTATGAGTTTTCTGTAAACGTGTGGGTCGGTCTTTGTTATAATCGCATAATAGGTCCCGTATTTTTACCTGCTCGACTTCACGCTGAAAGTTATCATCTATTCCTGGAGAATGACTTACGGGCACTTTTGGAAGATATCCCTTTGGAAACAAGGCTTGAGAGCTGGTTTCAACTCGATGGTTGTCCTGCACATTACGGAAGAGACGTACGAGACTGGTTGGACATCAACTACCCAGGTCGGTGGATAGGACGAGGTGGGCCGGTGCCTTGGCCTCCCCGGTCTCCGGACCTCACGCCACTAGATTTCTTCGTGTGGGGATACGTGAAAGAAAATGTCTACCGAGAGCCCATCCGCACAAGGGATGACCTCATCGAGCACATCAGAATGGTTTGCAACCAGCTCACCGCAGAACAATGTTTAGATGCAGTGCGATCTGTGAGTACGCGATGTGATGCGTGTATTGCAGCGAGAGGCCAGCACTTGGAACAACATTTACGTTGACGCTTTAGAAATTAACGATGTAATTTTAGAGAAGGTAAAACCTTCAAAATCTTCAGGGTTTTTTTTCTCACTAAGGTAGACCCATATAAAAACTGAAACATTTATGTTTTCCAAGTAAGAATATTTAATTATTTTATTAATTTTCTAAATTTTTAATCTTTTTTAATGTTTTAATCCTCAGTTATTGTTCATAATGTTATCTACTTTAAATAGGTAATTTTTTTTATACTATGAATATTTGAATAAAAAAGTATTTATTATTTTTTCTTAATAAAAAATATTTTTTTTTTCAATTACCTTTCTGTTAGTGTAAGATTAGAATACAATAATTGTATTGGAATAACATTTATTGCTAAAATTCATTCAAGGAATAAAACCCGCTCTTCCATTGGCCTTAACTAGTTTTTGCACAACTATTTTTAGTGTTTTGTGATTTTTTCGAAAAAGAAGCGAAAACGAGGCATATGCCAGAGGACCTTTTGTTTTAGTTTTTCGATCCTCTATCGATTCCTAAAGATTGGCCGTTTGGTTTGGGGACACCCTGTATATATTTTTGTCTGTTACCTCTAGCGGTCGCAATTTTTGTTTGATCGTAACCAAACTCGATATTTAGTCGTTTTATGTAAAAAGGAAGATCAAGATCGTTAACGGCTGAAATCGGACAAGTGGGAGGGGGGGGGTTTAGAGGGGAGGATTTTCGAAAATTCGAAATATCTTCGTTACTATACGTCGGATCGAAAAAGATTACAGAATCAATCTTATTGCAAATTAAATTTACTATAAATATTGTTCTATACATTTATTCTGTATCTTGAATATTAACTGAGATATTTGCATTTGTATTCTGCGTGTGCTCGGCAGCAGTCTGTTCGGACTTTCCGCCGTGAGCTCTGGCGGCCGTTTTCGTAACTATTCGTCTCTCGTGAATAGGTTTAGAGGTTTCTTACTACTACAGTTGTTATTAGGCAGATTTCTCTATTGTATAACTTCACGTGGGAAATCTGCTTAGTTTACGCAGCCCCTGCGTGACGGACTTTTTTCTATTTGTCATATTAATGAAATTTTGCTGTTGTAATTTTAACGAATATTATTACACTACTAGAGGCACCGTTAACCGTTTCTTACCCCGGCCCTTTTTATTGTTATTTTTATTATTTGAAATGAACGTCTCTTCTTGATGTTAATTAATTCTGTTACGATTGCGCGAAATCTACATATTTGTCATTTGATGACCTTTTTTAAGGGGGGCTGTATTTTTTTAATTCTAATCGTATTTTTATGACTAAATGTGCAATTTATTTGGCCAAAATTGACCCACAGTTGCCTCTGTTTGAAATACTTGTCTGATGAAATTAAAGAAAGAAATAGGCCGCCATATTATCAGCATGAGCGCCTAATACTTTAATTCCTGTGGTTTTATCACTGTCTCCTAGATGTGAATCTCCATTCAGGCTGTGTAAGTTTTGAAACTATAATCTGTTATAGTGGAAGTGATGCATGTGGCTACTGTTTTTGTAAACATTAGATTATCTTGTCTTCCTTTTAGCAGATTTCCCTTAAGGGAAATCAGCTATTGAGGTTGTACTCATGACAGAATTTTCGAATTTTTTCTTCAAATGTCCATCGATCCTACCTAGTAGATGACGAAAATGAAGTCCGTTCAAAACTGTATATATATATATATATATATCTATATATTTGTCTGTTACCGCTCTAGCGGTCGCAATTTTTGTTTGATCGGTACCAAATTCGATATTTAGTCGTTTTATGTAAAAAGAAAGATCAAGTTCGTTAACGGCGGAAATCGGACCAGTGGGAGGGGGGGGGTTTAGAGGGGAGGATTTTCGAAAATTCGAAATATCTCCGTTACTATACGTCGGATCGAAAACTTATACAGAATCAATCTTATTGCAAATTAAAGTTACTATAAATATTGTTATATACAGTCATTCTCTATCTTGAATATTAACCGAGATATTTGAATTTTTATGAAGTCTGTGGTCGGGTATAGTTCGGATTAGGTCGGCCATTTCTGCCAGTACTCGGCTCAGGTGGAAGTTTCGTCTAACCTTACCTTACCTTCCTTACTTTGTGAGATTTATGCAAATACGTTCTGTTCATCCGCCCCCCCCCTTCTTTAGTTCTTGGACTACTAAAATTTGAGTTATTAAAATATAAATTATTCTTACAATTCAGAAGCCGTTTCAGTTGGGAATTTATTTTAATTAACTGAAAGATTTCTCATTACCGTTTGTATTTAATCATGGTGGTATTGTGTTACCAGTATGCAGATTTCTCTATTGTAAAACTTCACATGGGGAATCTGCTTAGTTTACGCAGCCCCTGCGTGTCGGACTTTTATCACTTTGCGTATTCGTAACATCTGAACGCCTATTAGATAAATTATAGGTAGTTAGACATTTTTTATAATTTAAATATATTTGACATAAACACTCATGAAATATTTTTTTTAAAAAAATGCTCTTCCTTTGCTATAGCACAAACCGCCTTCTTCTGTTTGGTTGCTCAAATGTTCTGTTAATGATTATTAGATATTTATAATTGCCTTTAGCAATAATATAATTTCTTGATGTTTATTAATTGAATTGAACATCATGAACTGTGATTATCAATTTTAATGTGGTTAATCTTCGTCGTAATGCTCTAAATACGCTGAGTGATTGAGAATCTCACCATTAGCCTTGAGGGAAATCAGCCAATGAGGTCGGACTCGTGACGCGATATTAGAAAAAAAATCCACAAATGTCCATCGATCCTACCTAGTAGATGACGATAATGAGGTCCGTTCAAAATTGTATATATATATATATATATATATATATATACTTGTCTGTTACCACTCTAGAGGTCGCAATTCTTATTTGATCAAAACCCTACTCGAAATATATGCGTTTCCTGAAAAACTTCGTTAATGGCTAAAATCTAACCAGTGGGAGGGGTGGGTGGAATTTCGTAAATTTCGTTATTATGCGTCTGATCGAAAAAGTGTATAGAACCAATCTTATTGCAAATATAATGTTGTTATGGTACGTTTTTTCACTACCTTGATTATTAACTGAGATATTTGAATTTATAAGTTTTCAGCCTTCAGTAAACCTCCACTCCGACTCATGTTATATTTACAATAGGCTCTTATATTAGTAAGTACTTTATTTGAAGCCTAAATACCAAATATTTTTCCCCATTGAACGTTTACGTTTTGATTTAAATGCAAATACGTGACGAACGTGGGAAAACTAATGAATACAAATATCGGAGTTAATAACTATGTTGCGTGAAAAAACGCACATAACTGCATGTATAGAACATTACATTAATTTAAGATATGTTCTATACAATGTTTCAATCCGACGAATGATAACGGAGATATTAAGAAATTTCGGAATTCCTCCGCTCTAAACCCTACTCCCTCTGGTCGGATTTCAGACAATAACGAACTTGATCTTCGTTTTTACATAAAACGATTAAATATCGAGTTTGGTTACGATCAAATAAGAATTTCGACCGCTAGAGTGGTAACAGACAAATTTTTCGAAAATCGCGTCATGAGTACACCCAACTTCCCATTGAGGAAATCTGCTAAAATTCCAAAATAGAAAACAAGGAAGATACTTAACAAAAATAACACTATACGCAAACTAAACAAACTACGAAACAAAAACTATATATAAAAGTTACTTACAAACAAATAATATAATAGGTTGAAACAAATAATATAATAGGTTGATAAATTAAAAATATTATCAATTAAAAGCATTAGGGAACTTATTAAAATGTAAAAATAAACAGATGTACTACAACATAATAAAAATAAGATAAAATATAACGAATACGAATTTTAAAAATTTGTATGTGTAAACTAAAAAGAAAACTTGCATCTAAAAATAAAAATGTAAAACTTAAATAGTAATATATTTTTAACTACTTGTTCAAATTGTTGAACAATTGTAAATATGTATTTGTCGTTAATTGTTGTAGTGATGAATTTTTGAGTAATTGATTTAAATATATCGAGTATTTATTAAATGTTTGTATTTGTTTAAAGTATTTAAGGTAGAATCCGATTGCGTGAGATTGTTTGTTAATTGCTAGTTTGAGTAGCTTCGAGTACTCTCCTTAAAATTTTGAATTCCAATTTGGTACTCTATTAGATATATTATAACGTCACTAATTAAATGCCTCCGTTGTTATGAGTCGGATCGAAAAATGTTATAGAACCCATCTTGTTAAAATATTCAGCACTATTTTAACAAGATTGGTTCTATAACATTTCTAACATACAGGGTGTCCAGAAAGGGTATCGGGTATTTGTTTTCGCGCCATATTCGAAACGGGGCGTCTAAAGGATGCGGGGAGGGGTTCATTGCGTCCGCAATTTTGTGGAGTTTTAGTCATGATGGAACAGTACTCGGGGACGCATCGCGCATTTTGCGTACGAGCGTATTATCGTAATGGTGATTCAATAGTGACTGCTCAACGTCTCTATCGTGCGGAATATCGTACACGCCACGCGCCAAGTGACGATAGCATTAGGAAATGGATCAGGATGTTCGAGAATACAGGTGCGACAGTTAAAATTCAAAACTCAGGTCGTCCTCGTTCAGTTCGCGATGAAGAAACAATTGAAGAAGTTGAGGCGTCGGATCGTCAAAATCCGTCTTTATCCATCCGAAAGCGAAGCCAAGCGTTGAACATCAAAAAATCGTCTTTACATTCGATTTTAAAGAAAGACTTACATCTAAAAGCCTATAAAATTCAATTGGTTCAAGAATTGAAGGATACGGACTATGCTAATCGACTGAATTTTGCGAACGACATGCTGCAGCGATTTAACAACTTTAACAACATTCTGTTCAGTGACGAAGCAAATTTTCACCTGAATGGTCATGTTAATAAGCAGAATTGTCGGTACTGGGCAGTGGAGAGTCCGAGACGAAAGCATGAACGACCCCTGCATAGCCCAAAGGTCGTTGTTTGGGCCGCTATGTCTGCTAAAGGCATAATTGGTCCTTATTTTCATGAAGATCAACGAGGCCGAGCAATTAATGTGAATAGTGACCGTTATTGCGATATGTTGCGAAATTTTTTGGTCCCAAAGTTGCAGGAGTTTGCAGGTTTCAACTCAAGAACGTGGTTCCAGCAAGATGGGGCTACTTGCCATACCTCAAATGATTCAATAGAAGTTGTTAACAAATTATTCCCTAATAAAGTCATTTCGCGAAGGGGTAACATCAAATGGCCTCCCAGAAGCCCCGACCTTAGCCCGCTTGACTATTTTGCATGGGGATACCTTAAAAGTAAGGTTTATCAAAGCAAACCGACGAATCTAACCCAGTTAAAGCAAAACATCAGGTCTGAAATGGCAGCAATATCGATAGCTATGTGTCAACGTGTTATCGCCAATCTTCGTTTCCGTTTAGAAGAGTGCCAGCAACGTAACGGTCATCATTTGGATAACATCATCTATTCCAAATAATTCTCCAATCCATATGCTAATAATAAACCATAAATTTTTTTATTCCATACAAATAATTTTTGTTTCATTGAACTTACAAATACCCGATACCCTTTCTGGACACCCTGTACTACAATTGCTGTAGTACATATCTTTTCGTACCCAAATTTTAATTTTGCGGTTATCCTCTAAACAGCGGATTTTTACTTCGAAATAAAGAATATATGGTGAGATGAGATCAGTAATGTGTCATACCAGCATAGGTGGGAAATCTGTTTAGTTTGCGCGGCCCTGAATGACGTCGTTTAGGAGGGTTAGACACTTACTCAAATGTGGGAGGCAGACTGGCATGATCTCATCGTCGAGTTGGACCTCTTCATCCAGCTTGAGGAGAGCAATATCGTTATCAATAGTTTCTGGGTCGTAGCCGAGGTGTTTGATAACAGCAGCTACTCCTCGCTCGATGGTCACTGTCTCGTTGTCCGACTTCTGGTCGTGCTCGAGAAGCCTCACTCGAATGCGTTTCGAGTTGAATCTGAAAAAAAAAATCATAACTCTTCAAGTAAACTATATTTAATAAGTCATTCTCCTGTATTTAGGACGTTTCCAAAGGACCTGACAGTTTCTTGACACATTTATTAGTCTTACAGCCAACAGAAACACGTTTGTGCGATTATCTTATAAATAACAATAATATACCAGTGACCGAAAATTTAATTTTATGTTTAAAAAATCAAATGTAACCTGAATACCATTAGAAAGCCCCCACGTGAACGATAAGGTTTCAAATATAACGCGAAAACCAATAGATAGCTCTCAAGTTAACGATATAGATTCGATTATATCCTGAAAACCATTAAAGAGCACTTTAAGTGAACGATATAGTTTCGACTATATACTGAACACCATTAAATAGCTCTTTAAGTGGCCGATATAGTTTCAATTATAACCTGAAAACCAATAGATAGCTCTCAAGTTAACGATATAGATTCGATTATATCCTGAAAACCATTAAAGAGCACTTTAAGTGAACGATATAGTTTCGACTATATACTGAACACCATTAAATAGCTCTTTAAGTGGCCGATATAGTTCTCAATTATAACCTGAAAACCAATAGATAGCTCTCAAGTTAACGATATAGATTCGATTATATCCTGAAAAACCATTAAAGAGCACTTTAAAGTGAACGATATAGTTTCGACTATATACTGAACACCATTAAATAGCTCTTTAAGTGGCCGATATAGTTTCAATTATAACCTGAAAACCAATAGATAGCTCTCAAGTTAACGATATAGATTCGATTATATCCTGAAAACCATTAAAGAGCACTTTAAGTGAACGATATAGTTTCGACTATATACTGAACACCATTAAATAGCTCTTTAAGTGGCCGATATAGTTTCAATTATAACCTGAAAACCAATAGATAGCTCTCAAGTTAACGATATAGATTCGATTATATCCTGAAAACCATTAAAGAGCACTTTAAGTGAACGATATAGTTTCGACTATATACTGAACACCATTAAATAGCTCTTTAAGTGGCCGATATAGTTTCAATTATAACCTGAAAACCAATAGATAGCTCTCAAGTTAACGATATAGATTCGATTATATCCTGAAAACCATTAAAGAGCACTTTAAGTGAACGATATAGTTTCGACTATATACTGAACACCATTAAATAGTTCTTCAAGTGAACGACATAGTTTCACTATAAAATGAAAACCATTAGATAGCACTTTAAGTGAACGATATAGTTTGGACTACATCCTAAAAAACTATACGGATTTTTTTCAGGTGAATGATTTACTTTCGAATATTACTTGAATATCATTAGATATACATTCGAATATAACCTGAATACCTCTAGACCGTTCAAAAGTGAACGATGTATTTTCACAATTATACCCTGAAAACCTTTAGAGACCACTCCAAGTAAACGATAGAGTTTCGATTATATCCTCAAAATCATTAAAGACCACTTCAACTAAACGATATAGTTTCGATTGTAATCTCAAAAACATTAGAGACCATTTCAACTAAACGATATAGTTTCGATTGTAATTTCAAAAACATCAGAAACACTTCAAGTGAATATTATGCTTTCGATTATAACCTTAAAACCATTAGAAAGCACTTTAAGTGAACGATATATTTTCGACTATATCCTGAAAATCATTGGAGACCACATCAAGAAAACGATATAGTTTCGATTGTAATTTCAAAAACATCAGAAACACTTCAAGTGAACGATATGCTTTCGATTATAACCTTAAAACCATTAGAAAGCACTTTAAGTGAACGATATAGTTTCGACTATATCCTGAAAATCATTGGAGACCACATCAAGTAAACGATATAGTTTCGATTGTAATTTCAAAAACATCAGAAACACTTCAAGTGAACGATATGCTTTCGATTATAATCTTAAAACCATTAGAAAGCACTTTAAGTGAACGATATAGTTTCGACTATATCCTGAAAATCATTGGAGACCACATCAAGTAAACGATATAGTTTCGACTATATCCTGAAAATCATTGGAGACCACATCAAGTAAACGATATAGTTTCGATTGTAATTTCAAAAACATCAGAAACACTTCAAGTGAACGATATGCTTTCGATTATAACCTTAAAACCATTAGAAAGCACTTCAAGTGAACGATATAGTTTCGACTATATCCTGAAAATCATTGGAGACCACATCAAGTAAACGATATAGTTTCGACTATATCCTGAAGATCATTGGAGACCACATGAAGTAAACGATATAGTTTCGATTATATTCTCAAAATCATTAGAGACAACTTCAAAAGAACGATATACTTTCGATTATAACCTCAATAACATTAGAAAGCACTTCAAGGGAACGATGTAATTTCGACAATATCCTGAAAATCATTAGAGACCACTTCATGTGACCGATATAGGTTCAATTATAACCTGAAAACCATTAGATAGCACTTCAAGTGAAAGATATAGTTTCGACAATATCCAGAAAATCATTAGAGACAACTTAAAGTGACCGATATAGCTTCAATTATAACCTGAAAACCATTAGATAGCACTTCAAGTGAACGATATAGTTTATATTATAACCTAAAAAACATTATAGAGTTCTTCAGGTGAATTATTTACTTTCGAATTTTACTTGAAAGCCATTAGAGAGCGCTTGATCGATATAGTTTCGAATATAACCTGATTGCCACCGAAGAGTTCTAAAGTGAACGATGTATTTTCTCAATTATATACTGAAAACTTTAAAGACCACTCCAAGTAAACGATATAGTTTCGATTAAATCCTCAAAATCATTAAAGACCATTTCAACTAAACGATATAGTTTGGATTGTAATCTCAAAAACATTAGAGACCATTTCAACTAAACGATATAGTTTCGATTATAACCTCAAAATTATTAGAGACCACTTCAAAAGAACGATATACTTTCGATTATAACCTCAAAAACATTAGAAAGCACTTTAAGTGAACGATATAGTTTTGACTATATCCTGAAAACCATTGGAGACCACATCAAGTAAACGATATCGTTTCGATTATATCCTCAAAATCATTAGAGACCACTTCAAATGAACGATATACTTTCAATTATAACCTCAAAAACATTTTCGACTATATCGATATAGTAATCGAATTTTTTTAACCTGAAAACCATCAAAGAGATCTTAAGTGAACGATATATTAATTCCGAATGTAACCTGAAAACTATTAGAGAGCCCACAAGTGAACGATATAGTTTTGATTATATCCTGAAACCCATAGACAGTCTTAGGGTATCCGATAATAGTCAAAAAAGTCCGTCACGCAGGGGCTGCGTAAACTAAGCAGATTTCCCACGTGAAGTTTTACAATAGAGAAATCTGTCTAATAACAACTGTAGTAGTAAGAAACCTCTAAACCTAAAAAACATTATTTAGGGCGTAATAACCCAGTAGTTTCTAGCCCAAAAAACAGTTAACCTAACCTCTAAAGCTATTCACGAGAGACGATAGTTATGGAAACGGCCGCCAGAGCTCTCGTCGGAAACTCCGAACATAGCCTATTGGTGACCAAACGCAGAATACAAATGCAAATATCTCGGTTAATATTCAAGATAGAGAATTAATGTATAGAACAATATTTATAGTAAATTTAATTTGCAATAAGATTGGTTCTATACAATCTTTTGATCCGACGTATAGTAACGGAGATATTTCGAATTTTCGAAAATCCTCCCCTCTAAACCCCCCCTCCCACTGGTCCGATTTCAGCCGTTAACGAACTTGATCTTTCTTTTTACATAAAACGCTTAAATATGAAGTTTGGTAAGGATCAAACAAAAATTGCGACTGCTAGAGCGGTAACAGACACATATATAGATAGATATATATATATATATATATATATATATATATATATATATATATATATATATAGATATATATATACAGTTTTGAACGGACCTCATTTTCGTCATCTACTAGGTAGGATCGGTGGACATTTGAAGAAAAATGTCGAAAATTCCGTCATGAGTACAACCTCAATAGCTGATTTCCCTTAAGGCAAATCTGCTAACACAAAATTTGTTCTCCATAGCGGATTTCACTTTGAAGAAATTGGCGATTGAAGGGTGCACTCTTGATTCGATTTTAGACATTTCCTCAAATGTCCATCCATTCTATCTACGAGATCAAAATTATATAATTTTGTTGTGTTGTATAAAACGACTACTTTGAGCAGTTTTATACACCCAAAACTATAACTGATGCCTATAATTTTATGGTGTCTAATCGATTGATCTGAGTAGAAGAAATCTGCTATGATTATAACCAGTAACCCAACTATTGACTATACGAAGATCGTTATTTTCGAACAGGAAGGGATTACCTGTTATCCCGACATTAATCGATATAACAATGATTTCCCGTCGAAATATGAATACTGGAAAACGACAGCAATATTTATAATCAGTTTATTGCCTTAAAATTAGCCACATTTATCGTTTTGTGCACTTTGAAACTTTTTATGTCTATTGGACTAATATTGACGAATTCATTATGAGTGTTGGGATCAAATAACTTCAGTTTCACGTCAAAATAAACAATTATATTATACTAGCATCCGGAGAAACACAAATGATAAAAGTCCGTCACGCAGGGGATGCGTAAACTAAGCAGATTTCCAACGTGAAGTTTTACAATAGGGAAATTTCACGAGAGCCGAGAGTTAAGGAAACGACCAAACTAACTTTTGGTGGGGAAGCCCAGTTAGCCGCCCAGTTTTAATAAAAATGCAAATATCTCGGTTAATATTCAAGATAGAGAATAAATGTATAGAACAATATTTATAGTAAATTTAATTTGCAATAAGATTGATTCTGTACTATTTTTCGATCCGACGTACAGTAACGGAGATATTTCGAATTTTCAAACATCCTCCTCTCTAAACCCCCCCCCTCCCACTGGTCCGATTTCAGCCGTTAACGAACTTGATCTTTCTGTTTACATAAAACGACTAAATATCGAGTTTGGTAACGATCAAACGAAAATTGCGACCGCTAGAGCGGTAACAGACAAATATATATATATATATATATATATATATATATATATATATATATATATATATATATATATATACAGTTTTGAACGGACCTCATTTTCGTCATCTACTAGGTAGGATTGATGGACATTTGAAGACAAATTTCGAAAATTCCGTCATGAGTACAACCTCAATAACTGATTTCCCTTAAGGGAAATCTGCTAAAACATATGATTTTTTCAAGAATGTTTAATATGTAAAGTAACAAAGTTTGAGTGGCAAAGTGTCCAATCGCTCATTACGTATCTCCAATACTCATTCCCTTGAAACATTTATAACAAATATCCCGAGTCTATTGAGGAATATTCATGAAACAGGTATAAAGTCTATAGCACCCGGAAGGCGGGAGACAAAATTTAGAAATCCATAAATGTAAATAACGATCAAGGACCAAAATCGTATATACACAATTTTCTCTTTACATTTATTAAATAAAACCAATACTAGCGAAGGTATTGATGAATATGTATTTTCACGTCGAAGTAACTCCCCCTCCCCCTCTTCCTACCTTTTAGAGGAAACTTCCGATTCTCATATGGCTTTTGTTGAACCTTGGGATAAATGGGTCCCAAATATAAAATCACAAAGACATTTTCGGAGCCGTTTTTGAGTGAATGAGTAACAAACAGCCGGACAGACATACAGGATTATCAATTTTGACGACATTGTTCTTAGAATGGTCTGAAACGTCAACAAAATTGATCCTATTCAAAATAAAATAGAAACTTGGAGTTTTTATATATATATATATATATATATATATATATATATATATTTATAAATTATCATTTATATAAATATAGACACCATATAAAGCTGCTCTCTTTTCTAAATGGCCCATGAAAATTTAATTGGAATTTGTTGTTTTAAAAATTAAAAAAAAAAAAAAAGAGATCTTTAATATTACCCACTTAGACAGATTAGGAGGCTGTCCCTGGTGGGAACCCTACAGAAGGATGACAGATTGTATTGTTGTTGTGTATATATATATATATATATATATATATATATATATATATATATATTACGGTTATTAATCTCCTAGTGAGCAGAGTAAAGGGCAACAATTAATATGACACTAGCTATGTTACCCGGCTTCGCACGGCTCTATTGAGGCGGAATGATGATGGTATTTTTTGGGAGTTTTACTTTTTACAATATTTTTATATTATCCAGTCTCAATTTTAGGATTTACACACGAGTCCGATGTGCTGGGGATATTTTATATTAAGTATTTGTTATGTACTTAATTCTACAAAATACACAATATTTTTATATTACCCGTTTTCTGTACATGTATCTTTTTTTTATGTATAACACAATCATAGGTTATCATATTATTATAGTCAAAAATACGGAGTTTCGTTGATTTCGATTTAGTCTTTCGCATCCTATAACATTGTTGATCACCTTCTATAGTTTTTCGTGTATACCTCATTCATACGTTATACGGCAAAAGTGCATATAAAAAAAGATACTTAAAATAACAAAACAAACAACTTTTGTTATATGCACCTTTGCCAAAAAATGATTAGGCTACGAAATATCGCGCTTTTATATTTCAGGCCACCCTTATAACCCCCACTCCGGTTCGTACCTCGAAATTTTAATATAGCTTATAATCAGGGAGGTGTTAATACCAAATTACGTTCGGAGTTTCGTTTATTTCGGTTGAGTCTTTTGTGCCATATACAATTGTTGACTCCCACTATAGATTTTAGCGTATAACTCATTTATACTTCGGTATACGAATAAAGGGTATATTACAAAAGTTACTCTAAATAACAAAATAAACAGCTTTTGGTTAAGTGAAAATTTGCCAAACCCACAACTTTAAAAATGCTAGACACTATTCATCATGCAGGAATTCGCATTGCCACAGGAGCATTTAAATCCACTCCTGTTTTAAGCTTATGTGCTGAATCTGGTGATCCACCCTTAACATATAGAAGACAACTTCTAATTTCAAAATATGTCCTTAAAAGTATTTCATCAAATAGCCCATGTCTTAATTACATAAATAAGCCTCTTTTTGAGACATACCAATGAAATCCTACAGCACAGAAACCCCTAATAATCAGATGCAAAGAAACATATACTGACATACCTGAAATTCATATTTCAAACTACAGACATAATGACTTTCCCCTTTGGACACTCAGTAACAAACTTGATATAAATATTTCCCTTCCTAAATACTCGTAGCCATGGCCCACAAATGTATGCGAACTACTGGCCGACAGTAGCCAATTTATAGATGATGTTTTTAAGTATTTAAGAAATAATGGATTATTTGATGAAATATAAAAGCTATTATCTACAATTATGAAAGTTATATATAGCAAGCACTGTGAAATATAAGTTTTGCCTTCTTCCAGTTTAACTATTTATAGTTTTTCTTTTAGTTTTTTTGTTTGTTTTATTTTTATTTTGATTTTTCCTTATGTTGTAAATATAGTAACAATTTATTTTTAGTTTTGTCCATTCTATTTATTTTATACATTTGTAAAAGTTAGCTGTATAAAAATTTTAATATTTATTTAATTTTGTGAAATTATATTTTAGCATGTTAAAATATGAATCGCAGTTCTATTTATTTCGTACATTTGTAACTTTTAGCTTTGTAAAAATTTTAATATTTATCTAATTTTGTAAAATTATATTCAAACATGCCAAAAGATGAATCGCCATTGTAGCGGCATCTCAAATAAATAATAATAATAAAATAACCCCCCCTCCTGATCGTCTCAGATAATATTAATATAGCCAGAAACCTAACATGTTTTAGTAGTAATATACATTCCAAGTTTCATAAAATTCGGTTCAGCCGTTTACGATTCTATAAAGGACATACAACACAAACATTCATTTCAACACGCCTTCCACAGCAAAAGGAATATTATAACTAATAAGCAAGGATAACACAGAAATCTTTGCCAAACCTTTCGTATGTAGTGTACTGCTTTACGGGAGCGAAAGTTGGACTCCCCACAAAAGGGAACATAGTAGACAGCGACCAATAGAAATTTGGATTTGGTTCAGTGCCACAAGAACAAATGGCCTTTGACAGTGTTAAAGAGAACATCCCCACAATATTTTGAAGAGAATAAAAAATAAACTTAGATAAAAGTAACTTTTTAAAGAAAATTGTTACCCGAGCAAGATAATAGAGAGAGGAATTAAAAAAACCCAGAAAAAATGTTCTTATTACATGTTCGTAATAAAAAAAAAGACCAATTTGACCATGCGGAGAAAAATAAACTAATAAAGAAACAAAAGTGGAAAAGACGAGAATCAAAACTAGAAACAATTAAAAATAACAAGAGAAATGATAAAGACGACCAAGTACCGAGAAGAAGAAGCTTTAACAAACCTCAATAGCAGATTTCTCACCATTAATGAATCACAAACAGACTAGATACCATAATAAACTTTATGATCACATTTTATTGCAAAATAGTAAAAAAAACAATCCTCAGAACTGCTATGGCGCGAAATAATCTAGTTGAAGGGTGGACGCGAAAATAATCGATTTATAGTCAGCTGACTTAACCTTTCTTTTGGAATCTCAGTTTTAAGGACCTCCTCAGTAAGGAAGGGCAGTGTCAACGAATATATAGGGAACGAGCACTTCAGAAAAGTGAGTAAGTGATAAGTAATTAAATTTAGTACATACATTATTTGGGTACACACATCCTAATGTGTTAATATAGCAATGCTTAATCATTAGGTTTTTAAAAAATTAGTATTACTATTCGTTGAAAAGGAATGGGCCGTGAAGAGGTGATAGGCAAGCTACGTCGGGCAATTGTGAATTAAGTTTTGCGGGGAAAGGAAGGTGTTTTTATTGACAAATATATATATATATATATATATATATATATATATATATATATATATATATATATATTAAAGGAATTGGATATATGTTACCCATTATGTTATGTTTGATATATGTTACCCAGAATGCTACAAAAAATAACAAAATCACACTTAAAAACACAATTACTTACTGTCTCAATTAATAAATGGCAACAGAATTGGTATATGACTATGAAAGGACAACATCTAAAACTATTTGTTCCAGACATTGAAGAATATTTATGACAAAAATTAACACCAACAGACTATTACTTGACACAATTATTAATAGGACAAACTCTTATTTTAATTTAATCGTGTTGGCCTAACAGATCAACCAAACTGTTACTGTGACTTTACTACTCAACATACTTACAGACACTTGCTCTATGACTGCAGACTACTAACGGACCTAAGAGAAGACTTTAAAACCCAATTAAAATGCCGACGAGATAATTGGCCTGTAGAGGGAAATCTTTTATTTTACAAACACAATAAACAATTAAAAACAAATTGCTGAAGTAATGTAAAACTTCCTGAATTATTCAAAACTGAAATACAGTAAAATTAATTATTTATTCATCATTGAAACCTAAATTTGTTTTTGTTTTTCTTGTCTATTTCTATTGTAAATAACTTTAGTTTACAAATATTTTATTTTATTCATAGTTAAAAAAATGTTATTTATCAAGCACATGTTATGTACTAATTATTGTACGGGACGAGTGGCTAATAAACTTCCTTCCCGTAGGGTTACTTCAGGAAGGAAATAAATTTAAAAAAATATCAGGTTAATCAGAAACACTTTTTTGTGGCTCCTCGCAATTCATTTCTTAAAAACGCTTAGCGCTTACGTAAGAGGTTATCTGTTGGACATGGTTGAGGCTATTGAGATAAAACTCGAAAAAACCAGAAATAAAGTCAACGTAAATGTGCAGACGGACACAAATGCTTCTCTCATGCCCAGACTTGTACCTGCCACCTCCCTAGCGGCTTGGACACGGCCTTAGTGCATCGGCTGGGTTTAGCCCGGTGGCAACTCTATAGGCACGCCCTACGCTCTCACGCTAATTTGCCTTATGTTATTTTAATGACTAAATAGTAAATAAGACATTATTAATCAATTATATTTTAATTATAACTATGTTTTTAAATGTATCTATAATTGCTATAAATTTTATAATGTTACTGATTTAATTTAATTCCCGAAAGCGCTAAGCGTTTTAAGAAATAAATTGTGAGGAGCCACAAGTAGTGTTTCTGATTAACCTAATTCATCACCCTCACCATCAGCTAAAAATAAATATGAAAAAAAAATATGTTACCCGTTGACACAGTGGGCAGCGGTGAGGACGTATAAGCTGTTGATGAGTGCTCCGCCACAGTAGAACTGGCCCCTGTAGGTCAGCAGTGCCATCCAGGGGTACTCGTTGACTTGCGTTTCATGTCCGCCGACGATGCGGTTCTTCTTGTTGGTCAGCCCGCAACCTAGAAACAACAACAAAAACATTGTCATGAGTCTCAGAAAATTGAGGATAATACAACAATAGCACAACTTCAATACCCAAGATGTCTGCCTGCACTCTTGAATAGTTTTTCAGCAAAAGAGTAACACTTATTTTTATTATTTATTTATCAACGTCCACTTTACACAACTACTTGAGACGGATTATCAACTGGTTACCACCCCCAAAAGTCCGTCACGCAGGGGCTGCGTAAACAAATCAGATTTCCTTCGTGAAGTTTAGTAATATACAAATCTACATACTGCTAAAAACACCACCGTGAATATTAAGTGAATAAATACAAACGGAAATAAGAAACGTTTCAGTCAATTTCAATAACCTGCCGACAGGAAGCGTTTGAAATGTAAACAAACAGATCTGCCAGCCTCACGCCGGAAAGAAAAACAATAACTCAATCAGAGTAAACATATTAATTTTATTTATAACTATGTACTATACCTAGTACTGTAATTTAAAATGAATCAGAATAATTTTTATCTCAACCAATCAAATTTTATTAGTCCAAGAATTTAAGACGGGGGGGGGGGTCACAAGAACATATTTGCATCTATCTCATATAATAAAGGTCCCTTGAATGCAAAATTTGATATTTAAGCTTCGAATGATGTGGTTTATCACATAACCGAGTATTGTTTATGTAACATGAGTAGAAGTGGGGGTTTGCTGAAGGCTGAAAACTGTAAAATGCAAATAACTCGGTTAATATTCAAGATAGTGAATAAATGTATAATATTAATAGTACATTTAATTTACAATAAGATTGGTTCTATACAATGTTTCGATCCGACCTACAGTAACGAAGATGTTTCGAACATCCTCCCCTCTAACCCCCCCCCCCTCCTCCTGGTAACTTTAACGAATTTGATCTTTCTTTTTACATAAAACGGATTAATATCGAGTTTCGTAACGATTAAACAGTAATTGCGACCGCTAGAGCGGTAACAGACAAATATATATAAACACAGTTTTGAACGGACCTCATTTTCGTCATCTCCTAGGTAGGATCGATGGACATTTGAAGAAAAATTTCGAAAGTCGCGTCATGAGTACGACCTCAATAGCTGATTTCCCTTAAGGGAAATCTGCTAAAAGGACTGGATAAAGACTCATATAGTGTACTTTTGCAACAGGCTATGAAGATATTAATCGATGGCTTGATTGGAACAGGCTAAGATAAATACTCTAATATATTATTACTTTGTAGTAGACTAAGATTAAGATATTAATAAATTGTAATTTTACAACAGGCTGAGATGATGATATATTGTTACGTTTATTACACAAATAATAAACGTTAATTCAAATGAAGGGTTAGAACCGCCAGTATAAATGATACTGTTGTCATACCTGTCGGTGGAGACCGTCGTCACTGGCTGATGGTTGAGTACAGCTGGCATTGTGCTATAGATGCGATGGCACCATCTTCAAGCATGCCAATAGTTGTACTGAGTTAGTTGTCAGTAGGTTTTATGCGTCTGTTCCCCGTATTAGGTTGTTTATTGGGCATTAAATGCCTACAACAACGATTACAAACGACTCATGATTGACAAATTACACAAGAAAGTAGCCAGTAACACAAAACGAGACGCAAACACCCCCGCAGAATCAATCACGAAACGTCACGCCATCACGTACACAGGACCTGACACATATAAAATCACCGAAGTACGACAAAAAGAAGGGCTCTACACTACGTTCAGAACCAACAACACACTACGACAAAAGCTGACAAACGACATCGAGAACAAAAACATTTACAATATGATTGAAGTTTATAAAATGACGTGCAGTTAGAACAACACGTACATTGGACAAACTGGGAGGAGACTGACAAAGCGATACACCGAACACATACGCTCATTCAGACTGAACAAACGAGACTCGCCAACCATTTGAACGATCACTGTCATCTAAGACTCTAAGAATATATCCGACAGTATGAAACTTCTACACAGACAAATAAAAGGGCGAAGATTGGACATACTAGAGAACATGGAAATTTACAAACAACGGACATTCAACGGAGTCATTGCAACTTCTTAAACGGAGTAACAAACGGAAGACGTCAACTGACGGATACACGCACGAGTATCAACAGACGAAGCGACGACGAATGTAGATCCAGATTCTATTTAATTATGTAAGATCAACTTCGATTTATACCAACATTTGCACGAACATCACATTAATCTTGTATTTACACACATGCAAACTATACTAGACCAACACCCAACAGAACTCTAAAAACGTAAGCAACCTAATAAGGATACGGACAACGACCCACCACACAAAAACCATTTACCTGAACACTAGCTAAAACCCCTTGTTTGACAAATCTAAGACTTAAGTAAACAGATCTGTACTAAAACGTAAACACCTAATAACGTAAACAACTTAAAACGGGGAACAGATGCATAGAACCTACTGACTAACGGACAACTAACTCAGTACATCTTTTGGCGGGCTTGAAAATGGTGCCATCGCATCGAAAGCACAATGCCAGCAGTACTCGATCATCAGCCATTGACGACGGTCTCTACCGAAAGGTATGACAATAATAATAAATGTTGTTTATGTTGGATTGCAAAATTAAGCACACAAGCTATGGAGTTTTTATCACTGTACAATTTATTTAAAAATGCACACTTGGTTAATTATTCTTATCTACTACTCACAGTATGTACTGATAACTTCACGGTTCTTCTTATTGCACAGTCCAATAAGTCACGATCACTGAAGTTCACAAAAACACGGCACTGCACTAATCTTCAAAAAGAACACGGCACTGCACTTATCTTCAAAAAGAACAGGGCACTGCACTAATCTTCACAAAGTACAGGGCACTGCACTGTTCTTTACATAAACACGGCACTGCACTGTTCTTCACAAAGTACAGGGCACTGCACTGTTCTTTACATAAACACGGCACTGCACTGTTCTTCACAAAGTACAGGGCACTGCACTGTTCTTTACATAAACACGGCACTGCACTGTTCTTCACAAAGTACAGGGCACTGCACTGTTCTTTACATAAACACGGCACTGCGCTGTTCTTTACATAAAATGCTTTACCGCACTGCGACTAAAACGCACTGTTCACTAAAGCTGCACTGAACGCTTTGTTATTCACTTGAAGAGAACTGAGAACAAACTAAACTCTCCTCGGAACGAGCTGGGCCTATTTTATATCATCAAAGATAAAGTCAAGACGGGGGGACACTTCGGGCCCCAATGGTCGTTCCATCGGTCGGTTCCTTCCATCTACTTCGTACTTCTTAAATATGTGATTAACTCTCTTTAATTTTTTCATGTATTTAGTTTTTGCAACAATATTATTACTTTGTAGCAGGATAAGATTAAGAGATTAATAAATTTTATTTTACATCAGTGTAAGGTAAAGAAGAACAGAGTAAGGGGGTTCTTAGGGCTTCGTTTACTGACAGATTAGGCCTTCCCAGTACTCGATCATCAGCCATTGACGACGGTCTCTACCGAAAGGTATGACAATAATAATAAATGTTGTTTATGTTGGATTGCAAAATTAAGAACACAAGCTATGGAGTTTTTATCACTGTACAATTTATTTAAAAATGCACACTTGGTTAATTATTCTTATCTACTACTCACAGTATGTACTGATAACTTCACGGTTCTTCTTATTGCACAGTCCAATAAGTCACGATCACTGAAGTTCACAAAAACACGGCACTGCACTAATCTTCAAAAAGAACACGGCACTGCACTTATCTTCAAAAAGAACACGGCACTGCACTAATTTTCACAAAGTACAGGGCACTGCACTGTTCTTTACATAAACACGGCACTGCACTGTTCTTTACATAAACACGGCACGGCACTGTTCTTCACATAAACACGGCACTGCACTGTTCTTCACAAAGTACAGGGCACTGCACTGTTCTTCACAAAGTACAGGGCACTGCACTGTTCTTCACAAAGTACAGGGCACTGCACTGTTCTTTACATAAACACGGCACTGCACTGTTCTTCACAAAGTACAGGGCACTGCACTGTTCTTTACATAAACACGGCACTGCACTGTTCTTCACAAAGTACAGGGCACTGCACTGTTCTTTACATAAACACGGCACTGCGCTGTTCTTTACATAAAATACTTTACCGCACTGCGACTAAAACGCACTGTTCACTAAAGCTGCACTGAACGCTTTGTTATTCACTTGAAGAGAACTGAGAACAAACTAAACTCTCCTCGGAACGGGCTGGGCCTATTTTATATCATCAAAGATAAAGTCAAGACGGGGAGACACTTCGGGCCCCAATGGTCGTTCCATCGGTCGGTTCCTTCCATCTACTTCGTACTTCTTAAATATGTGATTTAATCACTCTTTAATTTTTTCATGTACTTAGTTTTTGCAACAATATTATTACTTTGTAGCAGGATAAGATTAAGAGATTAATAAATTTTATTTTACATCAGTGTAAGGTAAAGAAGAACAGAGTAAGGGGGTTCTTAGGGCTTCGTTTACTGACAGATTAGGCCTTCCCAATGGGCAATCAATTTCTTGTACACTATAATATTTACCTCAAATTCTTTTCTATTATTCCACATTAAAATGAATACTTGGTAGGCAATGTTTGATGTCAGTGTCTTGATAAGTCTCAATAGTTTGAAGATTAGAATTTTTATTGCACCCCTAAATTACTGTTAAATTTCTTTGGTTTATGGGCTTGATGGGTATATAGCCATATTTCAGTATTTTGATGAAATCAACGCTAATAACCGGGTTCGTACAATATAATTTTAAATATATTGAATGCGATACTATAAGTTATCACGACTAGCCATAGTAGAATAGGTTACATCAAAACAACTTACCATTAAAATTTTAATTGTTTTAAATTTTAATCTTGGTCAAAGGACATAGGACTCAATGAAGCACCTTTGACGATTCCTCAAATATGGGGCACTATATCGTTCAATTTATAAAGTTATGACATTATTTGAGAAGACTTTCACAAAGTTTAAGCCATTGTTCATTTCCTCGAATGTTTTAGGAACATAAAAGCAAAGAAAAAAAAAATGCATTGCTCAGTAACCGCGTGCACCAAGATTTCTTCTCTGTTGACATGACACCAATTCTGACCTCTGATTCAGATAAACCCTTTCTACTGAACGTGGCATAATAAGGGATTTTGTAGTGCAAATAATCTAATAACCATATAGCACCTACAATTTTAAATAGACTCAACCCGAATCTTTATAATAACAGGCACACTAAATAAAATCCTTAGTCCCCGACCTGGCTAGAAGAGGTTGGAAACATAGATTCAAATCAGTCTCAAGACAGTAAATTGAACGCTTATTAAAAAAACAGAGAACTTAAACAAATACATTTAATTAAATTAAGAGACGTACAACTGGCTCCAGAATATTATTATATAAACTAAATTTTTCAAGATAGAAGCAGTGAAAATAAAGTAGAAGAGAAAAAATAAAAAGTCATCCTACATAAAAACTAGTTGTGAAGTGTGTGTAAACATACCGGCGTGGACTCCAAGTCCGTAAAGTACGAGCAAGCTTACGTGACAACTTAACAAACCTCCTTTAATAAAGTTACACTCCCGTTCAAAGCTCTCTCTCTATTTTATTTCTTTCTGCCATGAAAAAAGTGTTTTAAGTTTTTCTATTTTAATATGGCAAGTAAAAAGAAAGAGGTGTAAATATATTGAACATAAAAATTAATCCTCTTATGTTCTCATTCGGTGCATTCCTATTGCATTTGCAATTTCATTTTTCTATATTTTGATTGAAATTGACTAATATAAATGTAGCATCTAAGGAGAATCTGCTCTTCAGTTGGTACACATAATCAGAATTGCAAAAAACGCCCAATAAATAATTAAAGGTGTGTCTGCGTGGGTGTTTTAATGCTTTAGCTCCTTAATTCTAGTTCTACAGTTACCAAATTGCATATTTAAACTTTGAAAGTAAAACTAAAGATCAAGTTCGTTAATCGCTGGCTCAAACCAGGAAGGGTGGGAATATAGAAATGGTAAAATACTTACATAATCTATTCTCCATTTCTCTTGCAATATAAAACCTCTGAAAACCAGAATTTCATGAATGAAATTTGTTCAGTGGTATTTGAATTGAATTTCCCGCGCTCGTTTAGTTCACAAACCCGCCACACTTATGGAGATCACGTAGGCAGTGACCAGGAGAGGAAACTGCCGCGCTAGCCTACAGGACAGAGCCCGCTTGATCTGAGCGGCCATTACATTAGAGGCTGCTGGGCTTTGTCCCTCTCCGGGGTCGTTTCTACCGCTACAGTAATAGTGTACCCCGCTTCAGAGATAACCACTCAGTTGGGTTCTGACCCTCTCCGGGGTCGTTTCTACCGCTATAGTAATAGTGTACCCCGCTTCAGAGATAACCACTCAGTTGGGTTCTGACCCTCTCCGGGGTCGTTTCTACCGCTATAGTAATAGTGTACCCCGCTTCAGAGATAACCGCTCAGTTGGGCTCTGATCCCCTCCGGGGTCGTTTCTACCGCTACAGTAATAGTGTACCCCGCTTCAGAGATAACCGCTCAGTTGGGCTCTGACCCTCTCCGGGGTCGTTTCTACCGCTACAGTAATAGTGTACCCCGCTTCAGAGATAACCGCTCAGTTGGGCTCTGATCCCCTCCGGGGTCGTTTCTACCGCTACAGTAATAGTGTACCCCGCTTCAGAGATAACCGCTCAGTTGAGCTCTGACCCTCTCCGGGGTCGTTTCTACCGCTACAGTAATAGTGTACCCCGCTTCAGAGATAACCGCTCAGTTGAGCTCTGACCCTCTCCGGGGTCGTTTCTACCGCTACAGTAATAGTGTACCCCGCTTCAGAGATAACCGTTCAGTTGGGCTCTGACCCTCTCCAGGGTCGCTTCTACCGCTACAGTAAAAGTTTACTCCACTTCAAAGATACAGTTCAGTTGGGATTCACCCGTTACACATTCCGCTCCAGAGTAGGGGCTTGTCCATTCTCCTGTATTGGTTCTACCGCTACAGTGTAATAGTCTATCTTTCATCTCCCGCAACGCTACCATCATATACGGATCACCGCAACCAGTTTTCACCAGCTAGAAGACAGAATCTCATTGGGAACACAAAATAACACCGGAAGAAGACCCTTTCCCTTTCAAGGAAAGTATATGTTTCCCGCAGGTACCTACTTCTTATAATGCTAGCATTATTTATGCAAACTATTAAATGAGTACTCATAATATAGGACCAATCGATCATCATATTGTATATATATATTATTGCCTTGCCGCTAAAGTATTTTATAAAGTTAAATTTCCTTTTTTTTTTTTTTTTTCAACCTCTATATCAATAAATGTTAATGTTTGGTTCAATTAGACATAAGGTTAGTTTCTAAATCAGCATTCTTTAGGATTTAAGTTATACAAAATTAGCTGCCTACTATAAAGTTTATTATATGTTGCTTATTCAATATATACTTGATTCTTTGGAGAACTCAAATAGTGACTTATATTATTCACCCTCATCTTTCCATAAAATAGTAAATATTTCAGTCTAATGCTTTCTTATGAGGAAATTATCTCTTTAATACTTTTATTTGAGTCTAATGCTTTATTATTATTACCGCAAAAGCTAACCGCACGCCCTAACAAAATTTATGATGGGAATGAGATGTTTAGTGGATCAGGTGCACCTTCTAATTGTAAATAGCATTAGTAAGAGTTTACAGAAGACTGAAAACTAAAATGTCCGTCGCATATGGGCTGTGTAAACTAAGAGAATTTTCCTTCCTGATATGATACACTAGTAATCTCATCTCACCATGTATTCTTTATTATTAAGTAAAAATCCGATGAGTAGTAGTAGGGTCTTACTGAAGTATGAAAACAACAAAAGACGAATAACTCGCTTAATATTTAAGAAGTGTATGGAACTGCAACTTTAGTGCGTCAACAGATTAACAGAATTGGTTCCATAACATTTTTCGTTTCACCTAAACATGGAGGTATTAATTCCAAATCACATATTGAGATTTGTTTAGTTCCGTTCACTCTTTTCTGCCCAATAGCTGGGATTCCCACTTTAGGTTTTGGTGTATATTTCGTTTATAAGGCAAAAGTAGATATTAAAAGTTACTCTTAATAATAAAATAAATAACTTATGTGAATGTTTGCCGAAAACTCAATAGGAAACGAAATACTATTTCAGGAATTAGAAAAGTTTTCTTAAATGTTTCGTTTTCTTAAATTTTCTAATGCTCCTCCCAATTTTCTCAATTTTTCCTTACATAAAAGTCTTCTCCTGACAATACCAAACACAAAAAAAAAATAATTAGGGAGATTGGTTCAACCGTACATGGCTGACCAAGTGAAAAAGTGAATCATTTTAATATATGTATAGATTAAGTATAAACGAGATATACGCTAAGAAACTATAGCGGGAGACAACCATTTATTTTTTGGGCAAACAGGTAAACGAAATTCGACATGTGGATTTGCATTAACTCTTCCATAATTACAAGCCATAATAACATGTTAAGGGAGAGCAGGAGTAGGGCTTCTAATGGAGGAATCAAATTTAAAATTGCCAGAATTCATTTTAAGGCAAAAGTGCACAAAATAAAAGTTGTGTATTTTTATATCTTTATGTACAGTGTACATGCAGATTGTATCTTAATATTTAAAGTTACTTTTTGTTTATTTTTACTAGAAAATAACTTCCTTATTTATATTTAACAGAAATGTAAACTGTAGCATTTAGACTATTTAATTTTTATAATGTATTATTTAAACAAAGTTATTCTGAATTTGATCAGCGTGTGATAGCGGAATCAAACTCATTGATCCTGGTTTATATTATTTTATTTCCTCCTATAAGTTGGTTTTAATGAAATAATTATGTACTAGCATAACTATTAAACGTGTTCACGGCTTGGCAAACAGTGGAGACGGATTGGTCAGGAACTCATTTTCATTTATTCTTCAAAACTAAAATTTGAGTTCTCCTCAGTTACGGGGAAAAAACGACCCTTACAGAAAAACAATAAACCCAAACGGGAAATGCAATTGTACACAATAAAGTCTTGCTATTGAAATACCATCATTGTTCAGTCAACAATGATTTAGGATTAGTCTGAATAATATTAAATTAACTTTATTTGGCATTGAATTAACTCTACCAAGTCCAATATTTGAATTTTTTTTTTTTTTTTTTTAAAAAACCAGTAGCGTGTGTTTATAAATTTTATAATAAATATATTTTAAATATCTCAATTCAGTTAATTCAACGTCAAATAAAGTTAATTTAATATCATTTAGACTAATCTTATATTAAAGAGTGGAATTTGCATATATGCATAAGTGATTATGGTTTAAACTGAAGTAGGTTAGTTTACTATAGTTGCCTTGTTCAATTGATTTGAACAAAAAATTGGTTTTAGCCTACTATAGATGAATGTATTATATAATATATTTCATATATTATAATATAAGGATTGTTTTTAATTTTTATTGATGGCTGTGAGTAGAAGTAAAATTTTCATTACATATGACCCAAAGAAATTCTTAAATAATACATGTTCAGTGTATATTACACTACCTACAAAATATTAGGCAAATATGCACCACATGTATTACACAGTTATTTTGTTTTATGATATTCATGAACATTTGTGTAAATTAGAAGTCCGTCACGCAGAGGCTGCGTAAACTAAGCAGATTTCCCTCGTGAAGTTTAATAATAGATAAATCTACATACTGGTAACACAGCACCACCTTGAATATTAAGTGAATAAATACAAACGGTAATAAGAAATCTTTCCCCTCCTGGCGGGAAGCGTCTGAAATGTAAACAAACAGGTCTACCAACCCGACTCTCACCAGAAAGAAAAACAATTACTGAAATATATCGGAATTAATTTGATTGATAAGTATTTACTAATCTAGTACTGTAATTTCTAATGAATCAGAATAGTTTTTATCTCAATCAATCAAATTTTAGTAGTCCAAGAATTTAAGATGGGGGGGGGCACCAGAACATATTTGCATGTATTTCGTATAATAAATGTCTCTTGAAACTATATTTGGCATTTAAGCATCGAATGATGTGGTTTATTACATAACCGAGTATTGTTTATGTATCATGAGTAGAAGTATGGGTTTGCTGAAGGCTGAAAACTGACAAATGCTAATATTCAAGATAGGGAATAAATGTATATAACAACATTTAAAGTACATTTAATTTTCTGTAAGATTGATTTCATACATTTTTTCGATCCGACGTATAGTAACGGAGATATTTCGAATTTTCAAAATTCTCCCCATCTAACCCCCCCCCCCCCTCCCCATGGTCCGATTTCAGCCGTTACCGAACTCAACAATACAATTTTTCTTTTTACATAAAACGACTAAATATCGAGTTAGGTAAAAATTAAACAATAATTGTGACCGCTAGAGCGGTAACAGACGAAGCTATGTATATATATATATATATAGTATAGTAATAGTAAATAGTTTTCAATCAAATTAATACGTTATATTCAGATATATTACAGTAATTGTTTTTCTTTCCGGTAAGAAGTTGGTAGAACTGTTTGTTTACATTTCAGATGCTTTCCGTCATTAGGTTTCTTATTATTGTTTGTATTTATTCTCTTAATATTCAGGGTGGTGTTGTGTTACCGGTATGAATATTTATCTATTGTTAAACTTCAGGCGGGAAATCTGCTTGGTTTACTCAGCCACTGCATGACGGACTTTTCATGATCTCCTGGGTAATATCGATGGGCATTTGAGGAAATTTTTCAAAAATCGCTTCATGAGTACGACCTCAATAGCTGATTTCCCTTAATGGAAATCTGCTAAAATTGAAACAAAAAAAGATGGATAAGCAAAGGATTGATCTTAAATTAACCATGTTTGTTATTTTCGATTGTAATTGTATTAAGGGACACACACACACACACACAGGTATTCGACGTGACCAAAGTTTTGTAACAATCTAATTGTAACTTGGTTAATATTTCAAGAATTGCTTTGTTAACTACGTCATGAGTAGAATTTCAATAATTGTGAGATATCCACTATATCTCATATTTTTTTTTTTTTTTAATTCAGGACCAGAATACTGGAGAGTGGAAACTGTTTTCTCCACGAATTGAAAAGGTTTTCCCATAATTTACTCTGTGTGAGATTTTCATTGTTCTCATTAATGGACAACAATTTCATGTTAGACTGATTGTAGCTATTTACCAGAGATAGAACTGACAGGAAGGAATGTATTAATAAGCTTTTAGTGGTTTCTCGATATTTACTACACCAAAATGGAAAATTATTGTTTTCACTTATAAAGGCAGTTAACAATAACAGATAAGCGAAGTCTTTACACAAGTTATTCAGTACTAATATTCTGTGCAACACAAACTGCTAATGTATTGTTGTAGGGTATTCATTTTCAATGTCATTATTTTAATAGAATTTGATATTACGTATGAGGATCCATTTGGTTATTATGTGAAGAAAATCGTTGGAAACAGAACAGATGATGACTGGAAGTAATAAATGAAAACTCCGCCACGAGGGATCTGGGTAAGCTGAGCAAATTTCCCATGTGCTTGACATGTTACTGGCCTGCCTTCATCTTTATATATATTACTAGCTAAGATACCCGGGTTCGCCCGGGAATTGATTTGAGGCTGAATGGTGATGGTATTTTTTTTGGCAAGGCTTTATTTTGCACACTATTTTGACATTTACCCATCCCAGTGTTTTGTTTAAGCTTTATACTCGTTGTTGGCATTTGTTAATAATAAAATTAATTTTTTATGTAAGACTTCACTGTCCCCCATATTGTCATGTCTCCCGTGCATTATGCATAGATTTCAGTTATTAAAGACAAAATATTGGCGTAGATTTGAATTAATTTTTCCAGGTGTGGTACCTGATAGTTCAATTGGAATGGATTGTTGAGCATATCAATATTTCTACGATAATTACTTGCTCCAGACAGTGTTCCTGGAGAAATGTATAAAACAAAAATTAATCTAAATAACATAGTAAACAACTTTTGTTATGTGCATGTTTGTCGAAAAACAAATAGACAATGAAATATCGCGAATTTTTATTTCAAGCCTCTCTTATAACCCCTACACCCGTACTAAACTAAACATTTTAATATAGCTTATAATCATGGAAGAATTAATGCTAATTGACATACCGAGTTTTGTTAAGTTCGGCTCAATCGTTAGCGCCCAATAAAATAGTTGACTCCCGCTTTAGTTTATAGTGTACATCTCGTTTATACTTTGTTAAAAGACAAAAATGAATATCACAAAAGTTACTCTAAATAACAAAATAAACAACTTTTGTTAAGTTCATATTTGCCGAAAAACGAATAGAAAACGAAATACCGCTATTTTATATTCAGGCTTCCCTTACAACCCCCACTCCTGCCCATCCCTAGAAATGTTTGTATTGCTTATTCTAATAAAGGCTTTAGTGCTAATACGCATACTGAGTTTTATTAAGTTCGTTTGAGTCTAAGAATTTATAAACGAGATATACACTAACAACTAGAACTGGAGGCAAAAATTTTGTTGTGCACTAACGATTGAACCGAACTTAAAAAAACTCGGAATGAGAATTAGCACTCATTCTTCCATGATTATAAGATAGATTAAAATTTTTAGGTCCAAACGGGAGTGGGGGTTACGAGGGAAGCCTGAAATGCAAAATTGTGATATTCCGATTCCAATTGGTTTTTCAACGATTTTCTATAAAAATACAATCATTAGTCAGTCAACGATGATTTCCCGGGCATTGCCGGGTATATTAGCTAGATTGTATATACAAAATACGTACATTATAGATGATATTTAATTATAATAAATGCTATCCATAGTTATGTTTTGAATTATTCACGGTGTGTCAAACGGGGGATTGGTTAGGGACTTATTTTCATTTATTCTTCAAATCTAAATTTTTTTCCCCCATAAGTCGCCCAAGGGACCCTTACGGTAAAAAGTGGACCTAGATGGGAAGAGCAGCTGTACACATAGAAGCATTACCAAAAACAAAATAAAATCTTTCTGTCTCTAATGATTTCCCTGGCGAAGCCGGGTTACCTTGGCTAGTATATATATATATTATATATATATATATATATATATATATATATATATATATACTAGCTACGAATGTACATATTTCATGTTAAAAATCAATCTGAGCTCACATTGTTTGAGCTTAGTTATATACTAAACATTACATACATAATAGTCAATGTGAGTATAAAGCAATTCCAATAATTCCAACATTTCTCAAGATAATAAAATTAACATTGTTAGGCTTGTTATCGAAAGAGATTATAGCCCTCACTGCAACCATAATTCATATTGAGTTTAGCCGCATAATGTCTTTTGTTATAATGACATTACAACATAACATTTATTAATTATGTATGTACATAGTCTTTTCAATAACGTCAACATATCAGAGGAAATAATAATATATACCACAATTAATAGAGTTTGAATACGCACAACTTTCGGGATCATACGCTGTGCAAATTCTGCATGGGTTTGTTTAAATAATACATATTACAAATAAAATAATCGAAATGCTCTAATAGTTTAAATTTCTATTTAAAATAAACAATGAATTTATTTTCTAACTAAAGTAAATAACAAATGAGGAGGGGAGGGACGGAGAATTATAACCTTCTCAATCCAAATAATACTTAGAACTATCAAATAAGTATAAACACATAACATCATCTGTCATAATATGCCTCTATTAAAAACACTTTAATGAGCACTAATAAAATTGTTCACTCCCGCTATAATTTTGTCTAAATTTACTGCAGAATAAATACCTTCTGATATGTACATGTTTTTTTTCATCAAATGAATCTATTTGTAAGCCTGACTAACAAAGTTGATATTCATAATTTTTCATATTATGCTCTGTTGTGCTTTTGGCGGGGAAGGGGTAGTAATCCTTTTCCCGCCAATAACCGTTGGCGCCCAATACAAATTCGATTCTCGCTTTAGTTATTAGGGTATGTATATCTCGTTTTTACTTCGTTATACGACAAAAATGTATATAACAAATATTACTCTAAATAACCAAATAAACAACGTTGATTGTGTCTACGTTTGCCTATAAACCAATAAAAAATCAAATATTGCGATATTTCATTTCAGACCTTCAGAGTGAGGAGAGAGGGGTGTTTTTAAATGAATTTCCCGCACTGCCAATCTACCGCTTAGACACGTACAGTATATACTGTAGGTGAAAATAATAATAAAAGTCTGTCACGCAGGGGCTGCGATAACTAAGCAGATTTCCCAAGTGAAGTTATACAAGAGAGAAATCTCCATACGAGAGCCGAGCAGTTACGGCAAAGGGCGGAAATAGCTTTTGGCGGGAGTCACAGTCATCCGTTATCGGCCCACAATTAATAAAAATGCAAATACCTCGGTTAATATTCAAGATAGAGAATAAAGTGTATAGAACAAAATTAATAGTAAATTTTAGCTGATTTCCCTTAGGGGAAATCAGCTATCGAGATTCTACTCATGACGGAATTTTCGAAATTTGTTTTCAAATGTCCATCGATCCTACCTAGTAAATGACGAAAATGAGGTCCGTTCAAAACTGTATATATATATATATATATATATATATATTTATATATATATATATATATATATATGTCTGTTACCGCTCTAGCGGTCGCAATTTTTGTTTGATCGTTACCAAACTCGATATTTAGTCGTTTCATGTAAAAAGAAAGATCAAGTTTTGTAAAGGCTGAAATCAGACAAGTGAGGGGGTTTAGAGGGGGGATTTTCTAAAATTTGAAATATTTCCGTTACTATTCGTCGGATCGAAAAATTGTATAGAATCAATCTTATTGCAAATTAAATTTACTATAAATATTGTTAATACATTTATTCTCTATCTTGCATATGGATGAGAGTGAGTTTCCCGCCAAAAGATAGGTCGGCCGTTTTCTTAACTCTTCGGCTCTCGTGAAATTGCTCTATTGTAAAACTACACGTGGTAAATCTGCTTAGTTTACGCAGCCCCTGCGTGACGGACTTTAATTCATAATAAGATGGTTTTTGGTGGGTTTCATCCGACGTATCGTAACGGAGATATTTCCAATTTTCGAAAATCCCCCTTCCCACGGGTCCGATTTCAGCCATTAACGAACTTGATCTGTCTTTTTACATAAAACGGTTAAATATCCAGTTTTGTAATGATCAAACACAAATTACGACCGCTAGAGCGTTAACAGACAAATATATATCTATATATGTGTATAGATATATAGATATGTATATATAATTTTGAACGGACCTCATTTTCGTCATCTCCTGGGTAGGATTGATGGACATTTGACGATATTTTTAGAAAATCGGGTAATGAGTAAGACGTCAATTGCTGATCTCCCTTATGGGAAATCTGCTAAATGACTTATTCTGCTGTACATAGATATTTTTGAAGATTTCCCTTCTTTCCTTGGAAAAATCAGCTATTGAGGTAGTACACATGACGTGATTTCCGAAAAAGTTCATGAAATGTCCATCGATCCTACCTAGGAGATGACGAAAAAAATGACGTCATATATATGTTCTCCATTATTCGAAGCATAAATACCAAACATTGTTTTCAAGAGGCCTCTATTATACGAAATACTTGCTATTTCTATTAATCGCCCCCCCCCCCTACCGTTTTTAGTTCTTGGATTAATAACATTTGAGTGATACAGTAAATAGTTTTCAGTAAATGTAATGTGTTATATTCAGATACATTTCCGTAATTGGTGTTCTTTGCGGTAAAGTGTTTCTATCTATCAATTCAGCTGAGAGAGGTTTGGTGACCTGTTTGTTTACAATGCAAGGTTATTATAATTGGCTGAAAGATTTCTCATTACAGTTAGTATTTATTTACTAACTATTCGCATTCACGGTGGCGTTAAGTGTTATCAGAATGTAGATTTATCTATTGTAAAACTTTACGTGGGAAATCTGGTTAGTTTTAGTAGCCCCTGCGTGACGGGCTTTTACATATTTTGGAAGTTGAAGGGCGTGTCAACGGATATGCAGAGTGAGGAGAGAGAAAACATTTCTACGAAACGAGCCAGCCTAGCAAGATCTACAGAGGAATCATCATGATAAAATAACATATTCCTTTTTTAATATTAATAAATAACAAAACTCACTCTTCCTATACTCTTATATCTGGTAATAAATATAACCCATAGCAACAATAAACTTGTGAAACAAATTATTTATTTTATAATGTAATATTGTATATTGTATCGCCATGTGTATATTGCTAAATTATAAATATTTAATATATTAATTGCATCTTTTAATATTAGTTGCATTTTTTAGCAGATTTCCCGTCCGGGAAATCAGATATTGAGGTCGGACTCATCACGCGAGTGTCGAAAAATTTCTTCAAATGTCCACCGATCCTAACCAGGAGATGACGAAAATGAGTGCCGATCAAAATTATATATATATATATATATATATATATATATATATGTATATATATATATAGCTCAGCGGTCAATTTTCGTTGATCTTACCAAACTCGATATTTAAACGTTTTATGCAAAAATAAAGATCAAGTTCGTAAATGGGAGAAATCAGATCAGTGGGAGGGGGGTTTAGAGGGGAGGATTTTCTAAAATTCGAAATATCTTCGTTACTATACGTGGGATCGAAAAATAATATAGAGCCAATCTTATTACAAATTTAATGTACTATAAATAATGTTATATACATTTATTCTGTATCTTGAATATTAACCGAGATATTTGCATTTTTCTGTTTTCAGCTTCTGAGATGAGATCGGCTAACTTCGGGTCTAGTCGTGAGTTTTCGTCAAGAGCTAGTTCGGGCTGTTCCCGTATTGGTTTGACTCTCTATTCTAATACTTCACGTGGGAAATCTGCTTTTATATGTGCAGGTTTGCCTAAAAACAAATAGAAAATGAAATATCCAAAAATTTTTATTCAGATCTCCCTTATAACCCCCTCTCCCGTTCATACCTAAAAAATCGAATATAGCTTATAATCATGGAAGAGTTAATATTAATTCAGATGCCGAGTTTTGTTAAGTTCGGTTCAATCCGGTGCCAAATAAAATTGTTGGGTCCCACTTTACTTTTTTAGTGTATACCTCGTTTATACTTTGGTATACGGCAAAAGTGAATATAACAAAAGTTACTTTAAATAAAACAATGAACAACTTTTGTCATGTGCATATTTTCCGAAAAACCAATAGGAAACGAAATATCCCTATTTTTAATTTATGCCTCCCTTACAACCCCCACTCCTGCTCTATCCGCTAGGCTGATTTGTGAATCTCAACCATACAGGGCGTCACCCAAACGCATACAAAAAAAAAGTCATTCAAATCGGTCCAGCCGTTTAGGAGTTCAGAGAAATACACACGTACGGTAGAATTATATATATATATATATAGGGGGACCAATTTTGGTCATTTACAAGAAGGTATGATATTTAAAGAGATTTCAAGAAAATCGTTAATTCAGTAAAATTGAAGAACTTATTTCCCTTAAGGGATTCCTATTAAAAATAAATGATATAGGAGAATCGATTAGTTTTGTTTGATGTTGTAAAATTAGCAGATAAATTTAATAACTTACCACAAGGTTGGCACTTGGCCTGGTCGATAGGTTCTGGAGCAATGAGAATGGAGTCACTGCCGAACCCGTACTGGCTGAGGAAGTGCTGGATCCATCCAAGAACTCCGTTCCTGTTGTCGTCGAATGGCTTAGTCGACGCTTCCGCTTCGGTCTAACAACACAAATACAGTATTTTAGATCAACTAATGTTTAAAATGAGAGCGACAATTACAGGCTTGGGTTTGGAAGTGATAACGGGGAATGGAAGAACCAAAATACAAAAGAAATATGTTTAAAAGTCAGTCACACAGGGGCTGCGTTAACCAAAGAGATTTCCCGAGTATTTGCATTTATCCCAAAACGTAAAAGTTCATTGTGAACAATATTTGGTATTTTGGCTACAAATACCAAGTGCTTCAAATTTTTGTTAACATGGCTGGACTAGGAGTGTGGGTTACTGAAGGCCGAAAACTAAAATAAAAAACGAATACCACCGTTAGTAATCAAGATAGCGAAAAAACGTATACAACAACATGTATAGAACATTACATTTCCTACAATATTGGTTCAATACAATTTATTGATGCGAAGCATAATAACGGAGATATTAAGAATTGTCGAAATTCCCCCCTCATATGAAACTATGTATATATATATAAATAAATACGTAGGTCGTCCGAAAGTAAATAACGTTTTAGCATGGTCAAATAAAAACAAAATATATCAACACCAAACTTTATTTACAATGCCACAGTACCTTATTCTACTTTTCTATGTAACCCCCGTTGTTTTCTGTCTAGTTTTAGCAGATTTCCCTTAAGGGAAATCAGCTATTGAGGTCGTACTCATGACGCGAGTTTCGAAAAATTTCTTCAAATGTCCATCGATCCTACCCAGGAGATGACGAAAATGAGGTCCGTTCAAAATTATATATATATATATATATATATATATATATATATATATATATATATAAAATTGTAACCTCTGTCTGTACAGTGATTTTTTTCGCGAAATTTCACGATAACTTTTCGTTTCACATGTTATAGACACCATATCTGCATTTTATTTCTTTCGTGTATGTTTGTTTGTTTGTTACCTTTTCACGCACAAACGGGTGAACCGAATTTTATGAAACTTGGTATGTATATTACTACTAACCCAACTTAGACTTTAGGCTATATTAATTTTCTCTGAGACGAACAGGAGTGGGGGTTATAAGGGAAGCCTGAAATTAAAAATAGTGATATTTCGTTTTCTATTGGTTTTTCGGATAATTGGCACATAACAAAAGTTGTTTATTTTGTTATTTAGAGTAAACTTTTGTTATATACACTTTTGTCGTATACCGAAGTTTAAATGCGTTATACGCTAAAAATTATAGCGGGAGTCAACAATATTATTTGCCAAAAAAGACTCAACCGAACTAAATAAAACTCGGTATGTGTATTAGCAGTGAGGCCTTCATTATAACAAGCCATACCAACATTTCTATGGACGGGCAGGAGTGGGGGTTATAAGGGAAGCCTGAAATTAAAAATAGCGATATTTCGTTTCCTATTGGTTTTTCCGCAAATATAAACATAACAAAAGTTGTTTATTTTGTTATTTGTAGTAACTTTTGTTATATACAGTTTTGTCGTATTACCTAAGTATAAAAGAGTTATACGTTAAAACTTTAGCGGGCACTAACGGCTGAACCGAACTTAACAAAACTCGGTATGTCAATTAGCATTAATTCTTCCATGATTATAAGTTATATTAAAATTTTTAGGTTCGAACGGGAGGGGAGTTATAAGGGGGGCCTGAAATAAAAATTCACCATATTTACATGTATAAGAAACGGGAAATATAAAAATATCGAACACTGTGAAGAATTATCGAACAAATAATTCTATTATTAGCAAATCCACGGGGAAGACGGGTATCAATCCTAAACACTGGGACGGGTAAATGTCAAAATATTGTGCAATGTAAAGCCTGCTAAAAAATACCATCACCATTCAGCCTCAAATGAATTCCCGGGCGAAGCCGGGTATCTGAGCTAGTATATATATATATAGATATATATATATATATATTATATATATAATTTATGTCTGTTAACGCTCTAGCGGTCGCAATTTTCGTTTGATCGTTATCAAACTCGATATTTAAACGTTTTATGCAAAAATAAAGATCAAGTTCGTTAATGGCTGAAATCGGACCAGTGGGAGGGGGGGTTTAGAGGAGAGGATTATCGAAAATTCGAAATATCTCCGTTACTATACGTCGGATCGAAACATTATATAGAATTAGAATTATTCTTATTGAAAATTCAATTTACTATAAATAATGTTATATACATTTATTCTGTATCTTGAATATTAACTGAGATATTTGCATTTTTCTGTTTTCAGCTTCTGAGATGAGATCGGCTAACTTCGGGTCTAGTCGTGAGTTTCAGTCAAGAGTTAGTTCGGGCCGTTCCCGTAACTGTTTGACTCTCTATTCTGAAATTTTTCTATTGTAAAACTTCACGTGGGAAATCTGCTTAGTTTACGCAGCCCCTGCGTGACGGACTTTTTTCTATTCCGACGTTATACTCTTCAGCCGCGAACGATTTGAGCCATGTTGACACTGGTCAGGGCCAGCTGCTGGGGTCAGGGCCTTGTGATTACCATCTGTTTACAAAGTTGAAGACATTTTTTGGTGGAAAACAGTTTGGAAATAATGATGAACTTAAAGAAGCAGTGACAACATGGCTCAAATTGTTCGCGGCTGAAGAGTATAACGTCGGAATAGAAAAACCAGTCCCACGTTACAACAAGTGTCTCGAAAACAACGGGGATTGCGTAGAAAAGTAGAATAAGGTACTGTGGCATTGTAATAAAGTTTGGTGTTGATGTCTTTTGTTTTTATTTAACCATGCTAAAATGTTCTTTACTTTCTGGACGACCTACGTATATATGTGTCTGTTACTTTTCCTGAAGTCGTAATTTTGGTTTTACCAGTACCAAACTCGATATATATAAGCGTTTCACGCAAAATTAAAGATTAAGTCTGTTAACGGCTGAAATCGGGGAGGGGAGTTTCGAGAGTAAGAAAAAAATTAATTTAATAGAACCAGACTTATGAAAATTAAGTGTTGTTTCTCTATCTCTATTTTCACTACTAACTTAGATATAGGAATTATATTAGTTTTCAGCCATTAGTAAACCCCGACTAATTTTAGTCATACTAATAAGCAAATATATCACGAAAAGTCTTTTTGCAAGCATAAATACCACATATCGATTTCAACGGACCTTTATTATGTGAGATACATGCAAATAGTTAGTGTAAAGACGCCATCAATTCGGATTTTATTGACAACCCACGATATTTTTTTTTTTTAAATAAAGAATATATTGTGAAATGAGATCAGTAGCGTGTCCTTCCAAAACGTGGAAAATCTGCTTAGTTCACGCAGGCCCTGCGTGACGGACTTTTGGCCTAAAATAAATATTATTTTTCTGCTCGTTCCATATTGATGAGAGAAAAGGTACAAGTAGAGCAGGAGCTGGCAAGATTCCAGCAAATCCAGGTTCCCGTCTTCTGACCTGCCTCTAACTGGCTTCCAACCTCAACCAACCTACTATGACTGCGCATGCGAAAATAATCTCTTCCTCGAAGAATCTCTCTCTCTCACACACACAGCTGAATAAAATAAGAGCCTGGACTAGTGCTGCTTCGAACCAACATGGATACCTCTCTTCGACTCCACCATTTTGCTGGGTTTGCCAGTTTTCGGATACGTGATCAGTGATAATTTTTTACCTGATGGTTTCATTCGATGTAATATTTATTCTTCGCAATTTCTATACCGCATTCTCTTATATCTATTAATGGAAAAATGACATTTTTTTTTTGTTTGATTAAAGGAAAAATGAAACCGTAAACACGCAGATATTTACAGCTTTATAATGAGAATAAGAATCCTTCTTCAGAATTAAAAATATTGATCCTGTAAAAAGCATATATATTAACCTTATATTGGCCATAAATGGTTGCAAAATGTTTGCTGTGTTTTAGCAGATTTCCCTTGAGGGAAATCAGCTATTGAGGTCGTACTCATGACGCGAATTTTGAAAATGTTCTTCTAATGTCCATCGATCCTACCCAGGAAATTACGAAAATGAGGTCCGTTCAAAATTATATATATATGTTATATATGTTAACGCTCTAGTGGTCGCAATTTTTGTTTGTTCGTTACCACACTCGATATTTAAACGTTTTATGCAAAAAGACAGATCAAGTTCGTTAATGGCTGAAATCGGACCAGAGGGAGGGGGGGGTTTAGAGGGGGGATATTCGAAAATTCGAAATATCTCCGTTACCATATGTCGGATCAAAAAAGTGTTTAGAACCAATCTTATTGTAAATTACTAATTTATAGTAATTATTAATTTACTATAAATATTGTTCTATACATTTATTCTCTATCTTGAATATTAACCGAGATATTTGCATTATTATTAAATTTGGGCCGATAACGGATGACTGTTTCCACCAAAAGCTAGTTTGGCCCTTTGCCGTAACTGTTCGGCTCTCGTATGGAGATTTCTCTATTGTACAGGGCGTTTGTGATTGAAGCCTATTTTAAAAATAATGACTCAGTTATTTTAACACAGCGTTTATTTCGCAGACATTTCAATTTAAATCGACACGCGCCTGTTCCCAGCAGAAATTCGATCTTGTTGTGGGTAAAGAAATTTAGGAACACGTCGTCTGCTTTAAAAACGAAACCACCAGGACGAAAACGGACTGAGAACGCCTGAAAACATTAACGCGGTAAGAGTAGCTGTTACACGGTCTCCACGACGTACAGCAGCGAAACATGCTGTTGCGCTAGCCATTTCTGATCGAAGTGTACGACGAATACTTCAATCACAAACGCTCGATGTTCACCCGACCACGACATACTGGCTACTGAAATGGCAAGAATAGACCTGTCGATGTACAACATTCCCGCCGTCTCAATGACAGTGGTGCCAACATAACAATTACTACAAAATCGTCAGATTAATATGCCGGACCCTGTATAACTTCACGTGGGAAATCTGCTTAGTTTACGCAGCCGTGACGGACTTTTTACGTTCTGATTTCAGTTATCACTCATCAAAAAAAATTCAGATGTGAATAATTATTTTTTTCAGATTATCAGATAATAATGTTGCCCGCCAAGCAGATGCCACGACAATACGTCCTGATTTCACACGTGCTGGAATGGCAAGGAGATGATTTAATTACACATTTTCCTGTAATACGAAGCTAAAGAAAATAAGAATTCAAAGTTTAAACTTAAGATGAGATGTTCAGTGATACAGTCGCTTCAAGAAAAAATCGTATTACTAGAAGTGGGGTTACTTGAAAGCTGAAAACTGGAATATCTGAAAGAGTCGGTTATATTAGAGTTAGATATCTAAAACAACAATTGTGTCACATTAATTTGTCAATAGATTTTAATATTTAACGTTTGTTAGCCAGACTTGTCGTCTCGGACATGTACATGATTTTGTAGTTTACTCTTTCTATAGCCCCCTCTCCCCCTCCTACTTCTCCTGGCCCGATGTGACTATAGGGTCATTCCATCTCAAAACAACCAAAAAAAAATGATTTCGACACCCATGATTTCAGATTTTGTTGAATTTTATTTTGGGGGTTCTATTCATTGATTTAAGAAACCATACCAAATATGAGAAAAAAAATGCAAAGTGTCAATTTGAGCTTTTCAGAAAGCAAATATATAGTTTCACGTAAAATTGAATATCTCCAAAAGGGAAAAGGATAATAATGGAAATCTTTTTTTTTTATGTTCTAAGACATATGACCTACCACCTAAAACAATAAAATTAATGGTTATTTGACCCCTTCATTGTTTATTCCAAGTTTAAAAATAAATATTTAGAAAAATTTAGAAATTTGTATGAATTAAAAGAAAATGATAAATAAATGTAACTAAGAGCTCAGAAGTAAAATAGTTAATTGTATATACTTAAAGTTAATTTTAAAACAGTGGCATTTAAGTTATCTTAATTCATAAAACTGCAGCTGTACAATGTAATGAAACTAATCAAGTTGTAACAAGAAAAATCTCTTCCTCAACAGGCTCACTGGCTTGTTCAGGCATGAAAATTTCATTTCTGTACCAGTATACTGTGAGTGAAAGGTGCATTATTTTATTGAGCTATATATAAAATTCTTTTTACTGTATTATACTTAGCATTTTATTATAATATCTTTAAATTCAGTATATCAGTGTTGTTGTTTTAAGTGGTTAAACAATTATTTAGTGAATATTTTCAAATAATTCTTGAAAAATAATTTTTTTTTAAATGGAAGAAAAATGCAGTGTGGGGGAAACTACTCAAAGTGACTGTCATTTGTTACATTATGCAAAAAAAAAATCATTACAAAATATTGAACATTTTTCTGAAAATGACTTAAATCTTTTAAAATTAAGAACAGAAAACAACGATTTAAAAACCATCTGCCTCCATCATGAAAGTGTGTATTTAAAGAAATATGAATGTTTACAAAAAGTATGTTGTGATCCCTTTAAAAAACATAAAACTTCAATTAAAAAGACACTTCGTACCGTAAATTTAGAGCAAAGCAGAGCAATCTTATCAAAGGGATACCGGGTAAAACCAGGGCAAAAACTGTGTGCATTTTGTCGGAATGAGCTCGTAAAAACCAAACAAACAGATTATGTTATTGATGATTCAAGTAATGATGACAATCACCATAAAGAATATGCAGATACAGGATTATGTCCTGATGAACTACACTAAGTGCAAAAGCAAACTGCAATTGATAAACTCAATTCTTCCTTTTATGAAATTGGTTGTTCACCAATGAACCTTCATGCAGTTGGAGAACATAGCAGAATTTTCTTATGGTAAAGACAAGTTTGAAAGGGTCAGAGGACAAGTAAAATCTAAAATTCAAACAGTTCTTGGAATTGATTTGCCAGAGGAAAAAATTAACTCGGATAAAAGTGTGTTGCAAAAAAGTGAAGATATGGATAAACTAGTAGAGATAATGAAAAGTGAAATGGTAGTTTCATCAAGGAAGAAACAGATTCAAATGCTGACAATACCTGCCTCTCTAATGTGGTCAAGAAGAAAAATAAAAGAAACTTTTAACACTACTGATTATTCTGTACGCAAGGCCCAACAATTGTATAAAACCAAGGGATTTTTAGCTGAACCAGATTTAAAACGAGGTAAAAAACTAATTCCTGAAATGGTTGAATTGGTAAAGGATTTTTATCAGAAAGAGGAAAATTGTAGAATTTTGCCAGGGATGAAGGATGTTGTGAATGTAGGGAAAAACGTTTATGAAAGAAAGCATTTGATTTTATGTAATCTTCGTGAGCTGCACTCCAACTTTAAATTGTACCTTGAGACCTAAGTGGTGTGTTTTAGCTGGTGCTAGTGGTACACACCTAGTGTGTGTATGTACAATTCACCAAAATGTTATTTTCTTGATACATGGAGCCGGTATAGAGGAGGATTATAAAGAACTAATATTGCACATGGTTTGTGAAGAAACAACAAGAGAATGTTGGTTAAGACATTGTGACAAATGCCCTTCAAAAAATGAACTCATTAGAATTTTAGAATCAAAATTCGAAGACCATGGGAAGACGTCATTCAGTACAATCAGTGGGTGTTCTCAGATAGAAAAGAAATGATACAGTGTTCCAGCACTGTTGAAGAATTCATTGAAACGTTAGTTGAAAAACTTCACAAACTGATACCTCATTCTTACATTGCTAAACCACAATCAACCTCTTTTAAAAAATTGAAGGAAACATCTCCTTTTGACACAGCTATTATCTCAATGGACTTTAGTGAAAATTATTCATTCACATTACAAGACGAAGCCCAAGGATACCACTGGACCTCAAATTCTTGCACTATACATCCTGTCAACATACACTGCAAAGATGCAACTGAGAAAAATATTGTCCTACCCCTTTGCATTATATCTGATGACCTCAAACACGATGTAAGTATGGTGTATGAAATCCAAAAATATGTGATTGCATTTTTGAAAGAAAACCGCCCACATATCAAAAAAGTTCATTACTTCAGTGATGGGTGTGCTGCTCAGTACTAAAATAAGTACAATTTCATAAATCTGTGCCTACATGAGAAAGATTTTGAAATTCGGGCCCAATGGTCTTTTTTTGCTACTAGTCATGGTAAAACAGAATGTGATGGAATTGGAGGTACAGTGAAACGATTAGCTCAGAAGGAAAGTTTGCAAAGACCCTTAGAAAACCAAATAATATCAGTGGCTCAATTGTTTGACTTTTGCAAAACCAGCATAGAAAAAGTCAGTTTTTTCTTCATATCTAAAGAAATAGTTGAAATAACTCATCCTACTTTGGAAGGTCGCTTCAAAGATGTTCAAACTCTTCCAGGGACAAGATCATTTCACAACTTTCAGCCAATAGATGAAACCGGAACTATTGAGGCTCGAAGAATTAGCATGGACGAAAAACCAGCGCTCACTTTTAATTTATTGAACAATCGACCAAAGAGTCAAGTAACATTGAAAGATTTAAGCCCAGGATGTTTCATTGCTTGTGTATATGACAGATTGTGGTACTTTGAACTGGTGAGTGAGGTGAACACCAAAGAACAAGATGTCACAGTACAGTTCCTTCATCCCCATGGACTTTCAGCGTCATTTTCTTGGCCTAAAAAGGAGATGTGCTGTACCCATTCTTCATATTATTACGACTGTGCAATCTCCAAAAACAATGAAAGGAAGAAAATACCAGTTTTCTCAACAATGTATGTCAAGTGTTGAAGCAAAATTAAAAGATACTTTAAAATTGTAAAGAACGTTGACCAAAACAACCATAAGAATTGTATATATTAAAGTACACTTAACTGGGGTAAACAATAATGTAAACTGTATTTATTGTACAATAAACCTATGTAAACTATCTTTTTAGTTACCTTTGTTTATCATTTTTTTTAATTCATACAAATTTCTAAATTTTTCTATATATTTATTTTTAAACTTGGAATAAACAATGAAGGGGTCAAATAACCATTAATTTTATTGTTTTAGGTGGTAGGTCATATGTCTTAGAACATAAAAAAAAAAGATTTCCATTATTATCCTTTTCCCTTTTGGAGATATTCAATTTTACGTGAAACTATATATTTGCTTTCTGAAAAGCTCAAATTGACAATTTGCAATTTTTTTCTGTCCACAAATACTTACCTGGTAACTACCTAACCTACTGGTACCTTAGTTTATTTTTTTATTGTTTTTAAATATATTTATGAATACACACAAAAAATTCCATCAAAATTGGTTCGTAAATAAGAAAGTTACAAATTATTTTTGAAATGAAAACAAATTAACTTTACAGTTCCTAATCGATAGAAAACACGAAAATCACAAAACTTTAAGAGACCATAAAATCCAAACCGTTAAAGATTATCAAAAATATTTGGTATGGTTTCTTAAATCAATGAATAGAACCCCCAAAATAAAATTCAACAAAATCTGAAATCATGGGTGTCATGGTGTGGTTGAATTGATGTGGAATGACCCTATAAAGAATTTGATGTTGATTTTTGAATGTTTTATTTATTAAGTTCGAGAAAGATTAAACAAAGAGTGCAACCGCTAGAGAGGTAGCTGGCATACACAGGGTGTCTCAGATAAATTAGCCACACTTGAAATATCTCGAAAAGGAAGAGTTATAGCGAGAAATGTCAAATAAGTAAGCTTGTATGGCTGGTAGAGTTCTATCGCCCCCCAATCTGATCTAGAAAAAAATTGCCTTGCAAGGACAAAAATAGACCCCAAAAATTAGGGTCCCCTTCATCTAGTAGTTTTATAACATTTTTAGATTAGGCTTAGAGAACACCCAGAAGCTGCCGAGTCCGTTTTTCCACACAGGCGTCTCTTAATTGAGATCCAAATATCTAAATAATTACTATGTTTTTTTTAAAGATATTTTAAGAGATCCCAGCTTACTTATTCCATCAAATCAACTTTTTAAAAGTAACGTTTGCTTTACAATATGCCTTGTATGATAATATTTCTTAATTATAAATTTTAGAACCTGTAAAATCTCCAAATACCCTGATTTTAACGTACTTGTTTTGGCATTTGCTTTGGAAAAGGAAAATAAATTATTGACGTAGTTTATAGGGGACTTGACGAGCGTTTCAAGGCGTTAACAGGACCTCATCATACAAGAGCTGTGTCTTATTTCAGAAATTCATATTAAAAGTTATTTTTAGGATTGTCTATTCATTCAATACAGAATGCTGCAATGGCGGACTGAATGCAAACCTGGGGAAATCCAAGGTAATTAAAAATGTGTGCCGTGAAAGCACCGGTTGTAATAACTAAGCCAATAGATTATGTCGACGAGTACGCTTATCTAAGGCAGCAAATCTCTCTCTAAGGAATGGGATCCTAGGAAATCCTAAGAAGGACGGCTTTAGGATGAAAGGGAGAATATTTTAATCGGTATGTCCAGCCGGTTGTGGCATTTGTATGCCGAACCTGGTCACTTACCAAGAAAATTGTGGCTAAATTGGAAGTAAGCGCTCAATCGAGAGCTGTGAGACCAATGTCGCAAGAAGTGATCGCATTAAGAACACTGAGTTGTGGAAAGTTAAATGGCTAGGCTTGATGACAGGAGGTGGGGTAAAGTAGTCCCCGAATGAACACCGTATGACAGGAAGAGGAAGCGAAGAGGACAGAGGAAGGCATGGGCAGACAGTTCCAAGGAGCTAGCTGGATGAGGCGACTCGAACCTTGTTGAGAAAACGAATCAGGTAGAGGAAAAAGAAATGATTGGGAGATATTTCATGTGCTTTTCCATCTATGGACCATCCGCCATTTCCCCTTCAAATAAAAGGAACTTGATTTGTTAGTTTCTGTATGTGAAAAAAGAGATTATATTGTTGCGAAAATTAAATAGATGAATAATCCTTCAGAGAGAGAGTCGCGTATTTGGAAAGTGTGACGTAGATCAAAGAGACCGACTGAGGGTCGGTCGAGACGATACTAGGCTCGTCTAGCCCAGCCTGGAATGAACTAGACAATTCCCCTTTGATGTATGCCGACAACCTATATAAGGAAGCTCGGGCCAGCCGTGAGCAGTCAGTTTTATTGTCACCTGTCTTGATGTTCACATCAGTGCTTCAGTGCGACTTAGTGCAGTGCGGTAAAGTGTTTTTAAAAGAAGAACAGTGTTGTGCCGTGACTGTAAGTAACAGTGCAGTGCCGCGAAGTAAAGGACAGTGCAGTGCCGCGAAGTAAAGGACAGTGCAGTGCCGCGAAGTAAAGGACAGTGCAGTGCCGTCTTGTTGTGAATTTCAGTGAATTATTGGACTGTGACTCATTGAAGAACAGTAACGCTATCAGTGTATACTGTGAGTAGTAATTAAGAATAATCACCAAGTTTATTGTCCATTGTGAAATAAATTTTGCAGTGATAAAAACTGTGAAACTTGCGAGTATTTAATTTTGCAATCCAAAAGAACTCTTATTAAAAAAACCCGTCACGTAGGGGCTGCGTAAACTAAGCAGATTTCCCAGGTGAAGTTTTACAATAGAGAAATCTGCCTAATAACAACAGTAGTAGTAAGGTATCTCTAGACCTATTCACGAGGGACGAATAGTTACAGAAACGGCCGCACTAGCTCTCGGCGGATAGTGCCGAACATAGCCGACTCCTGCCGACCACACACACAATACAAATGCAAATATCTCGGTTAATATTCAAGATAGAGAATAAATCTATAGAACAATCCTTATAGTAAATTTAATTTGCAATAAGATATATATATATATATATATATATATATATATATATATATATATATAATTTTGAACGGACCTCATTTTCGTCATCTCCTGGGTAGGATCGATGGACATTTGAGGCAATTTTCACAACTCGCGTCATGAGTTTCTCACGACCTCAATAGCTGATTTCCCTTAAGGGAAATCTGCTAAAAGCCAGATTTCTCCTATTTTATAGAGATTCGGTTGTAGGGCATTTTTAATGGGTAAATCTCCAGAAAAAGGGAAGTATCAACCACGCTCAAAGGACGCTATATTTTTGGAGTATTCTCAAGTATCCAAAGGGTATAAATTGTGGATTCCCGAAGATTACAAATTCATTATGTCAAGAGGTGTGACTTTTGTTGACAATTTTTGAGGAAATAAGAAAACTTTACCTATGACAAATACTAAAGAACCTGTCGATTGATAATCCATCTGTTTATTTACATTATATGTCCCATAAAGATAGGGTTAATAATAAAATCCCTGGAACGAAACTAGGAAAAGTAAATGATGAAAAGAAGATGGAAAATCTTGGAAATAATCAATTAATCCAAAAGAAAAGTGTATCTCTAAGGCGATCAGAGAGAGCGACCCTACTAAGAAGAATTAAATGTTAGTTGAGAATTTTAATCTCTCCAATAAAATAACCCTTGGACGCTGACGGAACTACCAACTGGATGAAAAGCCATAGGGTGTAGATGGTTGTTCAAAGTTGAATACGAAAGTAATGGAAAAGTTGAAAGGTTCAAGGCTCGAATAGTTGTTAAGTGCCATAGTCAGAAATATGGTGAAGATTTTGTAGATGTATTTGCGCCAACTGTTAATCCAGCTACTGTCACAATATTGTTAACTGCTGCTGTTACCAATAATTTGACTGTTCGTTCTTTTGATATTAAAACGGCGTTGTAAAATGGTGATTTAAATGAAGATATTTACATGAAACGACCGGAAGATTTTATGGTACCACGGAATTCGCACCTTATGTGCAAGTTAAATCGAAGTTTGTATGGGTTCAAACAAGCAGCGAGGGCATGGAATTGAAAAATTGAATTCAGTTCTTCTTTAGATTGAATTTCAGAGTGGTGATCCGTGTTTATATATTAAAAACGAAAAAGATATGTTCATACATATTGCCACTCATGTCGATGATTTGTTTTGTATTGGTCTGAAAGATACTACACTATGGTGAAATAGGCGATATTCTCAAACTGATAGGAACCCAGTTTAACCTTAAAGATATGGAAAACGTGGCAAACTGTTTAGGAATAGAAATAGAAAAGAATGAATACGAGTTCCTGGTTCATCAAAGACCGAAACGTTAGTTCATGAGTTTGGTTTGACCCTTAACCAATGGACGCAAGGTTTTTCAAAGTCAAATGTAATTTATCTACTTTACCTCAAAAAAAGTCCGTCACGCAGGGGCTGCGTAAACTAAGCAGATTTCCCTTGTGAAGATTAGTAATAGATAAATATACATACTGCTAACACAACACCGTGAATAAATACAAACGGAAATAAGAAATGTTTCATCCAATTTCAATAGCCTGCCGACAGGAAGCGTTAGGTTAGAAATGTAAACAAACGGGTCCCGCCTCACACCGGAAAGAAAAACAATTACTGAAATATATCAGAATATAACACATTAATTTTATTGAGAACTATTTACTATATCTAGTACTGTAATTAATGATGAGTCAGAATAATTGTTATTTCAATCAATAAAATTTTAGTAGTCCAAAACTTTAAGATGGGGGGGGGAGCCACCAGTGCATATTTGCATGTATCTCGTATAATAAAGGTCTCTTGAATACAATTCTTGATATTTAAACTTCCAATAATGTGATTTATTATGTATCAGAGTATTGTTTACGTATCATGAGTAGAAGTGGCGGTTTGGTGAAAACTGAAAAATGCAAATATTTCGGTTAATATTCAAGATAGAGAATAAATGTATAGAACAATATTTATAGTAAATTTAATTTGTAATAAGATTGATTCTGTATAATTTTTCGATCCGACGTATAGTAACGGAGATATTTCGAATTTTCGAAAATCCTCCCCTCTAAACCCCCCCTCCCACTGGTCCGATTTCAGCCGTTAACGAACTTGATCTTTCTTTTTACATAAAACGCTTAAATATGAAGTTTGGTAAGGATTAAACAAAAATTGCGACCGCTAGAGCGGTAACAGACAAATATATATATATATATATATATATATATATATATATATATATATATATATATATAGACAGTTTTGAACGGACCTCATTTTCGTCATCTACTAGGTAGGATCGATGGACATTTGAAGAAAAATGTCGAAAATTCCGTCATGAGTACAACCTCAATAGCTGATTTCCCTTAAGGGAAATCTGCTAAAAACGTTTATTACTGGTTTTGGTAATACAAAAACGTAACAATATTTGTTTACGTTATTGCTATTTTTTGTTCTTTAATCTATGTTCATCTGTCAGTCCGTCACGCAGGGGCTGCGTAAACTAAGCAGATTTCCCACGTGAAGTTTTACAATAGAGAAATTTCACGAGAGCCGAACAGTTACGAAAACGGCCGAACTAGCTTTTGGCGGGAAACTCACTCTCGTCCGTTATCCACCCACATTTAATAAAAATGCAAATATCTCGGTTAATATTCAAGATAGAGAATAAATGTATATAACAATATTTATAGTAAATTTAATTTGCAATAAGATTGATTCTATATATTTTTCCGATCCGACGTAAAGCGACGGAGATATTTCGGAAATCCTCCCTTCTAAACCCCCCCTCCGACTTGTCCGATTTCAGCCATTAACGAACTTGATCTGTCTTTTTACAAAAAATGACTAAATATCAAGTTTGGTAACGATTAAACAATAATTGCGACCGCTAGAACGGTAACAGATATATATATATATATATATATATATATATATATATATATATATATATATATATAGTTTTTAACGGACCTCGTTTTCGTCATCTCCTAAGTAGGAGCGATGGACATTTGAAGAAAATGTCGAAAATCGTGTCATGAGTACGACCTCAATAGCGGATTTCCCTTAAGGGAACTCTGCTAAAAGGCTTTATTATTATTATCGATTCAGAAGGTATTAGAAAGTATCCAGTAAATTTGATCATGAACAATTACCGAATTGTAATTATGCTACTAGGGAAGGATTATAGAGAATTGTAACGAGTTTAAGGAGAAGGATAATTTTAGAATGCGATGAAATAGTTATTTATTATACAAGTGACGAAAGTAGATCATTTTACAACTCGAGTGAAACGTTTACCCACACGAGCGAAGCGAGTAGGTAATTTCACGAGAGTTGTAAATTCTACTTTCGTCACTAGTGTAATATTAAATTTTAAATTTTAAAATGAAGATGAAAACTCTATCTAAGATGGTTCTTTCCATGAACAAAATTTTTTTTCGGTCAGGATTATCATAAAACAAATGTATTAAAACAAGAGTAGTTTTTAACAAATGGAATTTGGCGCAATAAGTAAGTAACGGTTCTTCAATAATTTATACAGAAAAACAAAGAAGTAAATGGTAAAATACAGGGTCATTCAAAAATAATGAATTGATTTCAAGGCTTTATGGTGCAGCAGAACACGTTGCATGCCGATACTGGAAATGGAACATGATGACACCATAAAACTTCAACACCAGTTAAATACAGGGGTCTTTATTGCAATCTTGTATTACTGTCTGTTAACAAGATTAGCTTAATCAAATCGGTTCATTCTTTTTGAAAGGCCCTGTATGTGGAACACAATAACTCGAGAACTAAGAAAGGTATAAAAAACGAATTTCGTATACTTTCATAGCATTTGAAACCCTTTCTAAAAATGAGATATTTAGTCAAGACACGACCATTTTGGAAGACCCATATTTACTCTTTCAGAAAAGCTTTAGAAAAGTCTGACAGGAGACATTAATAGAAAGAGCTCTATCAGCCCCACAAGTTTGTTTCTTTGACATTTATTTTGCTAAAACGCATGCATTTCGAAATATTTTAAGTGTGGTCGTCTTATCGGTGACACCCAGTATATATAAATTTAATGGATCTTGAAGTTTCAAAATTATGTAAAAATGGCGTTAAGTGTCCAAACGCATTCTCATTCTATCTGATGGGTTCACTTGGTGAAGGAGGATTTACTATTTCCATCCACTTGTTGACGGGGTTTGGAGAGTAAGAAGGCATATAGTTGCTGTGTAAACTAGGCATATTTCAGCCGTGCAAGCTGATAACTCTACAACATTTTTTAAATAAGGGCGGAGACTTTCCACTTCGCTCCACCGTTAAAACCTCATTTCATCTCGTCCATTATGGCTTTCAACTCATTTGATCTCATATTATATATATATATATATATATATATATATATATATATATATATATATATATAAATGAATGTTAGTCTGTATGTCCTTTATAGGCCCGTAAACGGCTGAACCGAATTTTATGAAACTTGGTATGTATATTACTGCTAACTCAGGCTAGGTTTCTGGCCTATATTAGTATTATCTGAGACGAAGAGGAGGGGGTTATAAGGGAGGCCTGAAATTAAAAATAGCGATATTTCGTCTCTTATTGGGTTTTCGGAAGATATTATTATTATTATTATTTATTAACGTCCACTTTTTGCAACTTAGGCTAATCGGGACGGGTTATCTACAGGTTACCACCCTTTTCTAGCCAGGGTGGGATTTTAGGACGTTATTTAATGAATTTCGTCACTAAATAATTTCCTTTGCCCAGGCAAGAATCGAACTCGCCACTCTCGGTTTACCATGTGAGATAAAGGTCAACGCTTTAACTCGCATGGCTAACCTGAGCCCCAAATTCGGAAGATATGCACATAACAAAAGTTGTTTATTTTGTTATTTAGAGTAACTTTTGCAATATACCCTTTTGTCGTATACTGAAGTATAAATAAGTTATACGCTAAAAACTATAGTGGGAGTCAACAATTTTATATGGCACAAAAGCCTCAACCGAACTAAACGAAACTCCGTAAGTGATTTGGTATTAACACCTCCCTGATTATAAGATTATTATTATATTTTAAAATTTCGAGGTATGAACAGGAGTGGGGATTATAAGGGAGGTCTGAAATTAAAAATAGCAATATTTCTTTTCCTATTGGTTTTTTGGCAATTATGCACATAACAAAAGTTGTTTATTTTGTTATTAAAATAACTTGCGATGTATGGACTTTTTCGATATAAGGAAGTATAAATGAGGTATACACGTAAAACTATAGAAGGGGACAACAATGTTATCGGACTCGAAAGACTAAATCGAAATCAACGAAAATCCGTATTTTTGATAATGATATGATAATCTATGATTATGTTATATATAAAAAAAGATAAACACACAGGAAACGGGTAATATAAAAATATTGTGTATATTGTAGAATTAAGCACATAAATAAATAAGCATTAATAAGCATTTTATTATTAACATATCCAGACTCGGGTGTAAATCCTAAGCATTGAGACTGGAAAATGTAAAAATACTGTACAAAGTAAAGCCCCCCAAAAAAATGCCATCATCACTCAGCCTCAAATGATTACCCAGGCGAGACCGGGTACCTTAGCTAGTATCTAATAAATATAATAATGAACTTATAAAGTTTATCAAAAGTATAGATATGGATGTAGAAAAATACATTAGAATGTAAAGTTGATTGTGAGGAATGAGAATTATAATTCAATATATTTACTTACATAGACTCGCAAATTAAACATCGGCTGAGTTTAACTTTAATTGATTTGTTTTGTTTTTTTATTTCATATATTAATTTTATTTGTAATTATCTTACTTATTTTAATATTTTATTTTTTTATATTATATTGATAAGATGATTGATTAAAATGTATTTAAACATAATCATACGTGTAATATGCCATGTGGCAATGGAACAAGTATTCAAATAAATTACTCTTCATAGGGCTACTATGAGGGGGAAAAAAAAGAAGTATTAAAACTTTAGTATAAATGTTCTAATTGTTGAGTTTGGCAGAAATGAAATAAGAATTCCGAACAAATAGCGGAACAAAAACAGGACAGTCTGCGTAGTTACTGAAAAAAACGCTTAACCCAATTTTCCAAAACTACAGATAATACCAAACAAAAGTTATGGTGGGTCATACACTTACTACGAAATCTTAGATGTCGAAAAATAACAAGTAATAATCACATTATAAAAATAAAACAATGTAATTTGTGAATAAGAAAACTGAAACAAAGAATTTATATAGAAGTTTTCAATAAAGTTAGTAGGATAATTTCCTCAGTATGTCTAATAAGTATTATTTTTCATTTTAATTTTACTTTATAATAGTTTAAAAAAATACCAAGTATTATTGCATTTAGAAAGAAATTTCTCATATTTTAATGCATTTAATTTAAGAGGAGTGGTGGTTGTAAGGGAGGCCTGAAATTAAAAATAGCGGTATTTCGTTTCCTATTGGTTTTTCGGCAATTATGCACATAACAAAATTTGTTTATTTTGTTATTTAGAGTAACGTTAGTTATATTCAGTTTTGTTTTATAACAAAGTATAAACGAGATATAACTAAAAAGCAAAGCGGAAGGCGACAGTTTATTGGGCTCTAACAATTGAACGGGACTTAACAAAACTCTGTATGTGAGTTAGCACTAACTCCTCCATGATAATAAGCGATACCAACATTTCTAGGGACGAGCATGAATGGAGGTTGTAAGGGAGGCCCGAAATTAAAAATAGTGATATTTCTTTTTCTATAGGTTTTTCAGCAAATATGTACATGTCAAAACTTGTTTATTTTGTTATTTAGAGTAACTTTCGTTATATTCACTTTTGTTGTATACCAAGTATAAACGAGATATGCACTGACAACTAAAACGGGAGCTGACAATTTTACTTGGCACTAACGATTGATCGGAACTTAGCAAATCTCGGTATGTGAATTAGCACTAACTCCTTCATGATTATAAGCTATACTAAATTTTTTAGGTTCAAAAGGGAGTGGGGGATATAAGAGACGCCTGAAATAGAAATTCGCGCTATTGTGATCGTTTTTCAGTCACTCTTGGTCTTTGTACCATATCAAGGGAAAGGAAGTTTCATTCAAACATAGTTTGGCGGACAGAATACTTTCTATGATTATGAATTATATATATATAAAAAAACTACATGCACATGAGACGGGAAGTATAAAACTATTTTGGACAGTGAAACCTTACATAACAAATAATTTTATTATTAACAAATCCACAGCAAGGGACATTTTCAGAAAAGAACAGGACGGGGAATAAGGAAGGCCTGAAATGTAATATAGCGTTATTTAATTTTCTATTGGGTTTTCGACAAACGTACACATAATTAACGTTGCTTAGTTTGTTATTTAGAGTAACATTAGTTATATACACTTTTGTCGTATAACGAAGTAAAAACGTGATAAACGCTAAAACTTTATTGGCCACAAACCCCTTTCCCGCCAAAAGTCATAACAGAGAATGTATAACATTCTATGAAACATTATAAATATTAAATTTTTTCGTGGGGAATACAATAGAAAATTTATGGTAAAAATGGTTATTAAATGCATGAAATAGGTATATTTGATGCGTGTAGAACCATTAATGTTGATTAAGTTGGAACGTACCTGTTGAGCGGCGGCGAAGCCGACAAGGAGCAGGAAGAGCGTGACACGGGCTTGGAGGGACATGACAACAAATTAGCAGGCAACAACTACCGCTATATATAGGCTCGGCCTGGAGAAATCAGGGTCAGCTGGAGGGGGGTTCCAGCTACTGGAATACTGGTCTCTCTCTCTCTCTCTCTCTCTCTCTCTCTCTCTCTCTCTTTCTCTCCACAGGGACTTCTTGGTAGGGATAGTCTTGCGGAGAGGAAGGCGATGCCTTCCAGTCCAAACTAGGCCGTCCCGCTGGAACACTGGTTTTTGGCGCGTTAGCAATAAAACGAAAACAAATATAAGAATTTCGTGTCGCTGGTGCTCTGTAAACGAAACAAATCTCCCTGGTGTGTGAATGAAACAAATCTTCAAATGTCCATCGACTCTACCTAGGAGAGACAGGGACTTCTTTTCAGAGCTATGTATGTATATATAAGCAGACACAAATACTTGTCTGCTATTGAGATCGGCCATTGAAGTTGTATTACTCAAGACGCGATTTTCGAAAATGTCTCCAAATGCTAATTGATTTTACTACATATATAAATATATGCATATACGGCGCTGGTGGCTGTGTGGGTTAAGCCATGGGTACCCTCACTCAGCTCAAATTAAAAATAGGTTTCATCCCCGCCAAGGGAGAACACATTAGTTCATGAGTTTGCTACTTGAGCTTGTCTAACGATTATATACGCCTGACAGCCCCTAACATTCAGGATCATGACAATCATCGATCTCGCCCACAAGCATTCTGAGACATGGTCCCTCAAGTATTATCGACAACTGGAGACAACTTATTCTAGGGTCCGCCTTGGTAAAAGGAGGTTGTACGTCTAGTAGATCATTCAGTTCGTAAATTGTTTTTGAAAATCGCGTAACGATTATGACCTTAATAGTTCATTTCCCTTAAGGGAAATAACACTGACAACAATCCCTCGAGTCTAACTAGGAGCGGCTTAAAATCTCAAAGGCCTATAATGCCAACCGCTAAAAAAAAGTTAGTTAACGCTCTAGGGGTCGCAATATTAGCAGATTTCTCTTGAGGGAAATCAGCTATTGAGGTGGTACTCATTCATTTCGAAACTCATCTTCAAATGTCCATCGATCTTACTCAGAAGATGGCGAAAATGAGGTCAGTTCAAACTTTATATATATCTATATATAGATAGATATATTAATGATCAATATAATGAAAAAAAACGTGCATAACAACATTTATAGAAAATGACATTTACAATAACATTGGTTCTATACACTTTTTCGACCCGACTTATAATAACGAAAATATTTGGAACAAACTTGATCGCTCTTTTAACATTAAACGCTTATATATAGAGTTTGTTAACGATTAAACAAGAATTGCGAGAGCGTTAACAGGCAAATACACATACACAAAACACACACACACACACACACACATATATATATATATATATATATACATTCTCTAAATCGAACATTAACATAGGCATTTGTATTTTTAGCTTTCCGTAAAACTTCACATCTCTTCATCCGACAATTATTTGTTGATATTTATATTTGATATATCTTATTAGCTGTTTAAATTTGATGACTTAATAAGGGAGAAATAGAAAATAGAATGTGAAGGACCATCTTTGTGTCTTTCTGTGAGGGGCAAAATCAACTTGGCTCACACTTTTGTTTTATAGATATTGGACGATCAGCAATTCACATATTTTTCAGAGGATAAAGGAATTACTCTCTTTTTTACGTTAAAACTCAATCCTGTTTTTTTTTAATATCACGACTGATTCAAAAAGAGCTGAAAAAAAGCCTTTAGAGAAACGGATCGAATGTTGCCATATCGGGTCTTTCACTTTGAACTCATTCAGTTCAAAAGTGTCGGGCGTCACTTAGGATTTTGTAAAGCCAAGTAGAGGGCCAGAGATAAGAGCTTTGTAAAAACAGGAAAGGCGGAGAGAGAGAGAGAGAGAGAGAGAGAGAGAGTGAGAAAGAGAGTGTGTGTGTGTGTGAGAGAGAGAGAGAGAGTGATAGTGAGAGAGGGAGCGGGAGGGAGAAAAAGAAATAGAGCACCCGCTATAGATTCTCCGTAACTTGCTTTTTCTTTCAAGCCGAAATGAAAACAAAAAAAAAGTAAATACCTCAGCTGTGCTTTAATAAAGAACGGTTATCCACTAAAAGAAACAAGAAAACCAAAAACAAACTCTAAGATAATATACAATAATTTTAAAGCTTAATAAAAACCATGGTACAATTTAAGAGAAAAAATCCAGTTGTTTACTGGTAGAATTGAATAAATGAATCCAAACTGAAAAATAAAATGAATGAATCAAAACTGAATTCAAGATTCTTTAGATATTAGCTTAAGCAAATTTCTTTTAATTAGCTATTGAGTTTGTATTCATTATGCTATTTAGGAAATATTTGTTCAGTTATTCCTCTAAATGAAAAAAATAAGTTAAATTAAAGATTAAGTTGGTTATTGACTGATAGCAGAGCCGGAGTCGTAGGAATTCAGGTAAGGGGTAAAATGTATTGTTACGTTTATTACGAATCAATAAACATTGATTATTAGAGTTCTGTTGGATGCAAAATTAAACACACAATTTATTTAACAATGTACTGCACACTTGGTTAATTATTCTTAACTATTACTCACAGTATGCACTGATAACTTCGCTTCTTATTGCACAGTACAATAACCAACGATCACTGAAGATCACAAAACACGGCACAGCACTGATATTCACAATGGACACGGTACTGCACTGTTCTTCACATAAAACACTGTACCGCACAGAGACTAAAACGTCCGTCACGCAGGAGCTGCTTAAACTAAGAAGATTTCCCACGTGAAGTTTTACAATAGAGAAATCTGCCTAATAATAACAATAGCAGCAAGGAATCTCTAAACCTATTCACGAGGGACAAATAGTTACGGAAACGGCCGCACTAACTCTCAGCGGAAAGTCCCGAACATATCCGACTCCTGCCGACCACACACACAATACAAATGCAAATATCTCAGGTAATATTCAAGATAGACAATAAATGTATAGAACAATATTTATAGTAAATTTAATTTGCAATAAGATTGGTTTTATACAAATTTTTGATCCGACGTATGGAAACGAATTTTCGAAAATCCCCCCTCTAAACCCCTCCTCCCACTGGTCCGATTTCAGCCATTAACGAACTTGATCTCTCTTTTTGTATAAAACGTTTAAATATCGAGTTTAGTTAGATCAAACAAAATTTGCGACCGATAGAGAGTTGAGAGACAAATATATATATATATATATATATATATATATATATATATATATATATATATCTGTACCTTGATTTTTTTCTCGAAATTTCAAGATACTTTTTCGTTTCACATGTCATAGAAACGATATCTGCAATTTGGTGTCTGTTTGTTTGTTACCTTTTCACGCATAAATGGCTGAACTGAATTTTATGAAACTTGGTATGTATATTACTACTAACCCAACTTAGACTTTAGACTATAATAATATTCTCTGAGACGAACAGGAGGGGGGAGGAGGGTTATAAATGAGACCAGAAATTAATAATAGCGATATTAATTTTGAGGTGTTAGTTTCGAAGAATTTGCAAATGCCATAAGACTTGCTATAAAATGTAATGGAAACTTGGGGGGAAAATTGAACTAGGTGTATATTTGTATTAGAAATTATCGATAGACTGTTTGTACAGTGTTCGTGTCTAAGCCAGCTGTTGTCGACTTATGGGCTAATGTATGTGCACCAATACCGGAAACTCTTCTAGCTGTTTCTACGAATTGAGTCTACGATAAGGCTCAAGGGATTTTGATACAGATTAGATCAGGCTCATAGTGTAGAAATGAATTTCACGAAATGTTTTTTTAGATCAGTTTTCTTCTTATTTCAAATGCGAATTTAGCAGATTTATAATGTGGTCCGTTCAAAGTTATATATATATATATATATATATATATATATATATATATATATATATATATTGTCAGAGAAGTCTAGAGTTTGCTTTTCTTTGCTTCTGATTTGCCACCGCGATCAACACTCCGTCGCAAGCTTTGGCACCAAGAGTGTAGTCAAGCCTGCAGATCGTATAATCTCTCAAGTTGAAGATATCAGCTTCTTTCAGGTTAGTTTCCTGTAGGAAAATGAAGTCTGGCCAGTACTCATCTATCAAAATGTTGAGGTCGTTTGCATTATTCTTTGCTCCTCTGCAGTTCCATTGTAAAATATTAAAGGATGTCATTTTAAAGAAATTTCATATGTGGGGCGAGCTTGTTCTCTTGCAGGCATATTGCAAATGGGACAGTATCTACAGTTCCAAGTGAGGGGGAAGGATTGTAGCCCTCCATGCAACTTAAATAATACTTTAAACAATCAAATCGAGTTTAAAAGCATATTGTCTTTTGTCATAATGACATTATCAAGTAATAGTTTAATAGTTATACATAGTACATAGTTTTTTCAATAACATCAACATATCGGAAGAAATAAGCTACTATATACCAGAATTAAAGTGTTCGATTCCTTCAATTCCGCTATCACTCCTTGTGTAAATTCTGTTTGACTTTGAAAAACCAATGATAAATGGAATATCACAATTTTTCATTTCAGGCCTCCTTGTAACCCCCACCCCTCCCTCCTCCTGCTCGTCCCTAGAAATCTTAATACAGCTTATAATCATGAAGGACTTCTAGTATTGTTTAGTGTGACCGAGTATTGTTAAGTTATGTAACAAATATATACGAGGACAATTGTAGAGCGTCAATAGTTTTACAAGATTTATTCTATAACATGTTTTGATACGACTCATATAAACGGAGATATTTTGAATTTTCGAAATTACTCCCCTTCTAACCCCCATTAATGACTATGAACTTTAACGTTATGTGACATGAGTAGGAGTGTTGGCTTTACTGAAGGCCCAAAAATTAAAAATTGCATATATCTCAATTAATTATCAAGATAGTGAAAAAATGTATGTAACAACATTTATAGAACATTCAATAGAACTTTTTTCGATCCGAAGTATAATATCGGAAATATTTAGACTTTCCGCAATGTAATACTAAAGATCAAGTTCGTTAATGGCCGAAAGGTATAGAGGGGGTGATTTGAAAATTATCATTATTTCTCTATTAATATGAGTCACATCTAGAAATTGTATAGAAACTTTCTTGATGCAAGTTTAATGCTCCACAACTGCTTTTTAATAAATGTTTTCTCTATGTAAAATATTTCGGAGGTATTTGCATTTATTAGTTTTCAGCTTTCAGTAGACTCCCACTCCTGCCCATGTTATATATATTAACGATAAACTGATAAATCATAAAACTTCCTAATCCTAGCTGAAATATCAAATATGATTTGTGAGATATTTGCAAATTATTTATGTATGACCTCACCGATTAAGCTTTTACACCAAGACATTCCTGGTTCGATAATGTTTATTTGATCAATACCATAAACACTAATGGCTGAAATCAGACTAGGAAAATGGGAATGCAAGGGGATGAATTCAAAATATCGCAGTTACTAAGAGATGCATTAAAATATGTCATAGAACAAATCTTTCAAAATATTTGCTGCTTTACAATTGTTTACGTACAGTTTTTTTTTTGTTATTTAGTATTAGTGAGTCATTTCTAATTTTTTTATTTCAGTCTCAACTAAGTCACTGTACACTTCATTTTGTGCTTGCATTGTAGTCTCTGTTTGCAAAAGTTTCTTACTACCGGAGAAAAACAGAATAGACGATGGGATTAGTGTGAGATTAGTTTACGCAGCCCCTACGTGACGGACTTTTGATAAGAAATAAAAAATATATTAAAGCAGAATATTTGGGATATTAAGAAATTTGAACTATAAAAGGTTTTTCTAGTTACAGTTGTGTTCTCCATGATTCATATGGACTTGTTATACTCCTAAGATCTATACAATAGTGGTGAATAGTTCCAGCAGGTTTGTGAAATAAATAGAAAGGACATTTCTATCTGTGAAACCATTCTCTGTCGAAGTATAAGTCCCTCATACCAGAGTTCTTTCGATAAAAAATAAGAACATGAGAGGACGAGGCCAAGGGTGGAGGAAAACTAAAAACAATAAAACGGTGTTGAAATCCTAGACCGGGGTAGATGCACGCCTCTTGCTTGGGTGTAGATGGCGTGTCCAAGTTGTTCCAACTAATAAAGTCCTGAAAAACTTCAGAACCTGGACTTAGAAACATCCGCTCGTTCTTTACCAAGGTTTTAGTTTGTTTTTTCTAGCTCTCTCCCTCTCTGACACACCTTTACGTTTTCTCTCCTTCCTATACCATATCTTCCTTGTCTCACCCATTCCCCTATTCCATTCTCTCAATATAAGAACCCATGAAAACGACGAAAACCCACGTAAAAGTATAACTAATGCCTAATACGACATTAAGAGCTTCTTTGTAAAATGAAAAGCCCCAGCTCACGCCTTTCAAATTATTAATGATTCAACAATACGCTTACATAGATACAAAAGGTATTTTTCTGGAATTTTTATGAGAACAACGTCAATAGGTACTTTCTTCTTAATTAAAAACTACAAAAACCCGAAACAAACTATCGTTTCGTCAATAGGAAAAAAATGGATGGAACCAAAGTTATAGTATACTAAATTTCTCCTTTTCATAAAATAAAAGTTTTTCCATAACGGGCACATTTTAAATTTATGATTTCCTCTATGTAAATAACACCCCCCCCCACCATTAATTCAATTCTTGGTTCTTACAGAAATCGATCTCCCTTTACCTGATAAAAGCTTAAATATCAAGTTTGGTTTCAATATCTTAGGGAGCGAACAAAAACGATCTATCTATATTTCTCACCCCTATATATATATATATATATATATATATATATATGTGTTGTGTGTGTGTGTGTGTGTATGGGGGGGGGGGGTCGGTAGCCGTGCTGTTTAAGGCGTGGTTACATCTACCATCAGTAAGCTGAAGGTAAATATAGGTTCAAGTTAGATCCCCACCAAAGGAGAATTTGTTCATGAGTTTACTACCAGAGCGTGATAGCGGAAGTATAACTAGTATATACGTCTGACAGCCTCTTGGGGTGACTAACGATTAGTCCTCTTCAATCCCATCCACAGACAGACTACCAGCGTGGCCTGGCCATATACCCCCAGCTCTTTCCTCCTTGGTCATCGGTGGGTTTACAACGTGTTTTTGTTGCTCACAAAAACTGTGATCGATGTGATGTGAAGGATCTAGAAGCCCCTTCTTTCTGTAGGACACTAAGGCCCGCATGACACCACTTCTCTTTCTAGGCGCAGGGGTTGAGTGAAGCATGCCATTTGTGAAGGATCTAGGAATCCCTGCCTTCTGTAGGACACTAAGGCCCGCATGACACCACTTCTCTTCTAGGCTTGGAGGTTGAGTGAAGCATGCCATTTGTGAAGGATCTAGGAATCCCTTCCTTCTGTAGGACACTAAGGCCCCCGTGAGACCACTTCTCTTCTAGGCTTGGAGGTTGAGTGAAGCATGCCATTTGTGAAGGATCTTGGAGCCCCTTCCTTCTGTAGGACACTAAGGCCCCCATGACACCACTTCTCTTCTAGGCGTGGGGGTTGACTGAAGCATGCCATTTGTGAAGGATCTAGGAATCCCTTCCTTCTGTAGGACACTAAGGCCCGCATGACACCACTTCTCTTCCTAGGCGTGGGGGTTGAGTGAAGCATGCCATTTGTGAAGGATCTAGGAATCCCTTCCTTCTGTAGGACACTAAGCCCCCCATGAGACCACTTCTCTTCTAGGCTTGGGGGTTGAGTGAAGCATGCCATTTGTGAAGGATCTAGGAATCCCTTCCTTCTGTAGGACACTAAGGCCCGCATGACACCACTTCTCTTCCTAGGCGTGGGGGTTGACTGAAGCATGCCATTTGTGAAGGATCTAGGAATCCCTTCCTTCTGTAGGACACTAAGGCCCGCATGACACCACTTCTCTTCCTAGGCGTGGGGGTTGAGTGAAGCATGCTATTTGATTTCTTCGCAAGGGAATTTCCAAAGCGTTACTTCCTGTCAGGTGAAACCAGGGAAAACGGGAAATCAAAGGCCCAGCCGGCACTTACCATGGCTGTGTGATTTGCCAAAAAATTCTTGTCATTACTCAGGCTATAAATGAATATTGCACAGGTTGTGATGAATAGCACTTGCTAACCTGGCCTTCCAGAGAAAATAGGCATGGACAACAAAAAAAATGTCTTACCTTTAGACTGCCATGATTTACGATATTGTGATATGGACGTGTTATTACGATATTCTGTGTGCATGTTATATATAAAATGGCCGAGCGTAACGCCGGGAAAACGAGGGAAAGTAGTTTAATATAAGGTGGAATGTATGGCAGAATGTGCTAGAGTATGAATGAGCTGATGTAGGTGTATTTCCTAAATATTCATTCGTCATTCATACTCCATTTCCCAATGCAGCATCTCTTCTCCCGGAGAAATTTCATAAAGTCAATGTCAAAGTGAGTTGGACGAATAGTATTGCTTCGACTTTCTACCGCCTGCAAGGCTCATATATTGGTTTGCTTTATATGAGTGAAATAGAAGGGAACTCTATGTATATATGTATGTGTTTTGGAAGATTTTGTTTGGAAAGCGAGGACTTTCTCAAGGCCGTTCCCAAGTTGAGCACGTGGGGTCCGCAATATCGAGGAATAAAACGAGAGGGCTTCTTCGATTGATTTTCTTCAACTTGCTACCAACGAGTCCTGACAAGACAATATGGCTATCCTTCTATGTGGAATCAAGGCTAATGTAAAAAGTCCGTCACGCAGGGGTTGCGTAAACTAAGCAGATTTCCCATGTGAAGTTTTACAATAGAGAAATCTGCATACTGGTAACACAACACCACCATGAATAAATACAAACGGCAATGAGAAATCTTTCAGTTAATTAAAATAAATTCCCAACTGAAACGGTTTCTGAATTGTAAGAATAATTTATAGTTTAATAACTCAAATTTTAGTAGTCCAAGAACTAAAGAAGGGGGGGGGCGGATGAACTGAACGTATTTGCATAAATCTCACAAAGTAACGAAGGTAAGGTAAGGTTAGAGACGACAGGTAAGGTTAGAAGAAGCTTCCACCTGAGCCCGGTAGTTACGAAAACGGCCGAACTAATCCGAACCATAGCCGACCACGTGTCCCAAAGACTTCATAAAAATGAAAATATCTCGGTTAATATTCAAGATAGAGAATAAATGTATATAACAATATTTATAATAAATTTAATTTGCAATAAGATTGGTTTTATACAATTTTACAATCCGACGTACAGTAACAGAGATATTTCTATTTACATAAAACGACTACATATCGAGTTTGGTAACGATTAAACAATAGTTGCGACCGTTAGGGCGGAAACAGACAAATATATATACGTATATATATATATATATATATATATATATATATTTATATATATACTTTTGAACGGACCTCATTTTCGTCATCTCCTGGGTAGGATCGATGGACATTTGAAGAAATTTTTCGAAAATCGCGTCATGTGTACGACCTCAATAGCTGATTTCCCTAAAGGGAAATCTGCTAAAATGGCTATCTTACAAATTTTCAGGTTGAATTAAAATGTCTTCCCCAACCAAAAATGCCTTACAGCCTAAAGTTGCTGTTAATTTTTTTTTTTTTTGGTAGGGAAGTGTGGGAACATTATGGTTTGATAAAACTCATAAATCGACTTTCAAAAATGTTACAGATTAAACATTTCAAAGACAAACATTTGCATTTTGTTGAAAAATTTACCAGGCTCTAGATTACTGCCATATATTACTCCTAAACATATACTGGATTAAAAAAAAAGTACAGGTACGTCAAGTAACCAAAAGGGAAAAAACTTTCACTGGATAACGTGATTTACAGAACACACGGTACATATATACATTTTAATATACATCTACACACTATACAAGTATTTAGCTTAATCTACACTACACACTATACATTTGCACATCTTGAGCTACAGTAAACACTATACATCTATATATCTTGATCTACACTACACACTATATATTTGTACATCTTGATCTCCAGTAAACACTATACATCTATATAGCTTAATCTACACTACACAATATACATTTGTACACCTTGATCTACAGGAAACACTATGCAGCTATATAGCTTATTCTACACTACACAATATACATTTGTACACCTTGATCTACAGGAAACACTATGCAGCTATATAGCTTAATCTACACTACACAATATACATTTGTACACCTTGATCTACAGGAAACACTATGCAGCTATATAGCTTAATCTACACTACACAATATACATTTGTACACCTTGATCTACAGGAAACACTATGCAGCTATATAGCTTATTCTACACTACACAATATACATTTGTACACCTTGATCTACAGGAAACACTATGCAGCTATATAGCTTAATCTACACTACACAATATACATTTGTACACCTTGATCTACAGGAAACACTATGCAGCTATATAGCTTAATCTACACTACACAATATACATTTGTACACCTTGATCTACAGGAAACACTATGCAGCTATATAGCTTATTCTACACTACACAATATACATTTGTACACCTTGATCTACAGGAAACACTATGCAGCTATATAGCTTAATCTACACTACACAATATACATTTGTACACCTTGATCTACAGGAAACACTATGCAGCTATATAGCTTAATCTACACTACACACTATACATTTGCACATCTTGAGCTACAGTAAACACTATACATCTATATATCTTGATCTACACTACACACTTTATATTTGTACATCTTGATCTCCAGTAAACACTATACATCCATATAGCTTAATCTATACTTAGACACTTTATATTTGTACATCTTGATCTACAGTAAACACTATACATCCATATAGCTTAATCTATACTTAGACACTATATATTTGTACACCTTGATCTACACTACACACTATACATCCATATCGCTTAATCTATACTTAGACACTATATATTTGTACACCTTGATCTACAGTAAACACTATACATCTATATACCTTGATCTACACTACACACTATACATTTGAACACCATGAACTATATTAAACACTATACATCTATATAGCTTAATCTATACTACACACTATACATTTGTACACCATGATTTACATTAAACACTATACATCTATATAGCTTAATCTATACTACGCACTATACATTTGAACACCATGAACTATATTAAACACTATACATCTATAAAGCTTAATCTACACTAAGCAGTATACATTTGTACACCTTGATCTACATTAAACACTATACATCTGTATAGCTTAATCTACACTACACAATATACATTTGTACACCTTGGTCTGCAGTAAACACTATACATCAATATAGCTTAATCTACACTACACACTATACATTTGTGCACCATGATCTTGTTGTTGTTGTATAGGGTTTAAGGGCGAAAAACTACCAGGTTATCATCGCCCTGTAATATTTATAATTCACATTTTGGTAGGCACCATGATCTACATTAAACACTATACATCTATATAGCTTAATTTATACTACACAGTATACATTTGTACACCTTGATCTACAATAAACACTATACATCTGTATAGCTTAATCTACACTACACAATATACATTTGTACACCTTGGTCTGCAGTAAACACTATACATCTATATAGCTTAATCTACACTACACACTATACATTTGTACATCTTGATCTACAGTAAACACTATACATCTATATAGCTTAATCTACACTACACACTATACATTTGTACATCTTGATCTACAGTAAACACTATACATCTATATAGCTTAATCTACACTACACACTATACATTTGTACACCTTGATCTACAGTAAACACTATACATCCATATAGCTTAATCTATACTTAGACACTATATATTTGTACACCTTGATCTACAGTAAACACTATACATCTATAGAGCTTAATCTACACTAAGCAGTATACATTTGTACACCTTGATCTACAGTAAACACTATACATCTATAGAGCTTAATCTACACTAAGCAGTATACATTTGTACACCTTGATCTACATTAAACACTATACATCTATAGAGCTTAATCTACACTACACAATATACATTTGTACACATCTACATTAAACACTATACATCTGTATAGCTTAATCTACACTACACAATATACATTTGTACACCTTGGTCTGCAGTAAACACTATACATCTATATAGCTTAATCTACACTACACACTATACATTTGTACACCTTGGTCTGCAGTAAACACTATACATCTATATAGCTTAATCTACACTAAGCAGTATACATTTGTACACCTTGATCTACATTAAACACTATACATCTGGATAGCTTAATCTATACTACACACTATACATTTGTACACCTTGATCTTCAGTAAACACTATACATCTATAAAGCTTAATCTATACTACACACTATACATTTGTGCACCATGATCTACATTAAACACTATACATCTATATAGCTTAATTTATACTACACACTATACCTTTGTACACCATGATCTACATTAAACACTATACATCTATATAGCTTAATCTATACTACACAATATACATTTGTACACCTTGATCTACAGTAAACACTATACATCTATAGAGCTTAATCTACACTAAGCAGTATACATTTGTACACCTTGATCTACATTAAACACTATACATCTGTATAGCTTAATCTACACTACACAATATACATTTGTACACCTTGGTCTGCAGTAAACACTATACATCTATATAGCTTAATCTACACTACACACTATACATTTTTACAACTTGATCTACAGTAAACACTATACATCTATATAGCTTAATCTACACTAAGCAGTATACATTTGTACACCTTGATCTACACTACACATCATACATCCCTCAGATTTGCGCTCAGTACGTGCGTTTGTTTGGCAATCTTCGGATCACATGAATTTCAATTCAACTTCCCATTGGGCATAAGCCTATGCTATAAAAACATGGCCCTTCTAACTAATAAGCCCATGTCCTGCTTTTTACCTTTTTTTTCAACAGAGAGAGAGATTTACATACTCTTTGACACAATTCCGAACTCAAAGATCTTGTTATGAGGGATTTCACAGAAATAAAAAAAAGAAACAACGTGTAATCATACCCGGGCAAACGATTATTTGAAGATGAAGGTTGGAAAACGTGGAAATTTATTATTTGGAGAGGTTGGCTTGATGTTCCACTTTGAACTCGATTATTTTGTCTCTCGTTTTTGGGGAAAAGGGAACTAAAAGAGTCTTACGTGGTCAATCGAGGTGTCGACTCGTATTTGACCCTTTCAATTGGCGGAAATACTGTACTAAAAGTTGGTCTGTTCAACGGTAATCAATCTAAGTGCGATTAAAAAAATAAGAATTGTGGCAGCAAGAGGAAATTGACATGCGAAAAGAAAATATTTCAATTAATATGAAAAATAAATAAACACAAATAGATTAAAAACAAAAAAAAGTTGTGGCCTTGCTAATGAAACAATCGCTGGAATACGTTGAAGTTTACTTCAGTGGGGTGCTTTATTGCACAATTGTGAACCCAAATATCTTACAAATGGCGGAGAAAGAAAAAAGGTAGTGACTTTTTTGGCAATTATGGCACCTTTTCTGTTTAAGTACGTTGTTGAGGATTTTCATTTTACTTTGTTCTGATGAATATATTTCTCTTGTTTTGGTTTCTACTGCTAATTAACGTGTATAAGTATTCAAAATATTCAATCAATACATAAATTGGTAAGTTTATGGAACATCTTTAAAGAAATGTTTGACCTTAAATATTTTATAGGGTACAGGAAACCAGATGTGTAGAAGTGATGGATGGCTGTTGTTTGATATTTTTCAAATGTGAAAAAATATGTGAAATAAGTTGGCTTCGTTCATTTAGTGTCAGTTATGGAGCATGGAATGTCTTAAGTTTTTTCTTTGTTAGCATTCAGCAATTAAGTGTAAATGATTACACACAGGGCTTAGAAACAAATAGCAGTCCTGATTCGGTGGGGCATGTATGTATGAATTTGATTCACTTGCGCATTTTTGATTTTAAAATTGCTGGGAAAATTATTTAACGGTTTCTGATACGATTATCTAGCAAACGGGGTTAAAAAACAATGTTGCATCTGTTTGAGACCGATTTGCACAACAACTTGTTATATCTCGCATATCTTCCGGCGAATTAATAGTAAAATTTAATTAAATGAAGTTTTTAGCAGGCCGAAAGAGTTTCTATTTAATTTTATTTAAAAAGCGAGGCTTATACGAGGGGTGACGTCACACGAATGTAAAACCTATCTTCAGTTTATCTGGTTGAGAAACCGAACCCAAGTTTTAGCAGATTTCCCTTCAGGGAAATTAGCTATTGAGGTTGTACTCATGATGGAATTTTCAAAAAAGTAGTATACACGCGAGATAACGAAAATAATGTCCGTTCAAATTTGTCTATATATATATATATATATATATATATATATATATATATATATACTAGCTAAGATATCCGGCTTTGCTCGGGAATCATTAGAGTCTGAATGTTGATGGTATTTTTTATTTGGCAAGGCTACAATGTGTAAAACTACACTACCCTTCAGGGCTAATGGTTTTCCCGTAAGGGTAGGTAGGGGACTTACAGAATAGAAACTTTATTTTTGAAGAATAAATGACAATTAGTCCCTAATCAATCTCTCTCCACTGTTTGACACACCATGAATAACTCAGATCATAATCATGGATAGCATTTATTATAATTAAATTCATCTATAGTGTACATATTTCCTGTCAAAAACCAATCCGAGCATAACATTATATGCATAATAGTAAATGCGAGTAGAAAAAAATACAACATTTCACAGGAAATTAGTTAATACAATTAACTATGTTAATACCGAAGAAATGTATAAAACAAAAGTTACTCTGAATAACAAAATAAACAACTTTTGTTGTGTGCACGTTTGCCTTAATACAAATAAAAAATTAAATATCGTGAATTTTTATTTCAGGCCTCCCTTATAACCCCCACTCCCGTTCGAACCTAAACACTTTTATATAGCTTATAATCATGGAAGAAATAATGCTAATTCACACACATTATATCCCAAAAGTGAATGTAACTAAAGATACTCTAAATAACAAAATAAACAACTTTTCTCATGTGCAAATTTGCCGAAAAACTAATAGGAAACGAAATATCGCTATTTTTAATTTCAGTCCTCGCTAATAACATCCACCAATGAAACCAAATGCAGTTATGTTGTCTATGACATGTGAAACGAAAAGTTATCGTGAAATTTCGAGAAAAAAATCAATGTACAGACAGAGGTTACAATTTTACATATATATATATATATATATATATATATATATATATATATATATATATTTGTCAGTTGACGCATTAGCCATCGCAATTTTAGTCTGATCGTTACCAAACTCTCAGTTTAGAGGGGGGATTTCGAAAATTCTTAATATCTCCGTTATTATGCGTTGGATCGAAAAACTGTATAGAACCAAACTCATTGCAGATGCAATGTTCTATAAATGTTGTTATGTGTGTTTTTTTCACTATCGTGATTACTAACGGAGATATATCCGCATTTTATTAGTTTCGGCCATGAGTGAACCCCCACTCCTACTCCATGCCATATTAATAATGAACTGTTATATTATGAAGCACATTATTTGAAGCCTAAATTGATTTTTTACTTTTTGAGATAAATAAAAATGCGTGACGCACGTGGAAGATCTGCTTAACGCAGCCCCTGTGTGACGGACTTTATCACTTAGTGATTATAACATGATAATTGAACTACGGAATTAAAAACTGAGCGATTTGTATGTATAATGGGTATTCCAGAATTTATAATTCACTCTTATAAAGTGTATTATATTGAATGTCAATTAACTAGATAAATTGAGCCGAAGACGGCACGTGGGTGGCAAGGAAGAGAATAGCTCGAGCTTGAGTTGTTGACTTTTCAAATTCAAAAAGGTGGAAGCCGGTGATTGGTCGGGAGGCAAACTTGAGTACTGTCAATTTAATGCGAGAGACCTGTTGATTGAGCAACTTGATTTGAATTTGCTTTCCTGATTGTATACACAGACCGTCAATTAAATATTTATCATTAACTTCTGATTGACTCAGCTGTCTTGGCATCAGGAAAATAACCTTCTAACCTCAAGCTAATTTCTTTTATTTAAGTAGACTTTTCTTAAGTGAAATAGGCAATTGAAATTTGAATATTTGTTTCGAAAGTGTCTTTATTTTCCCATCAACCGTACTTAAAAAAAATTATATTAAGATTTGCCTAAATACACACACACACACTCGAGTCTAGGTGAATTAATCAATGAATCTACATAATAGCATTCTCGTAGCTCTTTTGTATACATACTCCCACCGATATAACAAAGGAAAGATCTCAAGCTGTGCCAGTTTTTTCTTAAACGATAGACATAACTACCTGAACCCGACTCGGGTTGCTGGTCTATCACTAAGTGTGACTGTTAACACTAACCACACATGTGTACACGTTTCTCAGAATCCTGTAAAACTTTAAGTATTTTCTAGTGATAGGGTCTGCTACTGGAGGTAATTTTAAGTTTATTCATACCGATAACACAACACCATCGTGAATATTAAGTGAATAAATACAAACGATAATAAGAAACCTTCCGACAGGAAGCACCTGCAATGTAAACAAACAGTTCTGCCAACTTCTTACCGGAAAGAAAAACAACTACTGTAATATATCTGAATATAACGTATTAATTTGATTGAAAACTATTTACTCTATCTAGACCTGTAATTTATAATGAATCAGAATAATTTTTATCTCAATCAATCAAATTTACGTAGTCAAAAAACTTAAGAAGGGGGGATGGAGGGGGTCATCAGTATCTCGTATAATAATTGTATTTTGAAAACAATATTTGGTATTTAAGCTTCAAATGATGTGGTTTATTACATAACCGAGTATTGTTTATGTTCATTTGTAAAAGTGGGGGTTTGCTGAAGGCTGAAAAAAAAAATTTTACAAATGCAATTTTGCATTTTTTAGGCAAATAACTCGGTTAACATCCAAGATAGAGAATAAATGTACATAACAATATTTATAATACATTTAATTTGCTATAAGATTGATACTATACATTTTTTCGATCCGACGTATAGTAACGGATATATGAAGAATTTTCAAAATTCTCCTCTCCCTGGTCCGATTTCAGCCGTTGGCAAACTTGATCTTTCTTTTTACACAAAACGACTAAATATCGAGTTTCGTAACGATTAAAAAAACATTGCGACCACTAGACCGGTAACAGACAAATATATATATATATATATATATATATATATATATATATATATATATAAAGTTTTGAACGGCCCTCATTTTCGTCATCTCCTGGATAGGATCGATGAACATTTGAAGAAAAATTTCAAAAATCGCGTCATGAGTACGACCTCAATAGCTGATTTCCCTTAGGGGAAATCTGCTAAAACCAATGACCACAATGTATCTATAAATATATGTAATAGTTAACTAAAAATAGGTCATTAAAAGGGATTATTTTTTGTTATAAATAACATTCGATTAGAGATCTACCATGTTGTCAAGCTCTGATAATAGTTTTAAAAGAGCATGAGTTTAATATAGCTTTGTGATATATTAGCAGTTATCCGATTTTTTTGCGGCTATAAATGATTAAATGTTTTGTACATAGGTGTCAAACTGCGAAGGAAATGAACATTTGATTTTTCGAGTTATGTACCTAGAAAGGGTCGATTAAACGACGTGATCAACATCGTGAAGATGAGTATTGGCGATTTCGTCATTAACGAACTGCCAGAGGAATAGTTAAAGGCATTAGTGAGAATAGGGTGTGAGAAAATTGAGCTTAAATGGGTTCGTAAACAAAGACAATTGGACTTGTTTTTACAAGATTATGGTCACTGGTTAAAAGAAAATTTAACGATTTACATGCTTGTGGGAGCAGATCTTCTGAACCAACAACTAACGTTGAATTGCACTTTGTTATACAAGTAGGGGTGTGATGGTTCGTCGGGTCATAGCTTCTATAAGGAACCATTTGATGATACGGATAGCACCGACGACGAGTATATGCTCATTTCTTTAGTTCTAATAAAACTTGTGAATAATTAACAAAGGGCGATATAGGAAAATCCTAGGTCAGCTTCACTAACTTTCTGTAGAATAATTGAATTAATTCATAAGAATGAAAGCGAAGCACTGATTAAAGATGAATGTTAATCTATTGAAACCCAAATAAAGTGATTTGTTCCTACTGTTACAAAAGTTAATGGCGTAACTATCTCGATCAGACATCAAACGATTTTGTCAATACTTGACGGCAAAGTTTGCAATGTTTTAAGCGAATATCGGTCAATTCGAAGATGTTTTTTCTGCAAGGCCACATATAAAGAGATGAAATTAACATCTGTGGTTAGAGCCTGACGCTAATGTGCACAAATTCCGTATCTTCAGTTTGCATGCCTGCATCGCACAATGGAATGTTTTATAAATATAAGTGACAGCCTGAACATTTGAGAGTGGCAAATCAGAAGAACCAAAAATAAGGATATTTTGGGAAGAAAAAAAAGAAGAAATAAAGAAAAAATTCAAAGACGTGAGTCTCATCATAGACATTGTTCAACCAGGATTTGGTACAAGTAACGTTGGGTATACTCCACGGCCATTCTTTTAGCAGATTTCCCTTAAGGGAAATCAGCTATTGAGGTCGTACTCATGATGCGAGTTTCGAAAAATTTCTTCAAATGTCCATCGATCCTACCCAGGAGATGACGAAAATGAGGTCCGTTCAAAAATTATATATTATATATATATTTATATATATATATATATATATATATTATATATATATATATATATATGTCTGTTAACGCTCTTGCGGTCGCAATTTTTTGTTTGATCGTTACCATAAAACTCGGAATTTAATCGTTTTATGGAAAAAGGAAGACTAGTTCGTTAATGGGTGAATTCCGACCATTGGGAGGGGGGGGGGTTAGAGGGGGAATTTTGAAAACTCACAATATCTCCGTTATTATGCATCAGATCGAAAAATAGTATAGAACCAATCGTATTGCAAATTAAATTTACTATTTAATATTGTTATATACATTTATTCTGTATCTTGAATAATAGCCGAGATATTTGCATTTGGATGCAGCGTGTGGTCATCAGTAGGCTATGTTCCTACTTTCCGACGAGAGCTCTGGTGGCCGTTTCCATAATTATTCGTCCCTCGTGAATAGGTTTAGAGGTTAGGTTAACTGTTTTTTGGGGCTAGAAACTATTGGGTTATTACGCCCTAAATAATGTTTTAGGTTTAGAGGTTTCTTACTACTGCAGTTGTTATTAGGCAGATTTCTCTATTGTAAAACTTCACGTGGGAAATCTGCTTAGTTTACGCAGGCCATGCGTGACGGACTTTTATTATTATGAAACTAGTCTAAATGAATAGATTTTGTATAATTTTGGAACGATTCTTGCCTTTATAACTTCTGGCTATGAAATTGGCACAAACAAATTTCACGAGAACTGTGGGGACTAGAAAACTGTACAAAAATTTGTATCCATGGTACAACATTCCAGTGACTGTCCACAAAGGTTTGGTGTGGGCAGCAGATATAATAAAAACAATAATACCAGAAGGACAAATGTCCGAGGAAGCTGCCTAAGCTAAAAATAAAGTCCGCCACGCAGGGGCTGCGTAAACTAAGCAGATTTCCCACGTGGTTTTACAATAGAGAGATCTGCATGCTGGTAACACTTACAACCGTGATTGTTTCTATCGAGGGTTTCGATCCATCGTGTAGTAACAGAGATATTTCAAATTTTAAAAAATACCCCTCTTAACCCCCCTCCCCCTCCCAATGGTTCAATTTCAGCCATTCACGAACTAGATCTTTTTTCTTGTATAAAACGATTAAATATCGAGTTTGGTAACGATCAAACAAAAATTACAGCCGCTAGCGCGTTAACAGACAAATATATATAGTTTTGAACGAACCTCATTTTCGTCATCTCCTGGGTAGGATTGATGGGCATTAGAAAAAATTTTTCTGAAATCACGTCATGAGTACAACCTTAATAACTGATTTCCCTTAAGGGAAATCTGCGAATAATGTCATTAGAAGATCAAAACTGATTTGATTTATTTAAATATTTATAAACATCCTCAGACTCCAACATATCGTTGTTAAGAAAACGTCTTCCTAAACAGATATCTAAACATAATAGAGCTATTATAAAATTTAATCAATAAAAATTATTATGAATTTAGTTTTGTCATTTATTTACTTATAAATAAGAATATATGTATTTTATAACCCCATATATATGGACCAGAGTTTTTTCCGCCTATTTTAGCCGAATCGGACACTTTACGTCGTTTCAAGAGCTTGTAACAGCAGAGTGGGCTCAGGTAAGCCACGCGAGTTAAGGCTGAATGAACTTAGTAAACCTATAGATCAAGATTCCCTTCTCTTGTGAGAAATAGGAATTAATTATAAAACTAACTAAATAAAATCGTTTTATCACTCTAATCTTTTTGAGAGCATTAAGTAGTCATTAATAAATAGTATTAAAAAAAGTCCGTCACGCAGGGGCTGCGTAAACTAAGCAGATTTCCCCTGTGAAATTTTACAATAGAGAAATCTGCATACTGGTAACACAATACCACCGTGATTAGATATAGAGAAATCTTTCAGTTAATTAAAATAAATACCCAACTGAAACGGCTTCTGAATTGTAAGAATAATTTATATTTTAAATAACTCAAATTTCAGTAGTCCAAGAAAACTAAGGAAGGGGGGGGGGGGGATGGCGAATGAACAGAACGTATTTGCATAAATCTCACAAAGTAAGGAAGGTAAGGTAAGGTTAAAAACGCCAGGTTAGAAGAAGCTCCGCCTGAGCCGAGAAATGACGAAGATGGCCGACATAATCCGAACTATACCCCACCACAGACTTCATAAAAATGCAAATATCTCGGTTAATATTAAAGATAGAGAATAAATGTATATAACAATATTTATAGTAAATTTAATTTGCAATAAGATTGATTCTATACAATTTTTCGATCCGATGCATAATAACGGAGATATTTTGAATTTTTTCGACAATCCCCCCCTCTAAACCCCCCCCCCTCTGGTCCGATTTCAGCCATTAACGAACTTGACCTGTCTTTTTACATAAAACGGTTAAATATCGAGTTTCGTAACGATAAAACAAAAATTGCGACCGCTAGAGCGTTAACAGACAAATATATATATATATATATATATATATATATATAAAAGATATATATCTTAATATATATATATATATATATATATATATATAGATATTTATACATATAATTTTGAACGGACCTCATTTTCGTCATCTCCTGGGTAGGATCGATGGACATTTGAAGAAAATTTTCGAAACTCGCGTCATGAGTACGACCTCAATAGCTGATTTCCCTTAAGGGAAATCTGCTAAAAGAGCACCTAGGAGAGTAGTGTAGGCAAAACAGCAATACTTACCAGCGTTGCATGTCACATTAAATTTCATATTCGCCGTGTTGCCCCTAACGATCCAACTACGCTAACTAACAATAACTATGATTAGTATTCATTTTACTTAAAGAGGGATACTCTATTGACGTAGTATTACTAAAATATCTTTGAATTACGACCGTGATTTTTTTTAATATATTGGCTAAAAATGCCAAAAGTTGGTCGCAGAGGGGCTGCGTAAACTAAACAGGTACTTCCCAGGTGAAGTTTTATAATAGATAAATCTACATAGTGGAAACACAAAACCACTATGAATATTAAGTGAATAAATACAAACGGTAATGAGAAATCTTTCAGTCAATTTAAGTGACCTCCAAACGGAAAGCATCTGAATTGTAAACAAACAGGTCAAGCCAACCTCTGAGAGCTGATCAGATAGATAGAAATATTCTTCAGTGGAAGAAAAAAAAATTATGAAATACATGTGAATATAACATACTAATTTTATTACTAACTATATCTAGTACTGTAATATATAATAAATCAGAATAATTTTTGTCTCAATCAATCAAATTTTAGTACTAATCCATGAACTTATGACCACGGAGGGGGGATCAACAGAACATATTTGCATATACATACCTCACGCAGTAGAAGTTCAATGAAAACAATTTTAGCAGATTTCCCTTAAGGGAAATCAGCTATTGAGGTTGTACTCATGACGGAATTTTCGACATTTTTCTTCAAATGTCCATCGATACTACCTAGTAGATGAAGAAAATGAGGGTCCGTTCAAAGTTTATATATATATATAAATATATATATAATGTTTTTATATATATATATATTTGTCTGTTTACCGCTCTAGCGGTCGCAATTTTTGTTTGATCCTTACCAAACTTCATATTTTAAAGCGTTTTTTATGTAAAAAGAAAGATGAGATTCGTTAACGGCTGAAATCGAACCAGTGGGAGGGGGGGTTTTGAGGGGAGGATTTTCGAAAATTCGAAATATCTCCGTTACTATACGTCGGATCAAAAGATTGTATAGAACCAATCTTATTGCAAATTAAATTTACTATAAATATTGTTCTATACATTAATTCTCTATCTTGAATATTAACCGAGATATTTGCATTTGTATTCTGCGTGTGGTCACCAATAGGCTATGTTCGGAGTTTCCGACGAGAGCTCTGGCGGCCGTTTCCATAACTATCGTCCCTCGTGAATAGGTTTAGACGTTAGGTTAACAGTTTTTTTGGGCTAGAAACAACTGGGTTATTACGCCCTAAATAATGTTTTTTAGGTTTAGAGGTTTCTTACTACTACAGTTGTTATTAGGCAGATTTCTCTATTGTAAAACTTCACGTGGGAAATCTGCTTAGTTTACGCAGCCCCTGCGTGACGAACTTTTTGGTATTTACCCTTGTAATGAAATGGTTCATGATACATAAGCGTATTATTAATATGACATGAGTAGGAGCAGGGATTTGCTGCTGGCTGAAAACTGAAAAATGCAAATATCTCGGTTAATATTCAAGATAGAGAATAAATGTATATAACAATATTTATAGTTCATTTAATTTGCAATAAGATTGGTTATTGAACGCTGAAAACAAGAAAATAAGTACTCCAGCCAATAACAAATGTGATCTTTACCTATAGATTAAGTATACGTTTTCGAAACAAGAACGTTATCGAAAATCGTCATTGATGACGCCATTTTATAACGAATTTGCATGTACCTCGCATAATAAAAGTCTCTTGAAAACAATCTTTGTTATTTAATCTTAGTATAAAGTGGTTCATGATGTAACAGCTTATTGCTAATATGGCTGGAGTAGGAATAGAGGTTTACTGAAGGCTGACACCTGAAAAAAAAAATCCGTCACGCAGGGGCTGCGTAAACTAAGCAGATTACTTACGGGAAGGTTTACAACAGATAAATCTACATACTGGTATCACCACCGTGGATGTTAAGTGAATAAATACAAACGGTAAGAAGAAATCTTTCAGTCAATTCATAAAACGGAAAGCGTCTGAATTATAAACAAACAGGGCAGCCAACATCGCAGCGCTGATTAGATAGAATATAGACCTGAAAGAAGAACAATTAATGAAATATATCTGAATATAGCATATTAATTTTATTGAAAGCTATATACTATATCTAGTACTGTAATATCTAATGAATCAGAATAATTTTTATCTCAATCAATCAAATATTAGTACTCCAAGAACTTAAAACGGGGGGGAGGGGGTGACTAGAGCATATTTTCATGTACCTCGTATAATAAATGTCTCTTGAAAACAACATTTCGTATTTAAGCTTCGAATAATGATGTTTATTATATAACAGAATATTGTTTACGCTACATGAATAGAAGTGGGGGTTTGCTGAAGATTGAAAACTGCAAATATCTCGGTTAATATTCAAAATAGAGAATAAATGTATATAACAATATTTATATACCTTTTAAGTTGCCATAAGGTTATATAACAACACTTATGGGAAATTATATTTGCAATAATATTGGTTCCATAAAGAATAATAACGAAGATATTTCGAAATTTCTTCTCTTTAAACCCGCTCCTCAGTGAGGAAAGTTCAGTAGCAAAATAAGAGGGTATGAGCACTTCAGAAATAGATGGTCAACGAAGAGGTCGTATTTAGCCACGAAACATGTAGGATATTTTATCGTTTTATGTAAAAATGAAGATTATGTTCGTTAATGGCTAAAATCGGACCAGCGGGAGGGGTGTTAGAGGGGGAGGAATTTGGAAAATTCGAAATATCTCTGTTGTTATGCGTCAAATCGGAAAATTGTATAGAGTTAATCTCATTGCAACTGTAATATTCTATAAATGTCGTTATATACATGTTTTCTCTATCGAGATATTTCCATATTTTAGTTTCGTGCATCGGTATAACCCCACCCTTCCTACTCATGCCGTATTGACAATAAGCTATTATATCATGAACCACTTCATTCCAATATTTAATACAAAATATTTTTTTCATTGAACTATTACTTTGTTGAGACACATGCAAATATGTCATTCGATGAAATCATCAATATAAATGTTTAGTTTTTAATTCGAAAGTGTTTGTTTGATGTATACCATACTCAATATTTTACCATTTCTTTCAACATTATAGATCATAATTGTTATTAGCGGAAATCGGATCTGGAATAGTGAGGGTTTAGAGGTCAGGACATTCGAAAATTCTAATTATCTCCATTATTATGTGTCGGATCATAAAATGTTATAGAACCAATCTCGTTCAACTATTGGTGTTCAACAATAGTCATTTCTTATTTCGGAGTTCCAGAATTAAGCGAGTTATTTGAACTTTCTTGTATTCTGAGCCTTCAGTAACCCCCTCCCCCCGGAGCCTGATGAGATCACAAGCGTATTATACCAGGACATAGGAAATCTGCTAAGTTTGCGCAGCGCCTGCCTGATGGAGTTTTTTTTTTTTTTCATCTCTACTATTTGGTTTCCACAAACGAAAATAGAGTTGTTGTAGAGAAGAGAAAGGATTGTTTACTCCATCAAAATAAATTTGAAACTTTCCGTCTTTCATGTAAGGGATTTCCGATTTCAGATGAAGAAACCTTATTCCACGCTTCATTTCCCCATCAAACTTTTCCCCCTTGTGTTGTTCCTGCTGGGTTTAGCAGAGCTAACCCTTGAGGAAAAGTTGCTATTGAGGTTGAACTTAAGACATGATTTTCGAGAAATTGTCACAATGCCCATCTATCCAACTTACAAGGGCAGTGCACTGCCTTCCCACCACCGATTTGAACGAAATATTTTAGTGTGTAGTACCTAATAAAAAACGAATTCCGTTAAAGCGAGGGAACGCAATTCTAATACGTTCCTCTTAAAAAAAATGTTAAAGTTTGCCTGAAAGTCTTGAGGTGTTGCTAAAGCACCTACTTCAAAGGATTACAGGTGGCTGAGTAGTTAGCGTTATTTCTTTATAACCATAAGATCGAATCTTGCTCCTGGAGTGACGGAAAAAACTTTTCCGTTAAATTGGTGGGGGGAAGGCCGTGCATACCCCTTGTTAGTAGATGACGAAAATAAGGTCTGTTCAAGATTATATATATATATATATATATATAATATATATATTATATATACATATATATAAATATTTATAATAGTGTTGTTGTTTTCGACCAGGTATATATATATATATATATATATATATATAATATATATATATATATAATATATTTATGGTGTTGTTGGTTTTTTTGAGTTTTGGTCAGAGTTGGTGAAATAATCTTAGTTCATTCCAATATTTCGAGAATATTTTATTTTTCTTCTTCAGGGCTAAAAAGTACAGGTACTACTTTTTATATATATAAATATATATAGATATATATATATAATATTTATAGATATATATTTATATATATATATATATATATATATATATATATATATATTGCACATTGTTATGAGTGTAATAGATAGTGTTTGTGTTAATTCTACTTACCAAGACTAAAGATACAAGCTCTGGCTAGGTTTGAGAGGCGGATTCTGAGGAAAATCTTGAGAGGCGTCTGTGAAAATGGGATCTGGAGGCGACGGACTAATGCCGAGGTTATGACATTATATGGAGATACGGATATAATGACATTCATCCGGGTAAGCCGTCTCAGATGGGCTTGGACATGTGGCGAGAATGTCAGAAGACGAGATCCCCAAGAAGGTGCTGCAAGAGGTGCTATATGGCACAAGAAGGAGAGGGAGGCCAAGGTTGCGGTGGATAGATGGCGTGGCCGAGGATGCCCGATCCATGCTGGGGATTCGGGATTGGCAGATGGGGGCGCATGACAGAGATGACTGGTGGTCAAAGCTGCAAGAGGCCCTGTCCCCTCGCGGGATGTAGCGCCAGTGATGATGATGATGAAGACTAAAGATAGTTAAAAATTATTGTACATCATTGTAGTTCCTTTGGTTCCTCGTACATTAGGAGTACTGAGTATAACCTCAAGTTTGTTATAAATGGCTTGGTCATAGCCTTATGTTTTGTATTACTACAGTATATTGTTTTTTGTTTGTTGAACTATGTTATAACTATTGACATGTATTATTATAATTATTGTTATATTATTTTTTATTAAAGCTATTTTTATGTAGTAATAAAATTGTTATAATATCGTTATTTCACTATGTTACATTTGTTATTGCTATATGTTATCACAGTTATTGTTATATTATGTTAAAGCTATGTTAAAGTTATATTAAAGTTACAATGTTATTGTTGTTTAATTTATTATCACGCTACAACTAATTATTGTGTGTTGTTACAATTATTGATTTTCTATTATGTAACATTTGTTATTGCTGTATGTTATCACAATTGTTGTTGTACTTGTAGTTTGTCAAAGCTATTTCCATGTTACATTAAAGTTACAATGTTATTGTTATTTAATTTTATAATGTTATAACTAATTATTGTTGTGTTTTGTTACAATTATTGCTGTTTTTCTATGTTACATTTGTTATTGCTGTATGTTATCACAATTGTTGTAGTTTGTTAAAGCTATTTTCATGTTATATTAAAGTTACAATGTTATTGTTATTTCATTATGTTAGAACTACTTATTGTTGTGTGTTGTTTAAATAATAAATTGTAATAATTAAACTTATTCTTATGTTGTACCATAGATACTGTGTTATTGTTATTTTTAGCAGATTTCCCTTAAGGGAAATCAGCTATTGAGGTTGTACTCATGACGGAATTTTCGAAATTTTTCTTCAAATGTCCATCGCTCCTACCTAGTAGGTAGATGACGAAAATGAGGTCCGTTCAAAACTATATATATATGTCTGTTACCGCTTTAGTGGTCGCAATTTTTGTTTGATCGTTACAAAACTCGATATTTAGTCGTTTTATGTAAAAGGAAAGATCAAGTTCGTTAACGGCTGAAATCGGACCAGTGGGAGGGGGGGTTTAGAAGAGGGGATTTTTGAAAATTCGAAATATCTCCGTTACTATACCTCGGATCAAATTGTACATAGTCAATCTTATTGCAAATTTAATTTACTATAAATATTGTTATATACATTTATTCTCTATCTTGAATATTAACCGAGATATTTGCATTTTTCAGATTTCAGCCATCAGCAAATCCCCACTTCTACTCCCTTCATAATTCAGTAATTGTTTTTCTTTCCGGTGTAAGGCGGGCAAGAACACCTGTTTTTTACAAATTTCCTGGTAACCTAACGCTTCCTGTGGGCAGGTTATTGAAATTGGATGAAACATTTCTTATTTCCGTTTGTATTTATTCACGGTGGTGTTGTGTTAGCAGTATGTATATTTATCTATTACTAAAATTCACGAGGGAAATCCGCTTAGTTTACGCAGCCCCTGCTTAACGGACTTTTATTGTTATTATGCAACTATTATTGTTGTGTGTTGCTGCATTTATTTTTATATTTTGTCGAAGCCACTTTCATGTTGTAATAAAACTATTCCGTTGTTGATGTTTTATTATATTATAATTGTTGTTGTTATTTGTTATCAAAATTCTTGTTGTATATATATATATATATATATATATATATATTTATTTATTCTATCTCTATCAACAATATTAAGTGAGATATTTTCATTTTTTAGTTTTTAGTCTTTAGTAAACCAGCACTCCTGCTCATGCGACTTTTACGATACTATGTTATATAAAGAACCACTTTATTTGAAGCTTAAATACCAAATATTGATTTTAAAAGATATTTAATAGTCGTTAGAAAATTTATTTCTGACATTGAAGACGGAAAGGCGTGCACTATTAATCTCTTAGAGGCTGTGCGGTTTGCCAACAAATGTTGGAATAACAACTGACAAAACAATAGCCAACTGCTTCAAGTCATGTGGATTTCAAGAGGGAAAAAATCCATCTGAAACAGAAGTTGGACCACAAATGGAACTTGACCCAGAACCAGAGGCGGAAGCTGAAGTGGAGCCGCCAAAAGTCAACAAAGAAGCGGAGTGGAACGAGGTGACAAGGCAGCTGCCATCTGAAAAACCACTAACATTTGAAGAATTTGCCCTTGTAGACGAAGGGGTAGCGGTTACCGGCACGTTGACTGATGACGATATTTTGGATTCCTTAACCAACGATGAAGACGCTCCTTCTGACGAAGATCACTAGGATGAAGAACCAGGAGACGTCACATATAAAGAAGCCAAAGCTGCAGTACGTACTCTACGCATGTTTTTAGAAAAAACCAGTGATGTACCAGACAGTGTGTTTTCTTCAATTGTTTCAATCGAGAATATGATTGACAAACGTGTTGCTAACAGTCTTAAACAGAAGAAGATAACGGACTATTTCAACTACTAGTGAGATTGCAGCAATATGGTCGGTACTGTTTACTCTGTTTTACACGATATTTATTATGTTTACTGTAAGTATTTTTTATTATACTGTACCAAGTTAAATGTTTAATTTTGAAGCTGTAAGGGATACAGCAAGGTTTTTTTTATTTTAATCAACATTATGACTGATAGTGTTTTTCAGTTTTAAGGAAAGGAAGATTAAGGACTTATTAATCAGTGGAATTATTATTATATTTTCTGTGTTTCACAGTTTTTTTAATTATGTATATTTACATATTTTAATTCATTTAAATATTCGTAAAATATTAAGATTATGCAGATTTGTAGAAGATGTAGGGAATAAATCACAGTACATTTTTTTACCTCTGTGACACGAATTTTCATTTAGTTCACCTCTATAACTCGAACTATGCCTAAGACGAACTATACATAACAAGAACAAAAATGGCAGTCCCGTGGAATTTCGAGATAGCGTGAGTCGACTGTATTTCCATAGCTGAGTACATGTCGAAGTTTGTAGGACTCCCTAATTGTTTGTGATTGCTAGTACACTGATGATGGGGCCAGTGCTTGTTAAATTAAATGCTTCTGAAAGACCGGGGTCTTTTAGCAAATTTACCTCAAGGGGAAATCAGCTTCTGAGGTCGTACTAATGACGCGATTTTTGAAAAACGTCTTCAAATGTCCATCGATCATACCTAGTAGATGACCAAAATGAGGTCCGTTCAAAACTTTATATATATATATATATCTCAAATCATCCAGCAAAATGTAAAAATGTCACCCATGGTTTCAGATTTCAAATAAAAAACTTATATTAAAATATTTACTGATTATTTAATGTATTTTATTTGTTATGTGAATTAAATTTAATATATATATATATATATATATATTGTACTTTAATGGTATAAATGAAAAATTACCATTTTCATTTCTAATAAGATGCTAACATAATGCTGCAAAACCAACAACAAGACTCTGGTAGAGTGTAAAAATGTCCCCTGAAAAGGACTTAACAGACATTCAAGAACAATGCCTCTTGATTTGAAAAAAAAGGCATCACTAAATGGTAATATATTTAAAGATTTATAATACATTTAAGATAATCCAGTTTTTCAAATGATAATTTGTCATTTAATAGAGATTTAATTTTTTCAATCTTATATGTGCATCCTTCCCTATTTATCAATTCTGTAAATAAATATTACATTTTAATTAAACCAAGGATTTTTTTTGAATTCGTAAGTCTTTTTAAAAGGTCATACTCCTAAACTAACCATTACTTAATTTATTTATTATTATGTTTCATATTTGTTCATAGATAGAATTTTTTGAGAAAAAATTCCAAATTATTTTGGTTTATCTCCAAAAAAAAATGCATAAGCACTCAAAAAGCCATTGTTTTTTCTTTCATAGTCTTTTAGTTTGCACATTAACGCATAATTTAAAAAAAAAAGTTTGCTTGCTTAGGGTATTCTGCCTCATGTGCAAAAGCATATTTGAAAAATTGGGGTTCTCTTAAAAAAAAAATTTAATAAGGATGCAGTTAGTGGAAATTTTGGAGGGGCTTATATTTTAATATGATCATCAACTTATTTTTTTCCCTGTCTTCCCTGTATCTCCATGCTTTTGTGAACACTTTAGTGAAAATTTTATCTTGATATGTTGAAAATCACTAAAGTTATGATTTTTTTTCTAATACAATGTGTCCAAATAAGCAACCTTAAAAATGTCAGGTACACAAACTTTCTCAATATTTCAGCATTTTTTTTTTTCACAAAAACTACTGGAGATATCAAGGTAAAATTCTATATTCTTCATAAGGAAGGTAAAAAGTGTTGTTAAAAAAATTTTCATTGAAATCTGAAACCATGGGTAACATGGTCTGGATGATTTGAGATGGAATGACCCGTTCGTTAATAGGTGAAATCGAACAACTGGGTAATATCTCTGTTATTATACGTCGGATCCACGAAATGTATAGAACCAATCTTATTGCAAATAGAATGTTCTATATATATTGTTATATACATTTATTGTCTATCAGCTATTATACCATGAGCGGAACAGTGGGTGGGGGGTTTTAGAGGGGGGATATTCGAAAAATCTTCGTTGCTATACGTCGGATCGAAAAATTTTATAGAACCAATCGTATTGCAAACGTACTATAAATATTGATGTATACATTTATTTTTTATCTTATATTAACCAAGATATTTGCAGTTTTCATTCTCCAGCAAACTCCCACTTTTACTTGCATCACATAAACAATACTCTGTTATGTAATATACCATTTTATTAAAAGCATAAATACCAAATATTGTTTTCAATAGAGCTATATTATACGAAATACATACAATTATGTTCTGATGATCTCCCACCCCCCTCATAAGTTCTGGAACCCAAAAAAATTCGAGTGATTAAGATAAATATTACTCTGATTCATTATAATTTACAGTAATAGATATAGTAAATAGTTTTCAAAAAATTAATATATTATATTAAGATATATTTCAGTAATTGTTTTTCTTTCCGGTGTAGAATATTTCTATCTAACTGTTCAGCTCTGAGAGGTTTGCAGACCTGTTTGTTTACAATTCAGACCCTTTATCTTGGGAGGTTATTAAAATTGACTGAATGATTTCTCATTACCGGTGGTGTTAAGGGCTACCGGTATGTAGATATATCTATTGCAAAACTTCACGAGGGAAATCTGCTTAGTTTAGGCAGCCCCTGCGTGAGGGACTTAATAATCACTTCTAGTCTAATTTTGACGCTAAATGTTGAAGATCATTGGGGGGCGTGTCCTTTATCGGAAGGCAATAAATCGGCTGACACTAGAGGCAAAGTGTGTCAAGCAGGACATTAGTAAATGACATAATTGGCAGCATTATCTATGATTGGGCTAGGGAAATATTTGCTCTATCCTCCGATAGATGTGGGTCAGTGGGTTTCGATACCTATCGCGCGGTTTACGCCCTACATACTCTCGGCCTACATACGGCTGCAGTCAAGGCTAGCGTACTATTCCGCCTCTGCCTCATACATTAATTAATTGACCTTTACCTTGTATAATAATTGTACTCAAAAATCGTTCTTCCATCTGATTGTTTTTGTGACTTTTGACGAATCATTTTCCACCAATCAAAGCCCGGAAAATTAATGTTGACACTGGTCAAAGGCCAATTTTCATTCAGTCCATTGATTGTTGCCATATCTTTGAACTTAAAATGAATTATTTTCAAACTGATGTTCACACTTACGAGTCATATAATAACACACATAAAACATTCTAACTTAATCAAAAAGAATCATAACTCCTATTTTAAAATTTTACCAATTATTTATATATAGATGTTTTCGACCAGGTTATTATTATAGAAGGTGTGGCTGTTTTATGAAGTTTCTTTCCTAAACACTGACCACAAGCCTTAAACCCCCCCCCCCACGCAGGGGCTGCGTAAACTAAGCAAATTTCATACGCTAAGATTTACAATAAATACATCTTCATACTAGTAACACCACCAAGAATATTAAGTGAATAAATACAAATCTCTACACCGGAAAGCGTCTGAATTGTAAAAACAGGTGAGCCAACCTCGAAGAGCTGAATAGATAGATAGAAATATTTTAGAGCGGAAAGAAAAACAATTAATGAAGTATAACATATTAATTTTATTGAAAACTATTAACTATAGCTGTAATTTATAATGAATCAAAATAACTTTTATCTCAAACACTCAAATTTTATTAATCCATGAAAAAATGAAGGGGGAGGGGCAACAGAAAGTATTTGAATATATCGTACAAACTAAAAGTTCAATGAAAACAATTTTAGGCATTTAACCTTGTAATGAAGTGGTTAATTATATAACAGGTTATTATTAATACGACAGTAGGAGTGGGTGTTTACTGAAAGCGGAAAAATAAAAAAATCTATCTCGGTTACTATTCATGATACAGAAAATATGTATATAACAATATTTATATAACATGCAATTTACAGTAAAATTGGTTATGTACAAGTTTTCTATCAGACTTATAGTAACGGAGATATTTCGAATTTTCGAAATTTCCCCATTTAAACCCCCCCCCTCCCAGTGATCATGCTCATTCTTCTTACATAAAACGATTTAATATCAAGTTTGGTAACGATCAAACAAAAACTGCGACTCATAAATATGAATAAGAAAGAAACAAACAACTTAAGATGGCCCCTACTTTGGGGATACCTAGTAAAGTAAGCTCTCTTATCTGCCTTATTTAAGGTAATTATTTTCATTTTATTATATAAATATCCTTTCTGTTGGAGATGTTAGTAAGGAAGCACATTAAGATTAACTTTATTTGAAAAAAATGGAAATTCGCTATTCTTATTGATACTTTCAGATTCCAATCTTAGTTATATATATAATTTATTTCCTTCTAATAAAGTTATTTACAACAGAAAAAAAGAAATACAAATGCTAGTTTCAATGATGACTAAAATAATTAAATTAACAATAGTGGAATCTTAAATAATTCATACAGTTATACACTTAAGTATTACCAGTATGCAGATTTCTCTATTGTAAAACTTCACGTAGGAAATCTGCTTAGTTTAGGCAGCCCCTGCGTGACGGAATTTTTAACCTCACAATTTTAAAATGGCTGTTTAATGATTTTGACTACTATACCACCTTAAATGGAGATCAGAAAAATAGTAAATATGAATATGCAATAGAAGAAAGGGACTGAAAACGTGTATACATGTAATTGCTGCTCAGTTATGGATAGAGATTTCAACGATATTGATTGGTATATTTTCCACGTGCCCATTTCGTTAAATATACACAGAATCGATTTATCTGTTTAAGGATTAATATAGAAACAAAATTAGAACAGTATTTTTTTCCTTCAAATTATCCCCAATTTTCTTTCTTTAGTGGGACAATATCGCGCTAGATAAGTAGTCCTTGATCGCATAATCTATACCATGTCTCTGGTTGACTGTCCCGCGATACGTCAGCTAGGGCGACTCCGACACCAAAGATTATACTAGTCAATGGTGGGGAGGTTTGAAGGTGGGGGGAGATTATGAAAATTCCAAATATCTTTGTTATTATGAGGCGAATTGCAAACTTTTATAGATAAATCTTGTTTAACTATTGATCTTTACAATTGTGGCTGTATAATTATTTTCGCAATTAAATTAAGTTTGTACTTTCTTGTTTTCAGCCTCCAGTAACCCTTCTTCCGTTGCCCTTTTACTCATCGGTTTTAGCAGATTTCCCTTAAGGGAAATCAGCTATTGAGGTCGTACTCATAACGGGATTTTCGAAAATTTTCTTCAAATGTCCATCGATCCTACCCAGGAGATGACGAAAATGAGGTCCGTTCAAAATTATATATATATATATATATATATATATATATATATATATATATATATATATATATAATTTCTTATAATGGATGTTTCTCCACTAGACATCGTCGGCGACTATTTTTCTGTTTTTTTATCAACAGAAATTTCCTATTGAGGTAGTACTCATGACGCGATTTTCGAAAAATGTCTTCAAAGGTCCATCGATCCTACCCAGATGACAAAAATGAGGTCCGTTCAAAACTATATATATATATATATATATATATATATATATATATATATATATATTTGTCTGTTAACGCTCTAGCGGTCGCAATTTTTGTTTCATCGTTACCAAACTCGATATTTAAACGTTTTTTGCAAAAAGACAGATCAAGTTCGTTAATGGCTGAAGTCCAGCCAGTGGGGGGTTTAGAGGGGGGATTTTCGAAAATTCGAAATATTTCCGTTACCATACGTCGGATCAGAAAATTGTATATAACCAATCTTATTGTAAATTACATTTACTATAAATATTGTTCTATACATTTATTCTCTATCTTGAATATTAACCGAGATATTTGCATTTTTATTAAATTTGGGCCAATAACGGACGACTGAGTTTCCCGCCAAAAGCTAGTTCGGCCCTTTGCCGTAACTGTTCGGCTCTCGTATGGAGATTTCTCTATTGTATAACTTCACGTGGGTAATCTGCTTAGTTTACGCTGCCCCTGCGTGACGGACTTTTTTACATAGAAATATAAAATATGTGGTGTGATGAGATCGCAAGTGTGTTTTAGAGCAGCATGGAAACAGCTACAGGACCCTAATAAAGCCGAACTAACAATAAATAAAATTTATAATTACTTGCAAATCCTGAAAATTCAACTGGTACCCCAACCCCACCCACGCACACTCCGGAATTGTGGCTGCTGATAAAGCAGCAGCTAATATGGGACGGACCCAACTTCATGTTATGAAACTATTACGCGAGCTATTCCTAATTTCTTTCTTTCAACCTTCAGCAAACCGCCTCTCACCCCTTTTACTCATAGGATATTTTCATATAAATAGAGAATATGTGAGGGGAATCTGGATATCGTGGAAAATCTGTTTAGTTCACCCCCAAACCCTCTTCTAAATCGATTTTCATTTTAAGTACCACAGTCACTAAACATCTCATGTCCAACTAAAATTTTAGTTTCTATTTATTTTATTTTTCCCAGCAGTCAGTGAACCCCCAATGTTATTCGTAGAGAATTTATTGGGAGATAAGATTGCCTATGTGTCGTTCCAACATATGAGAAATCTGCTTAGTTTACGCAAATTATAAAGTTCGTCACGCTGGGGCTGCGTAACCTAAGCAGATTTCCCTCGTGATGTTTAACAATAGATAAATCTACATACTGGTAACACAACACCACCGTCACAACAAGTGAATACATACAATAGATAATAAGTAACCTCCAGACGAGAAGCACCTGAAACGTAAACAAACAGGTGTGCCAAATTCTCACAGGAAAGAAAAACAATTACTGAAATATATCAGAATATAACATATTAATTTTATTGAAAACTATTTACGATATCTAGTACTGTAATCTATAATGGATCAGAATAATTGTTGTCTCAATTAATCAAATTTTAGTATTCCAAGAACATAAGACAGGGGGTGGTCAAGATAACATATTTGCATTTATCTCGTATAATAAAGGTCTCTTGAAAACAATTTATAGTATTTATGCTTCAAATAATGGGTTTTATTATCATATATATATATATATATATATATATATATATATATATATATCACCTTGAACGGACGAAATTTTCGTTTTCTCCTGGGTAAGATCGATGAACATTTGAAGTAATTTTTCGAACCAGCGCACATTGGGCCGGATGGCCAATCTAGGTGGAAATAATTCATGAAATCAAAACATCTAATTAAGTTATTTGCCTTAATCTGGAACGTCTATTAATCCAATATGGCATGGTATTTTGGAATTAGCTCCCGTACAAACATCACAAGAGTACACAAACAATGACAAATCCGATGTTTTCATTCTAATGATTAACAAGTTTGCAGCTCAGTTTTACCTAAAAACTTACTTAGAAAGGTTGTTTTTTCTGTATTTAAATTATCGAAAGTAAATTATTAAACTATTTCATTAAGATGGACACCATATCCATAGGTAAGTTAATAATAAAAACACAATAATATCTCAAAATTATACGAAATAAAAATGTTTAACATCCGTAAAAAAAATATACCGCATAATACCGCTAAGATAATTATGCCTGTTGTTGTTTATAATACAAACTAACATTTCATAAAAAATAGAATTGCTAATGTTTGCTAACTTTGTCGTACGGGCTATTTTCAGAAAAAGAAATCACGATTACGAGACGGGACGTTTTTCTTCTTTGGCAAAGTTGTTCAATCACAATGCCAATAATTGAGACCATTTTGTCACAATTTGCTGTGAAAAATATTCAACAACATTCATTGGAAAAATTGACCAGTAATTTAAACCTTTTGTTGTCAAAAATTAAAATTAAATGGCAAGAAGCTGGACGATACAAAAATTTGTTTCTTAAAAAGAATACTGTTTGGTTGGATAAAATTTTCACATTTATATGTATATGTGATGAAGAGGAACCTCTGCCATCTACTTCTGGAGGTCGACCAATTAAGCCATTTGAAGACTGCTGTGCTAAAACGAAGAAAACAAAAATAGGAGATATTATAAAAAGACCTTTAAATGAAATAGTATTTGCTTCTGAAGTCGCTGTAAGAAAGTCGGAAAAACTAACATCATTAAAGAAGTAGCTCTTTGTTCATCTGATGTAGCTACTCAAATTAAAAAACTTCGAATGAGTTAACTTAATGAAGCCCGCCCATTTACTAACGAAGAAACGTTAGCTATTTTCATTGACTGTAAGCTGTCAAAAAACTTCGGAATCATGCATTAAACATTAATCATAAAATATATCCATCTTATTATCAATTAGGAAAAACAAAAAACCATTGTTATCCATCTGGACCTGGAGATATGGTAGTTACTGAGAATTGCGTCACTTTCAATGTACAGTCCATAGTGGATTTGACAACTATGAATGACTATGAATAATAATAATAAAACCATAAAACATTAAAAAATAACAAGTTAGCAGTTTTTTCCACCTAGATCGGCCATCCGACCCACTGTGCGGTGTCATGAGTACAACCTCAATAGCTGATTTTCCTTAAGGGAAATCTGCTAAAAATAACTCTAAAATGGTTCAATCACATTTAGAAACACTTCAACAACTTCTTGCTTGATATAATAATTCGGGAGCAGACTAATTCGCTGCACAAAGCATTAGCTCCAGGTATATTGAGTCTTTCATACCACACAGAACTTGTAATCCATTTATTTACCTTTGAAGTCTGACTTCATAATTCCTTTTATTCTCTCTCAACTATTAAGACGGCTTAAGTCCCAATTATTTTTGCAAACCACGTTTAAGCCAGAAAAGTCTTCTTGAAACCCAAGAAGTCGCTCATTTACATAAAACGATTAACTGAACACTTGTAGATCTGATAAAATGTAAGTTCATTTAGAGACGACCTAGTTCGATAAATTCATTTACTCCTGTAATTGTCTCTACTATTTCTACTTATTTATTTCACTTGAAAATTTTAGATCTAAAACGGAACAAAAGAAGAGTCCTTAAAGAGAAAAGTTTCAGTTTATCTATTATACTGAGCGATTTCACTCAACTTCCTTACAACAAACTCCAAGGAGCCAACAATTACAAAGTCTCTGTTACTTCATTAAATTCGTGCTCACTTGGTTTAATCACATCCAAAAGATAGTTTACCGCTTATTCACCGCGTGGTGCAAGCATATTAAACTCAAACGTAGTGTTGTCGTGGTCTAGAAATAAATAAAGTACGTCACGCAGGGGCTACGAAAACTAAGCCGATTTCCCATGGAAAGGTTTACAATAGATAAATCTACATGCTGGTAACACTACCGTGAATATTAAGTGAATAAATACAAATAGTAATGAGAAATTATTCAGTCAATTTACAAGTCAATAATCTCTACAAAGGAAAGCGTCTAGAATTGTTAACAAACAGATCAGGTAACCTTCCAGATCTGAATAGATAGATATACCGGAAAGAAAAACAATTAATGATATATATCTGAATATAACGTATTAATTTTATTGAAAACTATGTACGATAGCTAGTGCTGTAATTTATAATGAATCAGAATAATTTTTATCTCAATCACCCAAATTTTAGTAATCCCAGAACAAAAGAAGGGGCGGAGGGGGGGGGGGCAACAGAACAGCAAATTTGATGACGTCATCAATTAAGATCTTGTGGTATTGACTCTAAAATGTTTATTTGATCTATACAATAGTGGATATTTAACTGTTTCATTTAACACTAAAGTTAATACTTATTAATAGCTTAAAACGAACTAGTTATAGGGGGCGGGGTCCAGAATCCTAAATATATACGTTATTATGTGTCCCATCAAAAATGTTCTTTTATATTAAAATCGATCTAGAATCTCTTTTATATAACATTTTTATTATAACCTATAGTGTGTTACATGTCATATGAAAAGCCACGGCTAACAGAGTAAAATGACACCACTCTCATCTTTCTAGCTGGATTAGAAATACTTCTAGATCGAATTTAATGTCATATAATATCTGCTCTTTTTCTAAATTAAATAAAATAAGAAAACAGTGAATGTTAATAGAATATAAAAGCATGCAATCAGTAATATGACAATTGTAATTAGAAGATGCTTACTTGCACATAACAGTAGGTTTTAAGTTTATTATTTAGAGTAACTTTTGTTACATACACTTTTGCCGTATAACAAAGTATGAACGAGGTATGCGTACGCTAAGAATATAGCGGGGGTCACCAATTATATTAGTACTCAATAAAGTTTATTCGATAAAGGCACATTATGACAAATGATGTTATGTTTTTCGACTTATGTGATAGTTCTGAGTAGGATTCAGAATAGCGAGTTTACTCCACCCGTTCCCTAATTTGTTATTTGTTATTTCTAGAAAATAACCTGGTTATTTATTTCTGATAGAAATGTAAACTATAAGATCATTTCCATTATTTAATTTTTAAACAAAGCCATGCTGAATTTGCACAAGGAGTGATAGTGGAAGTTGAGGCGAATCAAACTCTTTAATGCTGCTAAATATTATCTTATCCCCTACGGTATGTAGATGTAATTGAAAAAAAAAAACTATGTACTATCTTTAGCTATTAAACATTATTGGAAATATCATTATGACTAAAGACAATATGCGTTTAAACTCGATATGATTATTTAAAGTATTATTTAGGTTGCAGGGAGAACTACGATATCTTCCCCTCGTCCAGCTTTTTGAATATAATTTTCTTTAGGTTACGACTACTATTTATTGATGCCAGGTGTATTAATTATTAGAAAAGTCGAATTTTTGCGAAGTTGTAGGGAGGCCAACACAGTTAATTGACTTAACTTATTTCCTGTTAAATTTTGGATTTATTGGAATTGTTTTCCACTCACAACACACTCATTCAAACTTTCTAAACAATGTGCCCTCAGATAAATTTTTGACAGAAAATATGTACTTCATAGATAATATTTAATTATGCACAGACTCTTTAAGTTCTTTACTTTCCATGGGAAACATCTACTCCAATCACTTACTAATTACAAAAATACTAGAACTAATTCACGCACTAAACACTTGCAATTTTAAAATGTTGTGGTTACCCGGATACAAGGACATTAAACAAATGACTGATATCGATAAACATGCAAAACTAGCAACAAAAATGACTACTACCGACAAAACTACACTAACACCAACAGACCTCAACAAGATTGTACAAACAAAAATACTCCAAGAATGGCAAATACACTGGTTACGTACTGACAACAAACTATTGGAAATAAAACGCAATGTTACTGGATGGTCAAAGAGACAGTACGTAGATTCAAGAAGAGCCCAAGTCGTGCTCACAAGACTACGTATTGGATATACATACCTGACACATTCTTACATAATGAACAGAAAAGACAAGCCTACTTGTACACATTGCAACACTGGACTAACTATAAAACACTTACTAACAGAATGCAGATTACGAGCTTACTTAAACATTCCACATGACTTGAACGAACTACTGACTGAGGGTAGCCCACATATTGCCACGATTCTGACATATTTAAAAACAATAGGGCATTTTGAGAATATTTAATTACATATTTTAAAATTTTTAATGTGTGTGCGTGCTAATATGTTTGTGTGTGTGTGTGTGTATGTGTGTGTGTGTGTGTGAGAGACACCTATTTAGTTTTTGTTTCAAAGTTGTCAAGTTTTCTTTTCACTTATTTATTTACCGTCTGTTTTTATTTCTATGTTGTGTTCGTGTTTCTTCTTTTGTTTTGTGTTGCGTTCCCTTAGTTTTGTTCTATATATTATTTCGTGTTCAATTTTCTGTTATTTTGTTTATGTTGTTTGTTGTTGTTTTTTGTTTTTGTTTTGTTTTCCCCCATGTCTAAGAAGAGGAGCAAAGTCGCCATAGTTGCGGAGCTCTACGTAATAAATAAATAAATAATAATTATAATAAATGCTCTCCACTATTATGATTTGAATTATTCGCCGTGTGTCAAGCAGTGGAGAGCGATTTATTAGGAACTCGTTTTCATTTTTTATTCAAAATTAAAATTTCTATTCTATAAGTCACCTACAGTTACCTAGACGGGTAAATAATACTCCCAGATGGGAAGTATAACTGCACACATTGAAGGGTTTGTTATAAAAATACCATCATTATTCTGTCAACAAATATCTCCCGGACATCCCAAGGTACCTTAGCTAGTGTGTGTGTATGTGTGTGTGTGTAGATTTGTTTCTAAAATGGCGACAAAGTAGTATAAGTTGAATAGGGGATTTACCGTAAGGAAACGTCCTATAGGTAGAGAGGTGCGGGCCATGTGCAGCTATAGAGGTGTAGGTCGGAGTGTAATGAGGTCAGGGGCTGGTGAGGCTATGGATGAGGGCTGCTTTATCTGAGGTCGTCTTCCTATTCACGCAGCCAAAGGACGCTCATCATATGCGGGGCCTCTCTAGATCGACGCCAAGCTTCAAATACTTTCATATAAGATGATATCTCGTAGCATCAAGTAGAAATCTTCCTTGTACTCCTATGAAACTAAAAAGTCCGTCACGCAGGGTCTGCGTTAACTAAGCGGATTTCCCACGTGCGTCAATTCTTAGTAATAGGTTGGGGAAAAAGTAATTTCGGTATTTTTCATGTTTTTCAAAGCGCATTTATTTATATAAATTTTAGATATTAATCAATGATATATCGCCATTTTGATCGATGATCTCTTGCCATTTGTTCGGTAAAACCATTATACCTTCACTATGGAAGTTCTGTGATTTCTGGGCGAAAAACTGAACCAAGTGATTTTCACAAGCCTCTTTTGATTCCAGCTTTACTCCATTAAGATAGTTCTGAAGTGAACGAAACAAGTGGTAGCCAGACGGTGCAAGGTCCGGGCTGTATGGTGGATCCATCAAAACTTCCCAGCCAAACTCTCGTAATTTTTGCCGAGTCACCAAAGATGTGTGTGGTCTAGCATTGTCGTGATGGAATACAACGCCTTTCCTATTGATCAATTCTGGCCATTTTTCTTGAATCTCCTGCTTCAATCGTATTAGTTGTTGGCAGTAGAGAGTCGAATCAATGGTTTGGCAAGGTTTGAGCAGCTCATGATGAACAATGCCTTTCCAGTCCCACCAAACACTCAGCATCACCTTCCTTAGTGTCAATCCATGCTTTGCCACTGTTTGTGAAGTTTCTCCGGTTTCGACAACGATCTTTTTCGCACACTATTGTCGTACGTGATCTACATTTCATCACCTGTAATCATTCTTTTCAAAAATGCTCGATTTATTTCGTTTCACCAGCGATTCACAAATGGAAACGTTAATTCGTGTGGAACCCATATATCAAGCTTCTTTTGGTATCCATTCTTATGTAAATGTGTTTATGGTCGATGTTTAGGTCCATAGCGATGTCACGAGATGAAATGTGTCGGTCTACCTCAATTTTTTGAAGAATTTCATCGACTTGTGTTGAACAACGACTTGGTGTTGGCCTGCCAGGGCGAGGTTCATCATTAAGGTCAAAATTTCCGAAACGAAATCGAGCTAGTTCTGACACTGACGTTCACTGAAACAGACATCACCATAAACACCACACAATTTTCGATAAGCCTGAGCTGCATTTATCCCTTTTCGGAAGTAAAAAAGCAATACATGACGAAAATGGCCTCCTGAAATCTCCATTTTCAAAGCGCAATAACGTTTGACTGAGTAAATGAATGAAACTGTAGAGATATTTGGAATATTCTATGGACCATGACCATTCAAACGTGGTATAGTATGGCTTCACTGAATAAGGATTACAAGAGATAAGCGACTTTGATACACGACTATTGCGATAAACCGAAATTACTTTTACATCACTCTGATCTGAAAGTAGTTACTTTCGCTACCGTATGTAAGTATGGAAAGTGGGTCTTTTTATAATAACTTGAAACAGCTGTTCTCTTTCCCCCACCCGTTTTTCAAAACCTCTCTTTCCCCAAAAGTTTTTTCCTCCCTAGACCGGGAAAGAGAACAGCTGTTTATACTTACTTACATACTATCAGTTGAAGTTACAGTTTCCAACACTAGGTTAAGCTAGCGTTTCTATTCGAAAAACGATTAATATTTTAGTTATTTTAAAGCACTAAAGATATTATTGGTCGATTATTTATCATTAGAAAATATAATTACACTAATTTAACTTAGTTTTATTATAAAATTTGAAAGAGTTATTAAAGTTATGTTACTTGTATCAGGTTAGTGCTCTAAATCAGCTGTTCAGAAATAATCGATACTACAGAATGCAAAACAAATCATTTAATATGATAATACTTAATAATTACGAGTTTAAATTATATTTTGCATTTTTTGCCTCGTGATGTAAAGTATCGTTCATAACTCGGGCGGAACGTGAGTTTCAATACTCGATCTAATTTCCAGCCTCGGCCGTAAAACACGATCTCGCATAGGAAACAGTCACTTTCCGCCTTTGTAATGAAATATACTATTTCCCCAACCTATATTTAGGCTTCAAATAAAGTCCTTCATAATATAACAGCTTATTCTTAATATGAAATTAGTAGGAGTGGAGGTTTAGTGAAGGCAGAAAACGAAAAAATTAAAATATCTCGATTAATAATCAAGATAGTGAAAAATCGTACGTAACATTTATAGAACATTGCATTTGCAATAGGATGGGTTTTATAGAATTGTTTGAGCTGACATATAATGAAAGGGATATTTCGAATTTTCGAAATTCCCCCCTTTCCCCTGTCCGTTTTCAGCCAATATTGAGCTTGATCTTTATTTTTATACAAAACATATAAATATCAAATTAACGAAGAAACAAAAATTACGAAATCTAGAGCTTTAACAGGCAATTATATATATATATATATATATATATATTACTTTTAAAAAAAAAAATTCATTTAATTTACTTATTGGTATGTTATAATTATTGTTACTTTGAATAAAATTAAACGAAAATAAAATTATTTTTCTCAGAACGTCTATAACGGAAGCCATCATTAATTATTTCTCAGAAACTGATTCGTTACATATTTGTATCTGGTTCAATGTGTGTTCAATGAAATTAGACGTTGAATACGCATTGGTTTACTTAGAACTGTATACACTACCTAATTTGTTCATTGCATTAGATTCTGTGAAACCCTTTCCGTTCATATAACTGGTTGTGGATAGCTTACTTTCAGTTTCAAACCGTTCTTTGCGAGGTGTACATTGTATTTGTATTGTACATGTAGCTCAATTAGACAACTTATACATATGTATGTATTTCATAACACTCGTTTCTTCACTATGCTCATACATACTATGTTTAAATAAATAAACAAACTTGTTTTTTTACGAAGTTATTTTAGATCTCCCTTTTCCTTATTATTTATAAGAAAATAAATAAACACAAAATAAATAAAAATTTTGATTATCCGAACTTTTGATTATCCGAACCACCTCTGACAACATTAGTTCGGATAATCGACGCTCTACTGTATATATATACCTACTCATATCATATTAATATTAAGCAGGTATATCATGAAATACTTGAACTACTTTATTGGAAGATTAAATAAACCTTTATCGTGGGAGTTGCAATGGCGGTTAAGGACGACGTCATGTTTTAAGATTTTACATTCTGAAAATGTTTATATTTTTATCCGATATTTGTATCACCGCAAATAGGGAAATAGGCTTATTTTTCGCAGCCCCTGGCGTGACGCACTTCATATTAACAGATTTTTCTTAAGGCAAATCAGCAATAGTATATATAAACAATTTTTGAAAGGACCTCATTTTCGTCATCTCCTAGGTAGGATCGATGAACATTTGAGGATATTTTCCGAAAATCGCGTCAAGAGCAAGGTCTCAATAGGTTATAGCACGATCCAACTTTAGCCATTAGAGAACTTGATCTTTACATGAAACGCTAATACATCGAGTGTGGTAATGATCAAACAAAAATATCGACCGCTAGAGCACTAACAGAAATATATATATTTTCAAGTAAATTTATTCAGTAACTCAAATAATAAGAGAGATATTTGCATTTTTTCAGTCTTCAGCCTTCCGTGATCCTCGAATTCTACTTCAACCACCTTAGCCACCAAACACCTCATTTCAAACTTAAATTCATTTAATGATAACATCAAAAATTGCGTGATAAGTGTTTGTGGTGAGTGCAAACTGTGACAGACAAAATCTGTAAAATAAACCCAGGATTATCTGAGTGATGTGTCATTTTCATCAGTTGACTGTAATCCGGATTGATGAATTTCAGCTGAGTGAATATGTATTGTATAAAGCCACCAGATTTTCAAGTAATTGCGGAGGTTTTGACGAGTTGGCCATGTTTATCTACCTCTATGTAAATGTGACCGTGGCACCAAATAAATAATAATTCCATCACTCCTTAAATCAATGAATCAATGGAAAAACAATTGTAATAAAGTCCATCACAGAGAGAACACGTAACTAAACCAATATCCCATGCACTCAAATAGGTAAATATTCGATGACATCATCTCACTTTATTTTCTCTATTAGTAAAAATCTTACGTAAAACTTAATCAGATTTTAACACGAACGCATGATATTGTTTTATACAAGCCAAAACTGAAAATTCCCACGTGTAGGAGTTGGGGTTTATTGCAGACTGAATTTCCGTTTATATATGTGTACATGTGATAATAAAATTTAAAAAATAAATTAAAGAATACCCTTTGTGGTAAAATGAAAATAGATATCTGAAAAAATACGTTAAACCCAGAAAAAACATTACATAATCCTCTGGCTAAAATTGTCACGCAAATGAAAAATAATGAAAGAATCCATGGCAATGCCGAGGTTTTGATAATAAACGGATTGAACAAGTTAACACTCACACACAAACATATATGTATATATATAAATTATAATCTAATTGTATTACCTCAGCTCCAATTGCACCGAGAAAAAGGAACAAGAAAGAGGGTAGACAGGAAATAAGGGTATGGAAACATATTCTAATAGGAATTTGGTATCTTACCACTCTCCTGCAGTAGACAATTCCAGCCTGTATCCTCAGGAGGACCACAATACCACAGGAGAGAAGAAAGTGCCTCTGCCAAACAACTGCATAAATATATAGGAAAGCATGATGATTTTACAGTCCTTCACTAGTGTTTGGTATAGGAAAGACACTGCCCCAATGATAGACAAATCTAGCTTCTTTGGTAAAGGAGGTCGGATTCACACGAAGCAGGAGAGAAGGTACGTACAACCAAATACCAAGTATCGGGACCCATGAGAGTGTTACACGGATATGTGTATTATTTAATAATTATTTTATTAAATAATAAAAAGTCCGTCACGCAGAGGCTGCGTAAACTAAGCAGATTTCCCATGTGAAGTAATACAGTAGAGAAATCTCCGGGTTTCTAGGGAAACGGCCGAACTAGCTTTTGGCGGGAAACTCACTCACGTCCGTTATCGGCCCACATTTAATAAAAATGCAAATATCTCGGTTAACATTCAAGATAGAGAATAAATGTATTTAACAATATTTATAGTAAATAAGATTGGTTCAATACAATTGTTTGAACCGACGTATGGTAACGGACATATTTCAAAAATCTTCCCCGCTAAACCCGCTCTCCCACTGGTCCGATTTCAGCCATTAACCAACTTGATCTGTCTTTTTACATAAAAAGATTATATATCGAGTTTGTTAAATATGAACAAAAATTACGACCGCTAAATCGTTACCAGACAAATATATATATATATATATATATATATATATATAATATATATAAAACGGCGCCTCATGAGTACGACCTCAATAGCTGATTTCTCTTACGGGAAATTTACTAAAAACGGCGCCAATTGTAAACCACAGGTTTGCTGAATCCTATCAATGCAAGTCGTACGTCTCGACCCGAGCCGACCCATTTGATTGTCTCTTACAGTAATTAACTTGCATAATTATGCACAAATAAAGATTTGCCACCGAATGCGAAATACAGCTCCACCTTAGCCTACAGGTTCACCTTAGCTTATCATCCTCAGACCTCAACTTTTAACCATTCAGAAATAAAAACAGATCATTCCATGGCTTAAACTGAGGAAGATTACTTTTCTTTGTAATCTATTAATCATCTTACAGGATATCCTTGTTGTGAAGTTATAAGGCGCCTAAAAGATGTTGGCATAACACCCTGAAAGCTGGTAGGTTATAGTATTGAAGGTGACTGTTATTCTATAATCCTTGAGGCTGATTGCAGGGCAATGTTAGGTACGTACCTTGAGGTAGGTCAGATTCCAGAATGGCCCTCGTACTACCCGTATGCAAAATGATTATGCGAATCCTACAATTACGTCCTCGCCCATGCTGGTGTAACAGGAAATGTTTGCTGGCCAATTAATGTTTTCTTAGCAAAATTGCTCCCCATATTCTAGACAACTTAAAATCGTATTCAGTGGAATGACCAATAAACGAAGAATGAATGAAGTACTCCTTCCCAATGCATTTCAAACCGAATAACATTAAAATTCTACTTAAATTTATCTTCCCCGAAGAAAGATATTCAACCTTTTTCAGCTCATACCGAAATATTACTCATGTAACGTATCCAATGTATAGTATTGTTACGTTTTTATTACCAACCCAGTAATAAACGTTGTTAATAAGAGTTCTTTTTTTGGATTGCATAATTAAATACTCACAAGTTTCACAGTTTTTATCACTGCACAATTTATTTCACAATAAACAATACACGAAAAAACTATACACAGTTACTTACAGTCACGACACAACACTGTTCTTCTTATGAAAACACTTTACCGCACTGCACTAAGTCGCACTGTAGCACTGATGTGAATATCAAGACAGGTGAGAATAAAACTGACTGGCTCGTGGCTGGCTGGTTCTTTATATAAGTCGTCGGCATACATCAAAGGGTAATTGTCTGGACCGTTCGACGTCGGGTCTCGTAGGGCCTAGACCCTCTGTCGACATCTTTGATCTATATCGCACTTCGCAAATACGTGGCTCTCTCTCTCTATCTCTCTCTCTTTCTCTCTGAAGGATTATTCATGTACTTAATTTCGCAACAGTATAATTCTTCTATTCATCAAATGTCTGACATATTAAGGGATTAAAACTTAAAATGCCAATAGAAACTCAACCCACCATTTTATTCCTATAAATTACATATGTGAACAAAAAAAATTTTCTGAAAAATTTATTACTTACTATTTGATCCTTATAGATTTTTTTTGTGCTAACTTCAAATCTGGGTTTGGTTTTTTTTTTCCTTATTTTTTTTATCACCCATAGTTTTTGAGCAATTTTATATTTATTTATATTTTATAAAACCTCTATTCAATATATGGGAAAATTAATGGAACGCTATTTTAGATAAAAAGCATGGTTTGTATTTACAGTAGGCTACCAGTAGGTGACCTTACATTAAGTTGGTTTGCCAGCGGCCCTGGTAACGTTTTTCCATTACTTTAATGTCTTGGGGAAAACGCTCACCTTGCTCTTCACTAACATCTCCCAAATTCTCCGGGAAGTAATCTAGGTGGCGCTTAAAAAGTGAACTTTCAGGCTCATCAAACACCCTAAATTTTTAAACTTGTTTAACATATTAGCTACAATAGAAACATATTCTGGGTGTTTTTCATTTCATAAGATCTCTTTAACGACTTGCTTAAATGAAATCAATGATTCTTCCTCGTTTAACGTCATTGTGGATTCAAGTTTTTTTTTTTTTTTTTTTTTCTTTTTTATTTTTTTAAATATTTATTCGTTTATTTGGAACAACATATTTAAATATTACAAGCAAATGGTATGATACTATGAATGGCTTGAATATTGTCTGTGAGGTGGGGAGTTGTCCGTTGACAATACCCACAGTTGAGGGAACTTTGCGTTGTATTATGGAGGTAAACTGTACACTAAACGAGAAGATCTCTTGACTTACGCTTCAGACGTCGCCTTGGGTTTTCGGGGATATGGGTAGATGATTGGAATTTCTGATATCGGGATTTGGCGAGGGTATAGACAAAAGGGATGTTGAGGTCGTTATGGCGAGTTAAATTGGATACGTAAAAAGGGCAATCTGTAATTATGCGGAGTATTCTGGATTGGAGGGTTTGGATTTTGTAGGAATTTGATGGTTTAGTGGAACCCCAAAGTTCAAGTCCGTATTTCCATATTGGTCTGATTACTGTCGTATAAATCAGTCGTTTGTTGTGTAGTGATCTGTTTAGATCTGTTGAATAGTAGTCTTAGTTGAAGTCTGTATCGTCGATTCACTTGTCTTTGTTAATGTTTAAGTTAGTTTTTTATAGATACCTAATTTGTGATTTTTGAGGATTTAGTGCTCTATTGAGGTAAGGCAAATTGAACGTCGGAGAATAAATGTTACATGGCTTGATGTGCTGCTGTTGACCTTGATCCTACACTGAGTCAGCCAGGATTCTAGCAGAGCTAGATGTTCTTGTAAAGATGCGAATGCCATATTTGGATATGAGTTAGATGTTACAATTGTAGTATCATCTGCATACATGAGAAAGGAAGTTTCAGGATGTGATGGGATGTCGGCAATATAGGTAAGGAATAAAAAAGGACTTAGGATGCCCCCCTGTGGTACATCTGCCAGCTGGGGAATAAGGATGAGACTGAGGAACCAAACGAAACTTGGAAATTTCTGTCGGAAAGATATGATTTAAGGATGGGATTCAAAGTTAACGTCAAACATAACTTTTCTAATGTCAGGTCAGACAAAGCCGCCTTCTTTTAGTTTATCTTTTGAAAGGTGAGGAAACTGTTGGCACAAGTGCTTGAAGCATTGTCTATCTTTAGCCAAAGCATATAGAAACTGTTTCATTAGGCCTAACTTTATTTGTAGAGGTGGCATGCAAGGTTTTGCACAGAATGTTCTCCTCATCAGGTTTTAAAGTCTCTCACAGGCCAATTCGCTCAAATTGAATCTGAAGAGCTTCAGCAGTGCTACCAACTTTCTCTAAATTGATTAAACCTTCATTTCCAAATTATTTAAACTATATAAACGCTGATAAATTTTGTAAAAATCGGTTAATTTATTAAGTTTATTTATAAAATGGGACAAAATGGTTGGTGATATAGCTTTTAGCAGATTTCCCTTGGGGGAAATCAGCTATTGAGGTCAGACTCATGACCCGATATTCGACATTTTTCTTCATATGTCCATCGATCCTACCTAGGAGATGACGAAAGTGAGGTCCGTTCAAAACTGTGTATATACATATATATTTGTCTGTTACCGCTCTAGGGTCACAATTATTGTTTAATCGTTACCAAATTCGATATTTAGTACTTTTATGTGAAAATAAATACCAAGTTCGTTAACGGCTGAAATCGGACAAGGGGGACGGGGGGGATATTCAAAATATCTCCGTTATTATCATCGGATTGAAAAATTAAATAGAGCCGATATTATTGCAATTAAAATGTACTATAAATATTTTAAGATACATTTATGCTCTATCTTGAATATTAACCGAGATATTTTCATTTTTCGACCTTTATTATACCAGATACATGCAAATAAGTTCTGGCGAGATAACAATTATTCTGATTAATTATTAATTACAGTTTATAGTTATAATACGTTATATTAAGATATATTTCAGTAATTGTTTTCCTATCCTGTTGGAAATTGGCAGAACTGTTTAGATTAAAATTCAGACGCTTCCCTTTGGGAGGTTTCTTATTATCGTTTGAATTTATTTAATTAATATTTACGGTGGTGTTGTGTTACCAGTGTGTATATTTATTTATTGTTAAACTTCACGCGGGAAATCTGCTTAGTTTACGCAGCCCTGCGAGACGGACTTTTTAAGTATCATATTTGAAATCAGCATCCTAAAAGATATAAGATGCGTATTTTCAGTGAAAACGTTTATCAGTGTTGACGTGTTATGTTATATATTTAATCAGTATGATATAGATCATTCATTCAATTCTTAAAAAAAAACTCCACAACCCTAGGCGTATGAGACGTACGCTCCCTCCCTCACCACAGCACAGTGAAATACACAACTTGAAAAAGAAATAATTTATAAATAATCGTTATGTAGCAAAATAAGAAACTTAAATTATAAATTAGATAAAATAAATAAATACATGTATTAACGAATGTATCCATACATGTATAGGTAAGTAACAAAAGTTCGTCACGCAGGGGCTGCGTAAAAAGCAGATTTCCCACGTGAAGTTTTACAATAGAGAAATCTGCCTAATGATAACAGTAGTAGTAAGGAATCTCTGAATCTATTCATGAGGGACGAACAGTTACGAAAACGGCCACACTAGCTCTCGGAAGAGAGTCCCGAACATAGCCGACTCCTGCCGACCACACAGAGAATACAATTGCATATATCTCGGTTAATATTCCAGATAGAGAATAAATGTATAAATAATATTTATAGTAAATTTAATTTTCAATAAGATTGATTCTATACAAATTTTCGATACTACGAATAATAACGGAAATATTTCGAATTTTCAAAAATCCCGCCCTCTAAACCCCCCCCTCCCACTGGTCCGATTTCAGCCGTTAACAAACTTGATCTTTCTTTTTACATAAAACGATGAAATATGATGTTTGGTTAAACAAAAATTGCGACCGCTAGAGCGTTACCAGACAAATATATATATATATATATATATATATATATATATATATATATATATATATATAAACCATTTTCAACGGACCTCATTTTCGTTATCTCCTGGGTAGGGTCGATGGACATTTGAGGGAAATCAGCTAAAACGGATGTAGCACAAATACGTTAGAATTTAATGTTGATTACGGGGAATGAGAATTACAATGCGATATCTTTTGCCTTACTTAGACTCGCAAAGTAAAGAAAAGTCCGTCACGCAGGGGCTGCGTAAACTAAGCAGATTTCCCTCGTGATGTTTTACAATAGAGAAATTTCAGAATAGAGGGCCGAACAATTACGCGTACGGCCCGAACTACCTCTTGACGGAACCTCACGACTAGACCCGAAGATAGCCGATCTCATCTCAGAAGCTAAAAACAGAAAAATGCAAATATCTCGGTTAATATTCAAGATACAGAATACACGCATATAACACGATTTATAGCAAATTTAATTTGCAATAAGATTGATTCTATATAATAGGCCGATAATAGTGAATTTTGGCAGAGACCTGTGTTTCGTATTAAAGAGTCGCCCTGTGAAGTTTGAAGGGGATGGACCTAATACGAACTGAGTTAGGAGTGTGTGAAGTTGAAGGTTTTCCTAGATCACAGAGCCCTTTAAGCAAATTTTCCTTAAGGGAAATCAGCTATTGAGATCGTACTCATGACGGAATTTTCGAAAGTTTTTTTCAAATGTCCATCGATCCTACCCAGAAGATGCCGAAAATGAGGTCCGTTCAAAACAGTATATGTATGTATATATATATATATATATATATATATATATATACATATATATATATATTTGTCTGTTACCGTTCGAGCGGTCGCAATTTTTCTTTGATCGTTACCAAACTCGATATTTAGTCATTTTATGTAAAAAGAAAAATCAAGTTCGTTAACGGCTAAAATCGTACAAGGGGGAGAGTTTTTAAAATTCGAAATATCTCCATTACTATAAGTCCGATGGAAAAAGTGTACAGAATAAAACTTATTACAAATTAAATGTACTATAAATATTGTTATATACATTTATTCTCTATCTTGAATATTAACCGAGATATTTGCATTTTCCAGTTTTCAGCCTTCAGTAAACCCCCACTTCTACTAGTGTTACATAAACAATGCTCTGTTATATAATAAATCATATTAATTGAAGCCTAAATACCAAATATTGTGTTTATTGAACTTTTACTTTGTGAGATATTTATGCAAATAATTTCAGTTGACCCCCTTTTTTTTGTTCTTTGATTATTAAAATAATAAGAAGAATAATAAGAAAGGGGGTTCACCCTTTCTTTTGATTTTGGATTACTAAATTTGAGTGATGGATATGAAACTGACTCTGATCCATTACAAATTAAACCACAAGCTTTAGTAAATTGATTCCAATAAAATTAATATGTTATATTCAAATATATTTCATTCCTTGTTTGTCTTTCCGGTCTATCTCTGCCGCGCTACGAGGTTGGCTGCTTTCCGTTCTAGAGAATATTAACTTGTATTGTATATTTACTGAGCATTCACGGTAGTGTTACCTATGTATATTTATCTATACCTCTATGTATAGTTATCTACCTTCGCGTGGGAAATCTGCCTAGATTCCGCAGCCCCTCCGTGACGGACATATCTCTACTAGGATCTGCACGAGTTCTCCCCTCCGCTGCCTGCATCTCCTTCTACCTTACCGTTTCTAAGGTCAGTCAACCCCTTACTATCAGCTGTTTTTGACAGCTCTGCTCATCTATACTCTTGTCAACTGTAAACTCATAGTTACAAATTTGTGCACATAAGTAAATTTTATATTGTTATTTACTAAATATTAATCGGGGGGGGGGGCTAATAAACCCAAGATGGCTGTTTCTAATGAAGAGCTGCTTGAAGCTAAAATAAAAATAACCAAGAGACTAAATAACGCTTAAAAAGATAGCAAGCCTATTGGATAGCTTGTTTGGCAAGGTTGCCGATCTTAAGAAGAAACATGCGATCCACGAAGAAAAGATGATGATGTTAGAGCGAGAGCTCAATTTTTTGAAAAGGGGGAGAAGAAAAAATATTTTTTTAATTTTTAACCTACCAAGTTCCGAGAATGAGGATGTAGCTACAAGTGTCATAAATGCATGCCAGGAAGTGTGTGTATCCTTGCCAGACCAATCTATTAATAATTGTTTGGAAAAGACCGAGACCAAGACATATTCCCATTTCTTTAAATAACAATAGAAGTAAAGCCCTTATTATGAGCAAACGAGAAAATTAGCCAAAACCTTCGAATTAATCACGACAGATCTCCAGAGGATACAAAGGAAGGAAGACGAATCATTGCACGTATCAACAAACTGAAATAATTAGGTTAATAATTGGAAAAAAATGCTACATACAGGAAAGGAGTTTTTAAATTTAGAGACAATCGCTAGCGGATAGACGAAGAGGAAAATATAATAAAATCACCCAGACCAATATTTCGCAGGATAATGACCAAGTCGAGCAATCACAGAAAAGAAGGAAAACTGAGGAAAACATTAAGCGATTTCATTTCCGGCCATGATCCAACTCACTGTCTGCCCCAGCCCATGCTGAGTAACAGAATACTTCCAGACTCTACCATAATCAACCACCGGGCACTTCTCATCGAATCGACACAACTTCTAACAAACAAAGAACAATTGGTATAATTAATTCTACTAACACACTAACGTATAAAATAATATTTTGTAATATAAAAGGGTATTCAACCATATTAAATTTAAATTCAAATATTTCTAAAAATAATTTGGCATTATGTTTTATAGAGATGTGGTTAATGAACAATACGTTTATCCTCCCACCCTGCATTTGCAAAACTTTCATTATTTAATGACTAACATTATAAGTAGTTCCCCCCAATGCTATATAACCATATGTGGTGATTTTAATGGGCACATAGGTTGCTTGAATAGTTTGGATAATAATATATTTGGAAATACTAATTTATACGAATAACCTCACAGTTGCTTGCCCAAATAAACCCTAATTCTAAATCTAATTTATACGATTAGAGGTCATGATTATGCTAACCGGCGCGCCGGTTAACATAATCATGACCTCTAATGAAGTCACTTGGACGTTTGGTTTTGGTTTGGATGTCCCTATGATAGGCCTGGAAAATTCACCTATATTTTGAGAAAAGGTATGAGCACTATCGATTTAATATGGATAAATGAAAACAGTCTCCCAGCGATACAAGATATGAAGGTTTCCAACGTCGCCGTTTTATCTGACCATCATGCTTGAACCGTTCAAATTAATTTTCCTTCTTCCAATTATGAACATCCACGAAAAAAAAGTACCTGAACTGTTGGCCCCACCTTACTTTTTTAGTGTATATCTCTATACTTTATTATACGACAAAAGTGAATATGACAAAAGTTACTCCAAATAGGAAAATAAACAACTCTTATTCTGTTCATATTTGCCGAATAACCAATAGAAAACGAAATTCAGTTATTTATGATTTCAGGCCTCCCTCACGACCCCCACTCCTGCTCCATCTGGCGGGCCAATCTGTGGCGCTAAAGCATCCGGGGCGTCACCCAAACGCTTACAGAAAAAATCATTCAAATCGGTCCAGCCGTCTAGGAGGAGTTCAGTGACATTCACACGCACGCTAGAATTATTTATATATATATATATATATATATATATATATATATATATATATATATATGTGTGTGTGTGTGTTACTGTAAAACCCCGAAGTGTGGTAAATGTCAGGACTTACCAGTAAATCCTAGGATTTACCAAGAGCACTGGTTAAAGTCCGAAATCTAGATGAAATTTGAGCTTTTACCGTCTGGCTTGGTAAATGCCCGAAAAACATTAAATAAATGTCAGATTTCATACTTTTACCATTGCGGTTTGGTAAATGTGCGGATTTCCCAAGGCTCATTGGCAAATGTCCAGTGAAGAGGAGTGGGGACTCCTTCCTACCTTGACCAGAACGTGAGGATCAAAATTCCTGATGTCGACCGATCTGAAATCGACCCCAAAAGCATGATTGCAATGATCGTCAAAAAAGAAGATGGTTTCTACCAACTCGGAACGTCTTCAAGAAAATTGAATACATTATATTGAGTAATCAGTTTACAATTTGCACCGAGAATTTCATGTCTCCTGATGAAGTGCACGACGAAGAGATAAGCCTTCGCACCGCAGTTCGTCAACAGTCATTGGTTGGTTGGTGGCCAGGGTTTCGAAAAATGCAACTGCTTAAAAAAATGTTCAAATAAGAAATGTTTGTGCAAGTTAGCTAATATGAAATGCAATTCAAAGTGCCACAATTCTCTCCCATGCTGTAACAAAGAATAATAAAACTTATTCTAAAATTTTCATTTCAAATAACCTTTATTCCAACTTTTACCGGCAGACGCTGGGAAATGTTGGGATTTACCGAAATCTGTTGGTAAAAGTCCGAAAGTCCGGATTGAGATAATTCTAGCATTTACCGAGCCTCTTGGGAAATCCTAAGATTTACTGGCTAAAGTCCGATTTGAAAGATAAAAAAATCGGACATTTACCAACGCTTCTTGTAAATCCCAAGATTTACCGGTAAATCTTAGGATTTACCACACTCCGGGGTTTTACAGTAACATATATAAAGATGTGGGCAAAATACTACAAAACTCTATATGGACAAAAACTGATTATGAATACACAATTCTTTGCTGTGACTCACCCATTTACAAAATCACCGTTTTCGTTGGAGGAGCTCTAACTCTTTATAAAGAAAAGAAAAAACAATAAATCGCCAGTTCATGGTAAAATAATATATGAGGCCTTTAAGAATCTAACCCAAGAATGGAAACATTATTTATTTATTATATTCATAGCCGACATTATCGATTTTTCATTCCTACCGGAGCAACTGGCATTAAGCTCGATAGTGTTATTGAGGTAATAATGCTACTCCTGGCAGGCGATATTGTATTTCTCAGTGACTCATGGCACAGTGCTCATAAGAAACTGAAACTTTTAGAAACATATTGCTCCCAAAATGCATTAATATTAAACACTGAGAAGTCAAAAGTCCTTGTTTTTCACAAGTCGCCAAAAATGAAGAAATTAAAACTATTATATTATAATAACAAACAGCTAGAACATACACAGTTTAGGAGTCCCATTCTCATCTTCAGGAAAATTCAATAAAACAGTAGAAAACTTTATTCAGAGATCTCAGGTTGCAGGAGCAAGGTCTGAGAGATTCTTAGAAGAGGTAAGAGCGGTGCTTGGCAAACAAAAAAAGTCCGTCACGCAGGGGCTGCGTAAACTAAGCAGATTTCCCACGTGAAGTTTTACAGTAGAGAAATCTGTCTAATAACAACTGACTAGTAAGAAACCTCTAAACCTATTCACGAGGAACGAATAGTTAAGGAAACGGCCGCCAGAGCTCTCGGCGGAAAGTCCGAACATGGCTGAATCCTGGCGACAATACACAGAATACAAATGCAAATATCTTGGTTAATATTCAAGATACAGAATAAATGTATAGAACAATATTTATAGTAAATTTAATTTGCAATAAGATTGGTTCTATACAATTTTTCGATCCGATGCATAATAACGGAGAGATTTCGAATTTTTTAAAATCCCCCCTCTAAACCCCCCCCTTCCCACTGGTCCGATTTCAGCCGTTAACAAACTTCATCTTCCTTTTTACATAAAACGATTAAATACCGAGTTTGGTGATGATCAAACAAAAATTGCGGCCGCTAGAGTGTTAACAGACAAATATATATAGTTTTGAACGGACCTCATTTTCGTCATCTCCTGGGTAGGATCGATGGACATTTGAAGAAATTTTTCGAAAATCGCGTCATGAGTACGACCTCAATAGCTGATTTCCCTTAAGGGAAATCTGCTAATATCACTGTTTGAATCGATGGTCTCTTCAACACTTCTCTATGCCGCAGAAATTTGGAGTCCGAAATATTTAGATGCTATTGAGCTGGCACAAACTACATTTTTTAAGTATTTATATTTCTGGACAAGATCTACTCCTGATTATATAGTCAGACTGGAATCAGATCGTTGCCCGATAGCTATTCTTGAAAATAATTAATTTTTGTATAAAAATATTATCCCTTCCAGACCTCGGTTGCCGCGCAGGAAAAATTGGTAGTTTTAGATAGTAGGGAGGGAGCTGTACGAATTTCACTGGGTTTCTCAAATTAAAATGCAGCTTCAAGTTTTGTACAGGAATATTTTACCAATCTATCTAAGCCTCAAACACTACCTACTAATAAAAATAAAATAATAGTAAAAGCCAGAAACAATTTAGTTTGTAGAGATATTGACCGGGAACTTAACTCAAAATCCAATCCCTTTTATAGTAGACTATTTTGTAACTTTTCACATCCGAAACCAGCAAATCACCTTTAATTTAACGTCAGCATTGAAAAGTTAAGGACCATAAGCCAACTGGGAGTCTGTAATAGAGAATACTTTAAAAGATCCCATACAGGTAAAGCCCATATCATAAAATCAGACGAAATATGTAACTGGTGTAAAAAATACATTTAGTAAAAGCATATTCATTTAGCATATAGTTAAAAACAGGGACGAACTTTCATTGGAATTATGCTAAATATTAATAATATTGAAAAGTTAAATAACATTCATTACCTTCTTAAGACTATCTTATTGTCAGTCTATTAATATTTAATTGTTGTTATGTTTTGGTTGTTTTTTTTATCTGAACTACTGTATATTACTTATATTATGAGTATTCGAAATTGTGCTATAAATTATTTAAGTAGAATACCTAACGATACTAACATAAAATATCCATGTAAACGCCACCCAGGCTACGCCCATGTATTTATGCAAATTAATATATATATATTAATTTTTTTTATTTTTTCGAAAATCGAGTCTAGAGTACGACCTCAATAGCTGATTAACCTTAAGGGAAATCTGCTAAAAGTACAGGCATAGAATGATTTGTCACAAGCATTTGCAGAATGAGCACTGTATAGCTTATCCGACTACAGTATTGCCCGTTTACTTCTTCAGATGTGCCGTGCTTCCGTGACGCTAAATCTAGAGATCGTCATAACCGAATTGAGATCTGGGTACCACGGAATATAAAACCGTAACAGGAGTAAAGAAAAGGGTTCTGCCGCATCTAATTCTCATGGGATTGAAGAGATAAAAATAACAGTTTATTTATGTAAATGTGGTAACTAGCGAAATTAAGAGTTGGAAATATATGTCTCTAGAGCATAAGGTGGTTAGGGGACTAGGTTTGTGTATGTCAGTGAAGAGGTTTAAGGTATGTAGAGAGAGGTAAGGAGAGGGATGAGCATATCATGACCATTCTTAGAACGGCTGGTGGTCTTTGGGTAGCTGTAGGTTATCAGGTGGCAGGTGAGTCACAACAGTAGGTTGCCATGGTTGCTAAGGAGGATGGTAGGCTGCTAAAGTAGCTGCTAGCTTGTTATGACAGCACATTTGAATGCTACATTGCTAGGGAGGCTGGTAGGCTGCTAAGTATTCTGGTACGTTGCTAGGGAGGCTGGTAGGATGCTAAGTATCCTAATGAGTTGCTAGGGAGGCTGGTAGGGTGCAAGGATCCTGGTACGTTGCTAGGGAGGCTGGTAGGGTACTAAGTATCCTGGTACGTTGCTAGGGAGGCTGATAGGCTGCTAAGTATCCTGGCACGTTGCTAGGAAGGCTGGTAGGCTGCTAAGTATCCTGGTAAGTTGCTAGAGAGGCTGGTAGGCCGCTAAGTATCCTGGTAAGTTGCTAGGGAGGCTGGTAGGCTGCTAAGTATCCTGGTAAGTTGCTAGGGAGGGTGATAGGCCGCTAAGTATCCTGGTAAGTTGCTAGGGAGGCTGATAGGCCGCTAAGTATCCTGGTAAGTTGCTAGGAAGGCTGGTAGGCTTTTAAGTATCCTGGTAAGTTGCTAGGGAGGCTGGTAGGCTGATAAGTATCCTGGTAAGTTGCTAGGGAGGCTGGTAGGGTACTAAGTATCCTGGTACGTTGCTAGGGAGGCTGATAGGCTGCTAAGTATCCTGGTAAGTTGCTAGGGAGGCTGATAGGCTGCTAAGTATCCTGGTAAGTTGCTAGGGAGGCTGATAGGCTGCTAAGTATCCTGGTAAGTTGCTAGGGAGGGTGATAGGCTGCTAAGTATCCTGGCAAGTTGTTAGGGAGACTAGTAAGCTCCTAAGTTTTCTGGGACGTTGCTAGTAAGGCTGCTAAGTATTCTCGTACCTTGTAAGGAAGTTGGTAGGCTGCTAAGTATTCTCGGACGTTGCTAGGGAGATTGGTAGGCTGCTAACTAGTCTGGTACGTTGCTAGGGAGGCTGCTAAGTATCCTGGCAAGTTGTTAGGGAGACTAGTAAGCTCCTAAATTTTCTGGGACGTTGCTAGTAAGGCTGCTAAGTATTCTGGTACGTTACTAGGGAGACTAGTAAGTTTCTAAGTAGTCCGGTACGTTGCTAGGGAGGCTGCTAAGTATTCTGGCACGTTGCTAGGGACACTAGTAAGCTTCTAAGTATTCTGGTACGTTGCTAGTAAGGCTGCTAAGTATTCTCGTACGTTGCTAGGTGGGGGGGGGGGGGGGGGAGGTTGGTATTCTTGGTCGGTACATTTTTTTCCTCCCAGTTTGTTTCAAATAATAGATTTATCCCAGATATTTGATTTTTTTCTTTTAGTTTCAGTTAAGTCCCATTCTTTCTCATGTAAGATCACTATTTATATCTTGTTCCCCTTAAATTTCACTTCGTGTTTATATAGGCTAGTGATTACGGAGGAAATAGAAAATAAAATGTGAGATGATATCATCATACTTGAACTAATTCTTTTCTTTTTTCGTTTGAATGCTGCTAGTTTTTTCCGTGACATTGTGGTGAGTGTGAGAGATAGTGATTAGTGATAGTGATAGTGTGATAAGAGCGGAGGAGAGGAGGTGGTTGGGCAATGCCGACCTCTACCTTGGCAGGTATATATGGGCGTTGTTCTGTTTGGTGGCTCTAGTCCCAGCCATGAATCCAGCTCAGCTAGCTCTCCTCTCGGCGGTGGTCGCTCTTCTAGCACCCAATGTGAGTTCACTCTACATCAAGTGTGTTTTGTGGTTTTGAAGTGGTTGCTCATTGTTTGGTGTTGTCTAGATAGGCAATGCAAAGTCGTACCGAAGTGCGTTTGGGCTCGATGAACCCGTCTCGTTTTGTGTCGTCTTTTAGAAAGGAGAGTTGATATATATTTAATATTTCAGCCAAGAATGTTTTTTTTAAGTACACTTTGAACATATTACTAGACAAAAATTCAGGTTAACAGGAAGAAATAACAGGATCTTCAAGTATCATTCAATTTTAGCAGGTTTCCTTTAAGGGAAATCAGCTACAGAGGTTGTACTCATGACGGGATTTTTGACAAATGTCCATCGATCCCACCTAGTAGATGACGAAAATGAGCTCCGTTCAAAATTACATACATACATACTCAAGAATGTATACATACTCCGAACAGGAGTGGAGGTTATAAGGGAGGCTTGAAATTAAAAATAACGATATTTCGTTTCCTATTAGTTTTCCCAAATATGAACATAACAAAAGTTGTTTATTTTGTTATTTAGAGTAACTTTTGGTATATACACTTTTTCGTATACCGAATTATAAACGAGATATACGCTGAAACCTACAGCGGAGTGAACCATTTTATTTGGCACAAAAAACTCAACCGAACTAAATAAAACTCGGTATGTGTATTAGAACTAACGCCTTCATTATAATAAGCCATACCAACATTTCAAGAGACGGGCAGGAGTGGGCGTTGTAAGGGAGGCCCGAATTTAAAAATAGCAGTATTTCGTTTTCTATACGTTTTCCTGCAAATATGCACATGACAAAAGTAGTTTATTTTTTTATTTGTAGTAACTTTTGTGATATTCACTATTGTCTTATAACAAAGTATAAACGAGATATACGCTAAAACGTTAGCGGTAGCCAACAATTTTATTAGGATCTAACGATTGAACCGAACTTAACAAAACTCGGTATGTGAATTAGCATTAATTCTTCCATGATTATAAGCTATATTAAAATGTTTAGGTTCGAACGGGAGTGGGGGTTATAAGAGAGGCCTGAAATAAAAATTCGCAATATTTCATTGTCTATTTGTTTTTCTACAAACGTGCAAAACAAAAAGTTGTTTACTTTGTTATTTAGAGTAACTTTTGTTTTATACATTTTTTCGGGAACAATGCATGAAGCAAGCAATTTGCGTAGAAATATTGATATGCTCAACAATTCTTTGCAATATGAGCTACCAGGTACCTCACCTGGAAAAATTAATTCAAATCTATGTTAATATTTTGTCCTTAATAATTCAAATCTATGCACAGGAGACGGGAAATAAGACAATATGGAGGACAGTGAAGTCTTACAAAAGAAATTAATTTTATTATTAACAAATCCACAGCAATGGAGGGTATAGACCCTAAACACTTGGACGGGGAATGTCAAAAATATTGTGCAAAGTAAAGCATTGCCAAAAAAATACCATCACCATTCAGCCTCAAATCAATTCCCGGGGAAGCCGTGTATCTGAGCTAGTATATATGTATGTGTGTGTTCGCTACCGCTCTAACGGTCGTACTTTAGGTTTGATCGTTATCAAACTCGATATATTGTCGTTTTATCTAAAAATAATAAAAAAGTCCGTCACGCAGGGGCTGCGTAAACTAAGCAGATTTCCCACGTGAAGTTTTACAATAGGGAAATCTGCCTAATAACAACTGTAGTAGTAAGAAACCTCTAAACCTAAAACATTATTTAGGATGTAATAACCCAGTAGTTTCTAGCCCCAAAAAACAGTTGACCTAACCTCTAAACCTAATCACGAGGGGCGAAGTTATAGAAACGGCCGCCAGAGCTCTCGCCGGAAAGTTCGAACATAGCCTACTGGTGACCAGTATCACGGAGAATACAAATGCAAATATCTCGGTTAATACTCAAGATACAGAATACATGAATTGAACAATATTTATAGTAAATTTAATTTGCAATAAGATTTATTCTATACAATTTTTCGATCCGACGCATAATAACGGAGATATTTTAAATTTTCAAAAATCACCCCTCTAAACCCCCCCCCCTCCCACTGGTCCGATTTTAGCCATTAACGAACTTGATCTTCCTTTTTACATAAAACGATTAAATTCAGAGTTTGGTAAAGATCAAACAAGAATTGCGACCGCTAGAGCGTTAACAGACAAATATATATATATATATATATATATATATATATATCTATATATATATATATACTAGCTCAGATACCCGGCTTCGCCCGGGAATTCATTTGGGGCTGAATGGTGATGGTATTTTTTAGCAGGCTTTACATTGCACAATACTTTGACATTTACCCGCCCCAGTGTTTAGGATTAATACCCGTCGTTGCCGGTGATTTGCTAATAATAGAATTATTTGTTCGATAATTCTTCACAGTCTTCCATATTTTTATATTTCCCGACTCATACTTGTAAATATGGTGAATTTTTATTTCAGGCCTCCCTTACAACCCCCCTCCCGTTTGAACCTAAAAATTTTAATATAACATATAATCATGGAAGAATTAATGCTAATTGACATACCGAGTTTTGTTAAGTTCGGTTCAGCCGTTAGTGCCCGCTAAAGTTTTAACGTATAACTCATTTATACTTAGGTATACGGCAAAAGTGCATATAACAAACGTTACTCTAAATAAAAAAATAAACAACTTTTGTTATGTGCGTATTTGCTGAAAAAGCAATAGGAAACGAAATATCGCTATTTTTAATTTCAGGCCTCCTTTATAACCCCCACTCCTGCCCGTCCCTAGAAATGTTAGTATGGCTTATTATAAGGAAATCGTTAGTATTAATTCACATAGCGAGTTTGATTTAGTTCAGTTGAGTCTTTTGTGCCAAATAAAATTGTGGATTCCCGCAATAGTTTTTAGCGTATAACTCATTTATACTTCCGTATACGGCAAAAGTGCATATAATAAAAGTTACTCTAAATAACAAAATAAACAACTTTTGATATGTTTATATTTGCGGAAAAACCAATAGGAAACGAAATATCGCTACTTTTAATTTCAAGCTTCCCTTATAACCCCTACTCCTGCCCGCCCATAGAAATGTTGGTATGGCTTATTATAATGAAAGCCTCACTGCTAATACACATACCGAGTTTTATTTAGTTCGGTTGAGTCTTTTTTGGCAAATAATATTGTTGACTCCCGCTATAATTTTTAGCGTATAACGCATTTAAACTTCGGTATACGACAAAAGTGTATATAACAAAAGTTACTCTAAATAACAAAATAAACAACTTTTGTTATATGCATATTTGCCAAAAAACCAATAGAAAACGAAATATCGCTATTTTTAATTTCAGGCCTCCCTTATAACCCCCACTCCTGTTCGTCTCAGAGAATATTAATATAGCCTAAAGTCTAAGTTGGGTTAGTAGTAATACACATACCAAGTTTTATAAAATTCGGTTCAGCCGTTTGTGCGTGAAAAGGTAACAAACAAACAAACAAATAAACAAACAAACAAACAAACAAACAAACAGACACCAAAGAAACAAAATGCAGTTATGGTGTCTATGACATGTGAAACGAAAAGTTATCGTGAAATTTCGCGAAAAAAGTCAATGTACAGACAGAGGTTACAATTTTATATATATATAGATAGATATACTAGCTCAGATACCCGGCTTCGCTCGGGAATTCATTTGAGGCTGAATGGTGATGGTATATTTTTGGCCCGGCTTTACTTTGCACAATATTTTGACATTTATCCGTTCCAGTGTTTAGGGGTAATACCCGTTGTTGGCATTTGTTAATAATAAAATTATTTTTTTATGTAAGACTTCACTGTCCTACATATTGTCATATTTCCCGTCTCCTGTGCATTATGCATAGATTTGAATTATTAAGGAGACAATATTCACATACATTTGAATTAATTTGTTCAGGTGAGGTTGAATTCGGTTGAGTCTTTAGTGCCAAATAAAATTGTGGACTCCCGTTTTAGTTTATAGCGTATAGCTCATTTATACTTCCGTATACGGCAAAAGTGCATATAACAAAAGTTACTCTAAATAACAAAATATACAACTTTTGTTAAGTGCATATTTGCTGAAAAAGCAATAGGAAACGAAATATCACTATTTTTAATTTCAGGCCTCCCTTATAACCCCCACTCCTGCCCGTCCCTAGAAATGTTAGTATGGCTTATTATAAGGAAGGCGTTAGTACTAATTCACATACCGAGATTTACTTAGTTCGGTTGAGTCTTTTGTGCCTAATAAATTGTTGACTCCCGCTATAGTTTTTAGCGTATAACTCATTTATACTTCCGTATACGGCAAAAGTACATATAACAAAAGTTACTCTAAATAACAAAATATACAACTTTTGTTAAGTGCATATTTGCTGAAAAAGCAATAGGAAACGAAATATCACTATTTTTAATTTCAGGCCTTCCTTACAACCCCCACTCCTGCCCATCCCTAGAAATGTTAGTATGGCTTATTATAAGGAAGGCGTTAGTACTAATTCACATACCGAGATTTACTTAGTTCGGTTGAGTCTTTTGTGCCTAATAAATTGTTGACTCCCGCTATAGTTTTTAGCGTATAACTCATTTATACTTCCGTATACGGCAAATGTGCATATAACAAAAGTTACTCTAAATTATAAAATAAACAACTTTTGTTATGTTCATATTTGCTGAAAAAGCAATATGAAACGAAATATTGCTATTTTTAATTTCAAGCCTCCTTTATAACCCCCACTCCTATTTGTCTTAGAGAATATTAATATAGCCTAAAGTCTAAGTTGGGCTAGTAGTAATATACATACCAAGTTTCATAAAATTCGGTTCAGCCGTTTATGCGTGAAAAGGTAACAAACAAACAAACAAATAAACAAACAAACAAACAAACAAACAAACAAACAAACAAACAGACACCAAAGAAACAAAATGCAGTTATGGTGTCTATGACATGTGAAACGAAAAGTTATCGTGAAATTTCGCGAAAAAAATCAATGTACAGACAGAGGTTACAATTTTATATATATATAGATAGATATATATATATATATATATATATATATAGATATATATATATATATATATATATATATATATATATATATATATAATTTTGAACGGACCTCATTTTCGTCATCTCCTGGGTAGGATCGATGGACATTTGAAGAATTTTTTCGAAACTCGCATCATGAGTACGACCTCAATAGCTGATTTCCCTTAAGGGAAATCTGCTAATAAAATCGAGAGCTGAAATCGGACAAGTGGGAGGGAGGGGGTGTTTAGGGGGGAGGGGAATTCCCACATGCCTGACGTATTTATATTTATCTCAAAACGAAACTTTAATGAGAACAATATTTGGTATTTAGACTTCAAACAAAGTGCTTCATAATATAACAGCTTATTGTTAATATGACATGAGTAGGCGTGGGGGTTTACTAAAAGCCGAAAACTACAAAAAAAAAAAAAATGCAAATATCTCGCTTAATAATCATGATAGTGAAAAAACGTTTCAATAAATATAACATAACATAAAAAAACGTTGTAAATAGTAACATTTATAGAAAATTACATTTGCAATAGGATTGGTTCTATACAATGTTTCGATCCGACGTATAATAACGGAAATATTTCGAATTTTCGAAATTCCCCCTCTCTCCCTCCGGTACGATTTCAACCGTTACCGAGCTTGATCTTTATTTTACATAATACATTTAGATATTTAGTTTGTTAACGATCAAACAAAAATTACGACCGGCAGAGCGTTAACTCTCTCTCTCTCTCTCTCTCTCTCTCTCTCTCTCTCTCTCTCTCTCTCTCTCTCTCTCTCTCTCTCTCTCTCTCTCTCTCTCTCTCTCTCTCTCTCTCTCTCTCTCTCTCTACACACACACACACACACACACACACACGCACACGCACACACACACACACACACACATATATATATATATATATACATATATATATATAGGGTTGGGGAAAAAGTAATTTCGGTTTATCCCAATAGTCGCTTATCTCTTGTAATCCTTATTCAGTGAAGCCATACTAAACCACGTTTGAAAGGTCATAGTCCATAGAATAATCCAAATATCTCTACAGTTTCATTCCTTTACTCAGTCAAACGTTATTGCGCTTTGAAAATGCAGATTCCAGAAGGCCATTTTCGTCATGTATTGCTTTTTTACTTCCGAAAAGGGATAAATGCAGCTCAGGCTCACCAAAAATTGTGTGGTGTTTATGGTGATGTCTGTTTAATGCTTGTGAAAATCACTTGGTTCAGTTTTTCGCCCAGAAATCACAGAACTTCTATAGTGAATTTATAATGGTTTTACCGGGAAAATGGCAAAAGGTCATCGTGCAAAACGGCGCATATATCATTGATTAAAATCTGAAATTTATATAAATAAATGCACTTTGAAAAAAATGAAAATTTTTTCCCCAACCCTATATATATGTATATATATATTTGTCTGTTAACCCTTAGGGGGAAATCTGCTAAAAACGATTAATGGTGTATTTCTTTAATTTCTCCACTCTGCTGACCTGTTGAATGTAGAAATGCATACATATACCCTAACCTGGAAGAGAAGAGCACAACACATTAAGTGGTTTAAGACATGAGCAGTGGCATAAGTACCGGTAGTGTATAATTTCAACAGACAATGAGGGTAAAGCCTACCTTCAGCATTGCCTGACTCACATCTGATCAATGTGAACCTTGACAAAGGATTTTAGAATTATTTCAGGACCATTATCGCAATTGTTGTGACCACTGTCATAACTGCTATAACCTTCTTGTCCACTATGTACAGGATACGACTCGTGCCGGTGAGTAACAATTAATTTTGTATAGATTGTGTATGATGTGACGTATTGTGACACACCGTGAATAATTCAAACCATAATCATGGATAGCATTTAGTAATATAGTAAATATTATCTATTGTGTACATATGCATACAGAAACCAATCCGAGATTATGAACTTAGTTATATACATAATAGTAAATTTGGGTAGAATGCAATTCTATGATTTCACAGGAAATAGGTTAACACAATTAACTGTGTTAGCCTCCTGACAACTTCCGCCCGCGCTTCAGCATCAATATGGCTTTACTTAAATTATTGATTTAAAACATTAAAAACACATATTTTATAGTCATTTATATGCCTTGTGTAAGTAAATAACTGTAATGCCCTATAAATAATAATAATTATATTCAAAAAGCGAAGTGAGGGACAGAGATTGTAGCTCTCCCTGCAAACTCAAATCATATTGAGATAAAAAGCATATTTATTGTCTCTTGTTATTACCAAAAAACGGTTAATAATTATAGATAGTACATAGCCATTTCAATAACGCCAACATATCGGAGGAAATAAGATGATATATATTCCACAATTAAAGAGTTTGATTCCCCTCAACTTCGGCGATCACACTTTGTGCGAATTCAGCATGACTTTGTTGTAATAATACAATATACAAATTAAATAATGGAAATGCACTTATAGTTTAAAGTTATATTGGACATAAATAAAGAAGTTATTTTCTAATTGAAATAAATAACAGTTATTTATTTCGGGAGTGGTCGGAGCTTTGTTGCCACTACTTATGGTTCCAACCCAAGCTTCACCAGTTTCTGATACTCCACTAGCCTTCCCCTAGGCTATCAATCCCACCATATCCATTTTCACAGTATCTCATCTTAAGTAAGGAAGATTTATATCAGACTTTTTCCTTTGCCCTTAAAATACTAACATTACTTATTTTTTGGGGTGGCATGGCAATGCCACCTACTACAAATTCAAGGTTTGAGATCGAGGATACGTTTTTCGAATAATTTCTTCAAATGTTCATCGAACCTACCATGGAGATGACGACAAAAACAAATTTGAGTGTGTGTGTGACTTTTAATGCATTATCGCTAGTAATATTTGTTCTACCGTTACAATAATTGATATTTGGACGTTTTATGCATAACACTGGTCCAGGTCGTTAATTGTTAAATCGGACGAAGAAAGAGGGAGGGGGAATCGAAAATGTGCAATATCTCCGACACTATGAGCAGGATCGAAAAATGTAACATAACCAAAGTTATTGAAAATTACATTTTCTGCAATTTTTGTTTTTAAATATTTGCTCTATCTCTAATATTAAAGGATATATTTGCATTATTTAGGTTTCACTCTGTCGGCAAATCCTCACTCCTAGTCCTAGTCATGCCAGTAAATGACAATGAGTCTTATTTAGATGTAAATATGCTGTTTAATTTTCATGGGATAATGTGAACGTGAGGGGGGGAGGCAAAGAAGGCGCGAATGAAATATTCAAAACAACTCCGGTATTCGTGTGGGATTTACCTTTTTCCAAATTTAATTACATATAATTATTGTTCTATAAAGTAAACTATTTACTATATCTAGTACTGTAATTTATAATGAATCAGAATAATTTTTACCTCAATCAATCAAATTTTATTAGGCCAAGAACTTAAGACGGGTGCCACCAGAACATATTTGCATGTATCTCGTATATTCAAGATCCCTTAAAAACAATATTTGCTATTTAAGTTTCGAATAAAATGGTTTATTATATAACAGAGTATTGCTTATGTAACACGAGTAGAAGTGGGGGTTTGCTGAAGGCTGAAAACTGAAAAATGCAAATATCGCGGTTTATATTCAAGATAGAGAATAAATGTATATAACGATATTTATAGTACATTTAATTTACAATAAGATTTGCTCTATACACTTGTTCAATCCGACGTATAGTAAAGAATATATTTCAAATTTTCAAAATTCTCCCCCTCTAACCCTCCCCCCCCCCGGTCCGATTTCAGCCGTTAACGAACTTGATCTTTCTTTTTACATAAAACGACCAAATATCGAGTTTGGTAGCGACCAAACAATAATTTCAACCACTAGAGCCGAAACAAACAAATATATGTAGATATACTATTTTGAACGGGCCTCATTTTCGACATCGCCTGGGTAGGATCGATGGACATTTGAAGAAATTTTTCAAAAATCGCGTCATGAGTACGACCTCAATAGCGGATTTCCATTAAGGGAAATGTGCTAAAATGCAAATATCTCCGTTAATATTCCAGTAACCAAAAAATAATCATCAGCAAATGGGAAATTACTGTTCAACATTCACATTGGAAGGAATGTATTTGCTATTGAGACTTGGGTAATACTTAATTATTTTAACCCAGACAGCAATATTTTTAACCTTAAAAATTTGGATCACCCGGTTCCTGCGTAAACTACCTACCTGCTCAAACACTACGCTGATGACATCATCCTAAATCCTATTCTCTATTTTTCTCATAGTAATGAAACTTCGTAAAAAGAGCTTGAAATTTACATGTTTGCTTATCATGGATATGTTTATTGAAACAATTGCGTAAACTGAAAATCTTTTGAAGAGAAGTGGAAGTCAAATGAAGACTGAAAACTTATGAATAGAAATGTATAAAGTTATTATTTGAGTTTGAGAAACAATTTATATAACAAAAATTGTACCATTTTACAAGATTGATATTATTTTTCGATCCGTCGTAATAAGGGAGATATTTAGAATTTCTTTCCTTTCTCTAAACCCTCAAATCCTGATTTTCTAATGAAAAAAATAAGTCGTATTTAAGCTTGAAATTTAAAACTTGTTTGAGAAAGAGTACTTGGAAAACATTTTTCGATTCGACTCATAAGAACAGATATATTTCGATCCCCTCTCCCTCTAGATCTGATTACATTTAACTAAAAAGAACTAACTAGATAAAAGCTCTATATGCATTTATTTTAAAATGAAACGCATAAATAAGGAGTTGTTGATTACTCTGTGTTACTGCTGAATGGTAGAGAATCAACGAGGTATAGATAACTATCAGATATAGGCAATTAGCCTCCATTAGATCATTGAACGAGTTCTTAGTGAACGATGCCTAATTACTTTCCCTCTCTTTCGTCATCCATTACTCATTTCATCTCCTTATCATTCTACTATTATGTCTTCTGACGCGGGGAATTTCTACTGAATCATTAAAGATTATTACTTAATGAAGGCAACAAAAAATGAAGCGTAGTTTTAGTAAATACCCCTTGTGAATGCTGGGGTCACGTGGTAAGACAGCGGTCAGTGATTTATTTGATCGTATTTCCCTTGGATAAAGCTATTGTGGTTGTACTCATGACGCGAATTTCTTCAAAAGTGTCAAGTTCCATCAGTGACGTTTCACCTCACTACCTATTCTGACTGAAGAGAAGAAAGTTAATTGCTTAATATTTGAGTTACGAAAAAATGCTAGAAAAACAATTGTAGACCATGAATAGTTTAACAAGATGGGTTCTACAAGCTTATACGATCCGATTCATTATAAGGCAGATATTTTGAATTTTCAAGTTCCCCCTCTCTAAAAACACCTCTACTTCTCATTCGATTTCACCCAATAAGAAATATGATCTTTATTGTTGACTGAAACGGTTAAATATCCAGCATGGTATTGATCAACTAAATATTTTCATGAAAAGAACATAAAATCTTAACTAGTCGGGTTATCGCACAACGAATTTGCATGCATCCCACATAATAAAGGTCTTTTGAAAACAATATTCGGATTTAAGCTTAGAACAAAGAGGTTCAAGATGTAACAGCATATTGTTAATATGACATGAGTAGAAGTGTATCTTTAGTTTTACATAAAATGATAAATGTAAAACTCAATGTAATTGGTAACGATGAAACCATTGATGATGATGCTTTGGAATTGAAATTCCATGCATTGTTTTGTAACTCTAATAATAAGTGAATTATTCGTACTTTCTTGTTTTCAGCCTTCAATAAACTCTCTCCTCGTCTCATAAGATTTTTACAAAGATCTAGAGAATATATGGTGAGCTGAGAACACTTGTTTCATCCAGCAAGTGGGATATTTCTTAGTTAACGCAGCCCCTGCGTGACAGAATTTTTAATATTTTCCAAAACATGAGAGAATACTTTATAAATTAGCTGTTGCTAACATCAATAGAACAAAAAAAAAAGAAGAAATAAGTGAACTTCGAATTAAGGGAACATATTAACCTTTCCGTAGACACAAAATATGTTTATAAGACTAAAATTATGTAAATATTAAATTTATTATTTCTTGTTACAGGTATCGTGTGGGAGGGTTCGGCAGGGGAGGAACAGTTGCAACTGTGGTGAGCATCCAATAAATACTTGGAATATTTGTTTATATTTTGTGTTATGATAAAAGAAAGAAATTATTCAAAGAAAATTCCTTTAGCAAATAGAAAATATACTCAATCAGAAATATAATTAGCTTTAAATTATGAATGACACTCACAAGGTTGCCTTAGTTCGATGAATAAACCTTAGCCACGATTAAGGAACATGTTTTGACTTTATGGAATGAAAGAATGAATTAAGTATCTATAACTCCCTACTAACATTAAACAAATACTCATAAATAACTCCAGCAAACTTCTAACTGTGTAATCTACAAATTAACACCATACATCAACATTTATGGTATAAAACCCAAAAATGCTTGAAATGTCAATTTCATATTATTACGTTTATTATTAAAAATAAATACGATTTTCGCAATATTTTCAACGCAAGAGATGACGAAAATGAGGACCGTTTAAAACTATATTTATATATATATATATATATATATATATATATATATATATATATATATATATATATATATATATATATATATATATATCTATCTATATATTTGTCTGTTACCGCTCTAGCGGTCGCAATTTTTGTTTGATCGTTACCAAACTCGATATTTAGTCGTTTTATGTCAAAAGAAAGATCAAGTTCGTTAACGGCTGAAATCGGACCACGGGGAGGGGGGGTTTAGAGGGGAGTATTTTCGAAAATTCAAAATATCTCCGTTACTATACGCCGGATCGAAAAATTGTACAGAATCAATCTTATTGCAAATTAAATTTACTATAAATATTGTTCTATACATTTATTCTGTATTTTGAATATTAACCGAGATATTTGCATTTGTATTCTGCGTGTGGTACCAGTAGGCTATGTTCGGACTTTCCGCCGAGAGCTCTGGCGGCCTTTTCCATAACTATCCGTCCCTCGTGAATAGGTTTAGAGGTTAGGTTAACTGTGTTTCGGGGCTAGAAACTACTGGGTTATTACGCCCTAAATAATGTTTTAGGTTTAGAGGTTTCTTTCTATTACAGTTGTTATTAGGCAGATTTCTCTATTGTAAAACTTCACGTGGAAAATCTGCTTAGTTTACGCAGCCCCTGCGTGACGGACTTTTAACAGATTTCCTTTGAGGGAAATCAGCTATTGAGGTTGTACTCATGACGGAATTTTCGAAATTTTTCTTCAAATGTCCATCAATCCTACCTAGTAGATGACGAAAATGAGGTCCGTTCAAAACTATATATATATATATATATATATATATATATTTCTCTGTTACCGCTCTAGCGATCGCAATTTTTGTTTGATCGTTACCAAACTCGATATCTAGTCGTTTTTTGTAAAAAGAATGATCTAGTTCGTTAACGGCTGAAATCGGACCAGTGGGAGGGGGGGTTTAGAGGGGAGGATTTTCGAATATTCGAAATATCTTCGTTACTATACATCGGATCAAAAATTTGTTCAGAATCAATCTTATTGCAAATTAAATTTACTATAAATATTGTTATATTCTCTATCTTGAATACTATCCGAGATATTTGCATTTTTATTAAATCTGGGCGGCTAACGGCTGGGTGACTTTCCAGCCAAAAGCTAGTTCGGCCGTTTCATAAACTGCTCGACTCTCGTGAAATTTCTCTATTGTAAAACTTCAACGCTTTAACTAAACAACATTTAATTCACATTTTGCTACGAACATGGAATGCAAAGTACAACTTCTTTCTTTACAATAACCTCTGACATTAGAAAATAATGTAACTTTTTTAGGTAATATAACAAAAATGTCTTGACCTCATAGTGGGTTACACCAATTTTGCACTCAATTAATTTCAAAATAGTTGTCTACAAGGTGCACAACTAATGTCTTATACCTGAATGGCACCAGTAAGAAGTTCAAAAATGATAGGCTATAAAAACAATATAATGAAGTAACAAAAAACACAAAAATATAAAGAAATGGGTATTTGTGGGTTACGCCGTTTCTGCACCCACCCCTCATATATATATATATATATATATATATATATATATATATATATATATATCGTAAAATGTTGTAGAAGCAATGTTGTTAAAATATTGATGCTCTATAATCGTTGTTCTTTGCATTTTTCGTGAATCAAATATTAAGCCAGTAATTCATACTTTGTGGTTTCCAGTCAGAACATATGGTGAGATGAGATCGCTACTGAGAGTGTTACACTAGCACGTGGGGAATCTGCTTTGTTTACGCAGCCCGTGCGTGGCGGACTTTCATTTTCCCCTTCAGTTCAGTCTCCCCAAAACTAGGGAGTATATTAATAAAATTCCCTTTCCGTCTTCCTTTTCGATACTACGTACAGTGAAGTTTGTTATTTACAGCAATTATTTTTCATAAAATACAATTTTTTTGTTCTATATATAAATGCCATATAAATATAAAAAATCCGTCATGCAGGGGCTGAGTAGACTAAGCAGATTTCCCAAGTGTTGCTATAACACACTTGTCATTTCATCTCACCACGTAGTCTATTTATATGTAAAAACCCGATGAGTAGAAGGGTGGTGGTGTTACTGAAGGTAGAAAACAAGAAAGTAATAATAATTGAGTTGCCAAAATATGCTTCGAATAACAATTGTACAAAATCAAAAGTTTAACAAGTTTGATTCTATAAAAATTTATAATCCAGCTCACAATAATGGAGACATTTTGAATTTTCAAAAAGAACGAAAAATGCATGATGTCATCACATGACGTATTTGCATGTGTCTCACAAAGTAATAATAGTTCAATAAACACCATATTTGGTATTTAATCTATGAATAAAGTGGTTCATGATATAACAGCTTATTGTTAATATGAAATGAGTAGGAGTGGGGGTTTACTGGAGGCCGAAAACTAAAATTTGGAAATATCTCGCTTAATATTCAAAATAGAGAAAATATGTATACAACATTTATAGAACATTGCATTTACATGAAGACTGATACTATACAATTTTTTCGACCCGACGCACATCAACGGAAATTTCGAAATCCTCCATGCATCCCCTCCCCCCGGTCCGGTTTTAGCCTTGATCTTCATTTTTACATAAACTGATTAAATATCAAGATTGGTAAGGATCAAAATAAATTGCGACCGCTAGAGCGTTAACAAACATACATAAATGCATACATATATATATATATATATATATATATATATATAAACCTGCTTAATTCCCTTCTCTACTAAATAAGATTGATAGACATTTGAGGACATACTTCGACAATCGCGGCACGAGTAGTTATAGTTGATTTTCTTTAGGGAAATTGTGTTAATAATAAATACATAGACAAATGTATATTGAACAAAAGATTAGACAATTGAAAGGACTTCAAGGAGGAACGAAGTGTCTTCGTCTGCTAAATAGGATCGATGGACGTTTGAAGAATGCTTTCGAATATAGATCCTTGGGTATATCGTCAGTTCCCGTTTTCCCTTAAAGAAAACGTGCCAATAGTAAATATAAAAAAATTGAAAGGACACCCAAATATATAATACATTTTCTGTATCTACTAAATAATACCGATTGTTTCTTTTAAAAATCGCGTCCCCTTATGGGGAATCCGCTAAAATGGATGGATTGAGTGCATACATCTGCTAAACAAGAGATGCAATTACAATAGGAGCAGCCGTCAAGATGTGCATGAATGATGCAGAGGTCGCTGTTATCAGATATGATAATGAGTAGAGAGGTTAGGCTGCCCTCGAGAGTGGGTTCGGCAATGACCCGACCAGAGCCGACCTTGGCCGAGCAGTTAGGGGTTGCGAGGTCACTGCCACCACCAAAGGGAGCGACTATCTCCCTCACTTAATTTCTCTTCTATTGTAATCGAGGATAAACTAAGACAAATAAAACAAAGAGTTAAGGAATGACCATCAAGCAACAGGAGCACACGAAGAGAGGAAGTTGTGCTCACCAGATTACGCATTGGCCATTCCTTGCTGACCCACGGACACTTAGTGACAAACAAGGACACACCGACTTGTAGACATTGCAACGAAACTTTAACTGTGTACCACATATTGACTAACTGTCGTCGAAGAGACAATTTAGACATACCACATGACTTACAGGAACTTTTGACCGATAACAGTAATTACATAGACTCAATCATTAAACATCTAAAAGACATTAATATATACAACGCACTATAATCTACATTTTCTACACACTACTCTTCATTTCTTTCCTACATTAGCAAGGTGTATACACTTTAATTTTATTTATTATTATTATTATTTATTTTTTCCCCATTCCTTTCCCCTTTTTTTATTTATTTTATAATTTTTTTAATTATTATAATTATATTTTTTTTCTACCGTCGATACTTACATTTTCATTTATATTATTTTCACCACCCTGGTGTTTCCATATACAATATTGTCTGTTTCAAATAAAACTGGTACGCCAATGAAACGTATCAAAAACCACCATATTTCACTCCTTTTCCGTTTCTTTCTATTTTTATTTTTTTTTTGCTATTCGCTTTTTTGTGCAAAATGGAACCATGAGTAAATCGCCCGGTGTTGCGGAACTCATTTAAATAAAAAATAAATAAATAAATAATCGCATTTAATTCTTCATTTTCAGATCAATTTTTCTCTATGGGGAAATATGCTATTATATTCAGGATAAATAAGAGGTTGTCTTCCGGCGTCTCAAAAATAGTAAACTAGTGTTTTCATTAATCTCATCATCATATTATTATAAGGCAAATAATTATTAAGGTTAATTAGAATTCCCTAACTTATTTTTCGTCTTTCTATTTATTTGTCTTTTCAGTTAATTAAAAAACCGTGTAGTAGTTATTTATGAGATATGATTTTGATAAAAGATAATAAGAGAATTTCCAGGACTAGTGTAGGGACATTTTCTCAGCATTCACGGCAACATAATTATATATAATCAGAAATAATTATACTTTCCTCATTGCTTTTTAATCAAAAGGCTTTAGTTTAGAAACAGCTTCTTCGTTGATTACAGCAATTTTCCTGATTAAATTCAATCTAGTCATAACAACAGTGCAATAAACATTTTTGCTTTAGGAAAACTTATTGAGTTAGGTGTAAATTGCGATTATTAAAATCACAATCGATAGGTGGTTACAACATAATATCCTGGAAAAAAGTTCCTTGCAGTTTAAGATAAGTTTGTCCCTTCAACCATTGGTTCTGAACTCATCAGATTATTTGCTCTTTGTAGTTTCGGAAGTATTTGTGAATTTCAGTCAATTGGGTTTGAAGAGATTGGAAAATTTAGTTTCGGGATTAATTTTCGTCGTCAGCCGACTTGTTTTGAAGAGTTCGGAAAACTTAGTTTCACCAGTATTTTTAGTCCTCAATCGATTATTTTTGAACAGTTCGGGAAATTTAGTTTCATCAGTATTTGCGTTCATTTGATTTGGTTGAGTGGAGATCAGGAGATTTTTTTGCATCATTCGAATATATTTGTCATCTTCATTCATTATTTTATTCTTCCTTTTTTCAGATTATATATATATATATATATATATATATATATATATATATATATATATATATATATATGTGTTGTTAATATGTTTCAGTTTGCGGGGTGGGTGCGCGTGCGCAACGTATCGTTGGTGGCAAGAAGGCAGTAGAACACGAGTTCCCCTGGATAGCAACTCTCAGCTACAATGGCACCTTCTATTGTGGTGCATCTCTGCTCACTTCCCGCCATCTTCTCACAGCTGCCCACTGCATATACGGGTAATATATACATACTTTCATAATCTGGGCTTAATTCCGTTGCTCTCATCCGCCAAGGTATGTAGAAGCAAATTGATACTGTTACCGTCAAGCTTCTGGATTCAAATCGTCGGGAACTTCGCTCTCCCAGGCCAAGGACAGCCAAATGGGCTACTTTGTTGTTGCTGAAAATAGTTGCATTGTAGTATCTACAGGCTCCAACTCGCAATTGATACCGTGAACAGGCAAACCTGATTTTCACGGGATAAGAGAATCACATAAAGTGGTTTCCCATTGCCTTCTGCATGACAGCTAAAAATCATTTTCCTGGAAAATAATTCCACTGAAAGCCAGAGTTGTTAGTTGACCTTCTCTTGGTAGCCTGATTTAGCCAAGGAATGATAGGCATTAGCCAGCATCAGTATGCAGACTTCTACTTTAATCTACCCTCCAATCTCTTTCCACTGACATGTTGCAAGTAAGAATCTAGACTAGGAGTGGGACTAAAGATAGTGGACAATCCAAATTCGTAGGTCACTCATTGCTGACTTAATCCACTAAGAATTCAAAAATATTTTATTCTGATTTATAAAAATAAAAAACAAGGTTGGCTCCTGATCGTGGTATTACAACAACATCAGGATTTATTATAGGTTCTCAACCCCGGTTAATTTGACCAGAGACTTCTCGCGTTTTATATCTCAGTATTATATAGATGTCTGGACAAGAGGCAATTGATACAGATTCCTAGTGGGAATATTCTATGATACTTTGTTTGTTTTTTTGAGAAATATATAAAAGCTTAAGTTTCTGCAGCATATCGATCATTTGCTAAAACATAATATCTCAAAACTCAAGAGTTAAAACTAAAGAGAAAAGAGTATAAGGGTATCCTTAACCGATAGAAATTCATTTCTGAGTTCGCAACCTTACTGTGCACTGTCTTTATAATTACAGTGTAATATTGAAACTGACGATGCCTATTTTCTTTGATCGGATGTTCCTAGTTCACTTATAGGAAAAACTTGGACTTCTGTACGTTTCTTATACCCGAAGTACAAGGAATTATTTACACTTTACAATTTACTTTTCATTCAAAATATACAAAGCATTAAATGTTTAACTTAGTTCTATAATATTTTATGATTAGACTAATTAAAGCTGGAACCGGAGCTCAGGTTAGACTTGTGAGTTAAAGCGTTGGCTTTAATGTCACATGGTAAACCTAGAGCGGAGAGTTCGGTTCCCGCCTGGGCAATAGGAATTTATTAAGTGACGGAATTCATTAAATAAAATCCTTTGTCCCACCATGGCTAGATTTTAGGCAGATGTAAAAAATGGACTTTAATAAATAATTTAATTTTTAAAACTGATACATTTCGAAACTTTTAAAACCCTTCCCCTTTTCCAAGCTCGATCTCAGCCATCAACGCATATTTGTTTAGTTATTCCAGTTTCTCCTTCGTTAACGGAGGTTGTATTCCTAGTTGATCACTCCACCTAAATCTTTGATTACAAATCCCTCGAGTCACGTCCGGGACGGCTAAGGCTCTCTAAGGTCAATAATATAATATAATATAGATTTTTTTTTATCTTGTGAGCAATGAACATTCGAAGAAACCCTTTGATAGTCAATATTAAAGGAAATCTGCTGAAAGTCGTTCTTATTCGAAGTATTTTAAGTTTAATGTGGCTTTGTTTGCAGTAAATCTGCCAAATGGATGCAGGTGGGCCTTGGAGACCACGACCGGAGCCGGGAAGAGTCTGGAGAGCTGCATTTGCTGAAGGTGAAGAGGGCGAGTATGCATCCAGGATTCAACCTCAACAGGATAGAACACGACATTGGCATTGTGGAACTGGCGCAGCCTGTCGTGGAGAACCCACCTTCCATCAGGACGGCTTGTCTACCAACACAGTGTCAGTATAACCTACTGTAGATGGTTATTGTATAATACAAATGCCTTGTCCAAGTAGATCCGATGCGGTTCACACAGGAGTTGGGTGTGGCATCGGAACCACCCTCTTCAGGGTATGGCGACAGCGGCCTCTTTCATCATCACTGGGGGATACTCGGGAATTTCTTGACGTACCTTTGATAAACCAAATTGCATTTCTATTTATTTTCTACTGTAATGTTGGTCAGCTGTGGTCCTGCAATTTAAGCACTAGACTACTCTCTTTACTTTGACTGTGGCGCGCACTTTTATCTCTTTAAAATGACCCCCAACTTGTAGCATAACGATTATTAATGTCCATTTCTCACAATGAAATGTTTATCAGCCTTTTATCATCAGTGGTTAGTTGGCATCCAGAAGTTTTATTTACTGCCATCGCATCATCAAAAGAAACTAAAATGTTAATAATACACAAATCAAAGAACAAAGTACAAGTAGAGAGTAAACCTTATCAGGTACATAAGTATTTGTTATGAATCTACTACTAATCTTACTCAAGTTATTTCACAACAATTGTTTCATCCTCATTCATTTACTTGAACACACATATACAGAATCAGATATATTTAAATTGGAGGCTCACGTTAGCCACGTGTGTTCAATTGTTGGCTATAATCTCACATGATAAACCTAGAGTGGAGAGTTCTATTCCCGCCTTGGCAACAGGATTTCATTTAGTGACAAACTCATGAAATATAATCCTTAGTTCTACCCTGACTAGAAAAGAATGGTAACCATTAGCCATTTTAGCAAAAGGTGGACGTCAATCAATAAAAATGTAAAATATAGTATATTCAAATTGAATAATATCATTGATGATAATGATTGTTGGTTTTGTGCTCAGTGAACCAAGATTACAGCGGGATGGATGGAGTCGTAGCTGGATGGGGAAGGCAGCGGGAGAGCGGCGCAACATCGCAAATATTGCGCAAAGTATCGCTGCCACTCATAAACCATCAGGATTGCGGCAACAAATTCGGATACAGCCCAAAGAAGATTCACGAGACTAATTTTTGCGCAGGATTGGCTAAAGGTGCCAAGGACGCTTGTCAGGTCTGTCATTCACTCTTGTAAAAAAAATTGATTAGTCTTTTAATTTTATAAAGCGTTTTATTTCAGGAAACAAGAGTGTACAAATAACTCGCTTAATATTCCAGTTCCAAAAACTTTTAAAGTACAATAATTGCACAGCATTAATAGTTTAATAAGATTGCCTTATAACAGTTTTAAATTCGACTCATAATAACGGAGATGTTTTGAATTTTCGAATTTCATGAATCACTTTATTTAAGCTCAAATACAAAATATTGTTCACATTGAACTTTTACTTTTTGAGATAAATGCAAAAACGTGACGGACTTTTATTTATATAAGCTTGGAATAAGACATTCCATGATATATTTTTGCTAGAAAAAACAATATTCAATTTTTAAAGGAAATTTCAAGGGTAGTGTCAGGTTATTGGGACTTAAGAAAAATAAATGGAGAGTGAATAAACATAGGTGATGGTCGTACGAATATTGCATTTTATTACCGAACTATTGGGTTTTGATTAAGGTTTAGTTGTGTGGTAACTTAAAATCTGCCAAAAGGCGTCATAAAAAGTTGGACACAGAATACTTTTATTGAGGCATAAGTATTGGAATTAATGCAATTTTGTATTTAATATTTAGCTAAGTCACATCATACAGCAATGCTTAACAAATTAATATTTATTTCAGGGAGACAGTGGTGGACCTCTTCACCTCAATGTTAGCGAAAATGGACCACATATGGAGCTCATTGGTCAGTAATTTAGTTATTAATATTATTCAATGCATAATCGTGAATATAATTGTTTATTATATATTGCGTAAATAAAATTATCTTTAATAGTAAAAGTTTTATCCCCGGAGTTGGTAGGCTTTGTGCTGAATATTCACGATTATGACAACTAATGATTACAGGAAGAATTAAACTTATGCCTCCAACTTGCCGCCAAGTGCCAATTAGGAGGTGGTTTTGTTGAAAATGCCTAATTTTTAATGGCGGATGCAAAGTTTTAGAGCCAAAGGTATTATAGGAGGATTATAGGACGTCATGAAAATTTAGATAATAACCCACCTTCTCAATAGGAAATAATTGGAAGAAATTGGGTTCAAGGGCAAAGGAATGGAAATTATATGCATTATTCCGAGACATACTAGGATCAACAGGTAGTTGTAAAAAAAAAAATAAATATAAATAAATAAATCCAAAAATAGTTGGTAAAAATGTTCCGAGGATCAGACTTTGCAAGAATCTGTTGCTAATTGTATAGTGAATTTTTGGTAACCTTGATCAGTAGTAAAGACTCAAAACAGTTCGTTTCGTCGTTAATCCAAAACGGAAAATTAGTAATTTATAGCTGGGAATACACTTTTTTAAGCGCCTACCTCTTGTGCGTGTATGTATGTATATATATAAAACTTTCAGTAATGTTCAAGTTTGATTCCCCATATCAAATAGTGCTTGAGTTGTATAAAAAGTCCGTCACGCAGGGGCTGCGTAAACTAAGCAGATTTCCCACGTGAAGTTTTACAATAGAGAAATCTGCCTAATAACAACTGTAGTAGTAAGAAACCTCTAAACCTAAAACATTATTTAGGGCGTAATAACCCAGTAGTTTCTAGCCCCAAAAAACAGTTAACCTAACCTCTAAACCTATTCACGAGGGACGAATGGTTATGGAAACGGCCGCCAGAGCTCTCGGCGGAAAGTCCGAACAGCCTACTGGCGACCACAAGCAGAATGCAAATGCAAATATCTCGGTTAATATTCAAGATACAGAATAAATGTATAGAACAATATTTATAGTATATTGAATTTGCAATAAGATTTATTCTATACAATTTTTCGATCCGACGCATAATAACGGAGATATTATGAATTTTCAAAAATCCCCCCCTCCCACTGGTCCGATTTCAGTCATTAACGAACTTGATCTTCCTTTTTACATAAAACGATTAAATTCCGAGTTTGGTAACGATCAAACAAAAATTGCGACCGCTAGAGCGTTAACAGACAAATATATATATATATATAACTATATAAATATATATATATATATATATATATATATATATATACTAGCTAAGGTACCCGGCGATGCCCGGTAAATCATTGTTGACTTACTAAAGATGGTATTTTGATAGCAAGACTTCAATGTGTACAATTACACTTCCATCCAAGACGTAATGGTTTTCCGAAATAGCCAACCCTGAAGTGTAACTTCAGGGGATTGATATAATAGAAATTTTAGTTTGAAGAATAAATGAACATGTGTTTCCTAATCTATCCCTCTACACTTTTTTGACTCACCCTTTTGCAATAATTCAAACCATACTCCTGGGTCGCATTTATTACAATTAACTATCATCTATAATGAACATATTTCCTTACAACAGCCAATCCGAGCTGATATAAATATAAGGCAAAGTTTTTGCACGAAAGATTATATTTGTAATAGAGAATCACACTGGAAACTACTTTCAGTAATGCCAGACGGGAAATTAGTAAACTCAATTATCTAGTAAGGCTCCATTCATCTTCCGTTCCCGCATGAGACTTCTCAAAATTCTTCTACTTAAATTATTGATTCAAAACATTATTTTAATAATTTATCTACCGGAAGGAACTAATTAATAGTGGTACCCTGAAAATATATCATATCATATCGAGTTTAAACGCATATTGTTTTTTGTCATAATGACATTACCATTAACGTTTAATTAATATGATAAGAAAATAAAAAAAGCGAGTTTTTTATTTCAGCCACTCTTATAATCCCCACTCCCCTCTGAACCTAAAATTTTTAATATAGCTTATAATCATGGAAGAATTAATGCTAATTCACACACCGAGTTTTGCTAAGTTCGCTTCATTCGTTAGTGCCCAACAAAATTGTTGGCTCTCGCTTTAGATTTTAGTGTATATTTCGTTTATACTTTTCTATACGACAAAAGTGAATATAATAAAAGTTACTTTATACAGAAAAATAAACTACTTTTGTCATGTGCATAAAAGAAACCCCAATTGAAAACGAAATACAGCTATTTTTAAATTCAGGCCTCTCTTAAAACCCCCACTCCTGTCCGTCCCCTGAAATGTTGGTATGGCTCTTTATAAGGAAGGTGTTAGTGCTAATACACATACCGAGGTTAATTTATTTCGGTTATGTCTTTAGTGCGAAAAAAGTGTATAAAAATAAAAGTTACTCTAAATAACAAAATAAACAACTTTTGTTATGTTCATATTTCCCGAAAAACGAATAGGAAACGAATACCGCTAATTTTTCAATTCAGGCCTCCCTTACAACCCCCACTCCTGCCCGTCCCTAGAAATGTTGTATGGCTTGTAATAATGAAAGCGTTAGTGCTAATAACACATACCGAGTTTTAATTTATTTCGATTGGGTCTTTTGTCCCAAATAAAATTGTTCACTTCCGCTATAGGTTTTAGCGTATATCTCGTTTATAATTTGGTATTTATAATTTGGCCTCCCTTTTAACCCCCCTCCCGTTCGAACATAAAAATTTTAGTATAACTTATAATCATGGAAGAATTAATGCTAATTGACATACCGAGCTTTGTTAAGTTCGGTTCAGCCGTTAGTGCCCAATAAAATTGTTGGCTCCCGCTAAAGTTTTAACGTTTAACTCATTTATACTTAGGTATACGACAAAAGTGTATATAAGAAAAGTTGCTCCAAATAACAAAATAAACAACTTTTGTTATGTTTATATTTGCGGAAAAACCAATAGGAAACGAAATACCGCTATTTTTCAATTCAGGCATCCCTTAAAACCCCCACTCCTGCCCGTCCCTAGAAATGTTAGTATGGATTATTATAAGGAAGGCGTTAGGACTAATTCACATACCGAGTTTGGTTTAGTTCGGTTGAGTTTTTGTGCCAAATAAAATAGTTGACTTCCGCAGTAGTTTTTAACGTATAACTCATTTATACTTAGGTATACGACAAAAGTGTATATAACAAAAGTTACTCTAAATAACAAAATAAACAACTTTTGTTATGTGCATATTTGCCGAAAAACCAATAGAAAACGAAATATCGCTATTTTTAATTTCAGGCTTCCCTTATAACCCCCACTCCTGTTCGCCTCAGAGAAAATTAATATAGCCTAAAGTCTAAGTTGGGTTAGTAGTAATATACATACCAAGTTTCATAATATTCGGTTCAGCCGTTTATGCGTGAAAAGGTAACAAACAAACAAACAAACAAACATACACGAAAGAAACAAAATGCAGATATGGTGTCTATGACATGTGAAACGAAAAGTTATCGTGAAATTTCTCGAAAAAAATCAATGTACAGACAGAGGTTACAATTTTATATATATATAGATATATAAAATTTTGAACGGACAACATTTTCGTCATCTCCTGGGTAGGATCGATGGACATTTGAAGAAATTGTTCGAAACTCGCATCATGAGTATGACCTCAATAGCTGATTTACCTTAAGGGTAATCTGCTAAAAATTAGTTAGTGTGGTAGATTTGCTTTAAAATTCAATAATGTTGGGTATAAAATTTTTGAAGGACCGACCTCTTATATATATATATTACCACTCTACTACTACCCCTCTGTATGCTATTCGAAAAATTGGTGCAGGTTCGATCCCCGTCAAGAAAGGCCATAAGTTCTCGAGTTCGCTAGTGTAGTGGCGCTTGTGGATTAGCTGGAGCCTAGCGAATATATACATCCAGGAACCCCTAAACTAAAATTATGATCACAAATCCCTTGAGTCTCCTTTGGACGCGTCTGATGATCTCTAAGGCCTATAATGCTAATCGGAATATATGTATGTGTATATATATATATATATATATATATATATATATATACACATACATACATATTTACATTTTTAGCTCACTCCATCCCTCACCTTCACCAGTTTATTAATGGCTTTGGGTTATCGTTATTTCCAAAATCCCTCTTGTTTATCTTTAATGCCACAGAAGTTCAGCCTCATCAACCAGATCTTACCCAGACTGCTAAGATAACTTTTCTATTCCATTCCTCTTCAATTTATGTTTTTCGACGGGCTGGTCTCCAGACCCTACCTGATACCTCATTTCTCTAATGCTCCCTGCCTTCCTTTCTCACATTTTCCAAGCCCAAAGTACTCATTTATTTTTCATTCACTTTCTATTTTCAAAATGGTCTTACCTGAGTTAATGATTCAGGTATCGTTTCGTGGGGAAGAGGCTGTGCCCGACCCAACTACCCTGGAGTCTACACGAGGGTTGACAAATACCTCTCTTGGATCTCCGGCCAACTGGGAGACACATGCATGTGCCAGCCTCCACAACTCGCCAGGGCATGACATCACAACTCTCAAACTAGTCTCAACTTCTAGTCAATTATTGTAATTTAAGATTTATTGTAAATTATAAGATCATCCACTTCATTTGTAAAATAATAAGCCAAATAATCTTTAACCAAGATTTTCAAGGATTATACAAGAACTAAAGTGTAGTTACAAATGGTCTAATTTTTTATTTTAAAAATTAGTTTTTAAATAGGGGAACCAGATATTATATTAATTAAATTTCTTATAATGTAAATGAATATTTATTTTTTTGATCTTTAGGCCCTTTTATCATTGTTAATATTATAAAATTAGATACAGTAAAAATTAATTAAAAAGTATAGAATATATTTCCAGTAATTACTTTAAGCATGAAAAATTATTCGCATGCAAAATTTTCTTATTATTTATAAGGAAATATATCTTCACAGAAATCTAAAATGGTCTGTCCCTTATTTAAAAATAGATAAAAATGCACTTCAACCAATGATTTTAAATGACCGTATTAAAAAAAAAGCAACAAAAAAATTATATAAAAACAATTAATTGAAAGTTACCAAACATCTAAAACATATTTTTAAGTTAGTATATTTGGAATGTACATAAATCCTAGTTTTAATATTTTCACCAGCTATTCTAACTTATGCTGCATTTATTCATGTTATTTATTTATTTATACTATGTATTGGATATAGAAAATAAAATAATCGCACCTGTTGAGATTATATATTGTTGAAATACATCATAAACTATTAAATGGGCATTACTTCCTACGGGATTTCCCGTTAAATAATGTTTTATCATCGTTCGCCATTGAAAAATGATACTTAATATTCTTAATTTATTTATAAATAATTAAAATGAATTAATTAATTGATTTTTAAAGCCTCGTGATTTTAATACTTCTTAAGTTTAAAAACGAAAATCATAAATAGAAGTCTTACCTCGCTATTTTGTACTAGTTATAATTTAATAATATATTGGAGTATTTTATATTAAAATAGCCTCTACCTCAGTCTCACAATTAGTTTTGATTATTTAGCTAGTTGTTATTAAATGACAATTGATCTCTTTATCAGTGTTTTTATTGAGAATTTATGTAATGTTATATCATAAATTCTAAACTTTAAATATATGTTTCTCAAATTTATCATATAACGTCATATAAAAAAACAATGTGAATTAAAACGATTGATGTGTAGTAAAATGTTGTTAGACCATGCACAATAGATGTAGATATGAACTATGCACATTGAAATGTTTTGTTGCTTTGTTTAATAATTTTATTTGTATAGCCTTTTAATAGAATATTACACACGTAAATTAAATTATTTAAGCCAATGTGATAAATTGAAATAAATATAATTGTTTCGAATGTCATTGTTTTTCCTATAACCTACCTACTAATTATAGTCCAGTCCTAAGAGAGCATGGAGGTTACAATAAGTCCGTCACGCAGAAAATGCCTTACTAAGCCCCCCATTTCCCACGGACTTGCATTTATCTCAAAACATAAAAATACGTAACGCAGGGGCTGCCTAAACTAAGCAGATTTCCCTCTTGAAGTTTAATAATAGATGAATCTACCTAGTGGTAACACAACACCACCGTCAATATTAAGTGAATAAATACAAACGGAAATAAGAAATCCTTCCCTCCTGACGGAAAGCGTCTGAAATGTAAACAAACCGGTTTGTCAGCTTCTCACCGGAAAGAAAAACAATTACATAAATACATCAGAATATAGCGTATTAACTTTATTGAAAACTATTAACTATATCTAGTACTGTAATATATAATGAATAAGAGTAATTTTTATCCCAATCAAACAAATTTCAGGGCTCAGGTTGGCCATGCGAGTTAGGGCGTTGGTCATAATCTCGCGTGGTAGACCTAGAGTGGCGGGTTCGATTCCCGCCCAGGGCAGTAGAAATTTATTTAGTGACGGACTCAAATAAACTCCTTGAGCCCACCCTGGGAAAAAGGGTGGTAACCTGTAGATAGCTTAGTAGCATAAAGTGGACGTAAATAATAATAAACAAAAAAAAAAAAAAAAAAATTTCAGTAGTCCAAGAATTTATGACGGGGCGGGAGGGGGGGGGGTCACCAGAACATATTAGCATTTATCTCGTATAATAAAGGTCTCTTGAAAACAATATTTAGTATTTAATCTTCGAATAATGTGGTTTATTATATAACAGAGTAATGTTTAAATAACATGAGCAGACGTGGGGGTTTGCTGAAGGCTGAAAAATGCAAATATCTCGGTTAATATTTAAGATAGAGAAAAAATGTATATAACAATATTTATAATACATTTAATTTGTAATAAGATTAGTTCTATACAAAGTTTTGTTTGTTCCAAAGAATAATAACGGAGATATATCGAAAATCCTTCGCTCTAAACTCCCCCTCCCCCTGGCTCAACAACATGCAAAGAACAATACATTTGTAATAAGATTGATTATATACAAATTCTCGATCTGACGCATAATAACGGAAATATTCAGAAATTTCAAAATTTCCTCAAGGGAAATCTGCTAAAACCTAGACACTTACGTGATCATAATATAGGTACTGATTTAATCAACCACGCAGGAAGAGCGGAAACTAAGCAGATTTCCTACATCATTTTATGACCTACGCCGGGTGATGATGTTATATCAAATTCTCTTTTCTATTTCAATGTAATCTCCACTTCAAATCTAAATGCAGTTTTGGAAGAGGAGGTCTCCTATCCCTAAAAATTTATTATTATTATGCCATAAACTAAAAATTATATTAAATTAAGTTTCGGACTAAGGGAAGGGGGTCCTTTATACTATATTCACTTTGAGTAACTGATCACTAAACACCTCGTGTCGAGCATTGTTTATTCATATTTTAGCCTTTAGTAAACCCCTATTTCTACTCAAACTATATTCACATATAGTATAACTGAGTCACTAAACATCTCGCGTCGAGAATTGTTTATTCATATTTTAGCCTTTAGTAAACCCCTATTTCTAGTCAAACTATATTCACATATAGTATAACTGAGTCACTAAACATCTCGTGTCGAGCATTGTTTATTCATATTTTAGCCTTTAGTAAACCCCTATTTCTAGTCAAACTATATTCACATATAGTATAACTGAGTCACTAAACATCTCGCGTCGAGAATTGTTTATTCATATTTTAGCCTTTAGTAAACCCCTATTTCTAGTCAAACTATATTCACATATAGTATAACTGAGTCACTAAACATCTCGCGTCGAGCATTCTTTATTCATATTTTAGCCTTTAGAAAACCCCTATTTCTAGTCAAACTATATTCACATATAGTATAACTGAGTCACTAAACATCTCGCGTCGAGAATTGTTTATTCATATTTTAGCCTTTAGTAAACCCCTATTTCTACTCAAACTATATTCACATATAGTATAACTGAGTCACTAAACATCTCGCGTCGAGCATTGTTTATTCATATTTTAGCCTTTAGTAAACCCCTATTTCTAGTCAAACTATATTCACATATAGTATAACTGAGTCACTAAACATCTCGCGTCGAGAATTGTTTATTCATATTTTAGCCTTTAGTAAACCCCTATTTCTAGTCAAACTATATTCACATATAGTATAACTGAGTCACTAAACATCTCGCGTCGAGAATTGTTTATTCATATTTTAGCCTTTAGTAAACCCCTATTTCTAGTCAAACTATATTCACATATAGTATAACTGAGTCACTAAACATCTCGCGTCGAGCATTGTTTATTCATATTTTAGCCTTTAGTAAACCCCTATTTCTAGTCAAACTATATTCACATATAGTATAACTGAGTCACTAAACATCTCGTGTCGAGCATTGTTTATTCATATTTTAGCCTTTAGTAAACCCCTATTTCTAGTCAAACTATATTCACATATAGTATAACTGAGTCACTAAACATCTCGCGTCGAGCATTGTTTATTCATATTTTAGCCTTTAGTAAAACCCCAATTTCTAGTCAAACTATATTCACATATAGTATAACTGAGTCACTAAACATCTCGCGTCGAGCATTGTTTATTCATATTTTAGCCTTTAGTAAACCCCTATTTCTAGTCAAACTATATTCACATATAGTATAACTGAGTCACTAAACATCTCGCGTCGAGCATTGTTTATTCATATTTTAGCCTTTAGTAAAACCCCAATTTCTAGTCAAACTATATTCACATATAGTATAACTGAGACACTAAACATCTCGCGTCGAGCATTGTTTATTCATATTTTAGCCTTTAGTAAAACCCCAATTTCTAGTCAAACTATATTCACATATAGTATAACTGAGTCACTAAACATCTCGCGTCGAGAATTGTTTATTCATATTTTAGCCTTTAGTAAACCCCTATTTCTAGTCAAACTATATTCACATATAGTATAACTGAGTCACTAAACATCTCGCGTCGAGCATTGTTTATTCATATTTTTAGCCTTTAGTAAACCCCTATTTCTAGTCAAACTATATTCACATATAGTATAACTGAGTCACTAAACATCTCGCGTCGAGGATTGTTTATTCATATTTTAGCCTTTAGTAAACCCCTATTTCTAGTCAAACTATATTCACATATAGTATAACTGAGTCACTAAACATCTCGCGTCGAGCATTGTTTATTCATATTTTAGCCTTTAGTAAACCCCTATTTCTAGTCAAACTATATTCACATATAGTATAACTGAGTCACTAAACATCTCGCGTCGAGAATTGTTTATTCATATTTTAGCCTTTAGTAAACCCCTATTTCTAGTCAAACTATATTCACATATAGTATAAGTCGAGCTTAAATCTAAATTACTTAAATCCTGATTGAATAGTTTCTTTCTACAGGAAATAAAGAAGAATAGATGTTGAGATGCCCATGCATAGCGGACTTCTGATTTTATGATCGTGACCATCTATTTGAATTTTGATTTCAGTAACCCTCAGATTTTTGTCCTATTTATAGGTTAATGTAAATAAATGGTTTATAAAGGAGTTTCTTCAAATTCTATCTGGTCATTCTAATTTCGGTAATTTAATGCGCTAAATACAAACATCCAAATCATTTAATTAAATATCATCCAAATCTGAATGTACTAATTCCAAAGAATTTGGAGATCAACAAGTGGATTATCTTCAATGACAGCGAAAAATATTTTGATACAAATTGCGAAATGACAACGGTGCTTCGATATGCAGTGACTGATTACCATTCAAAATGTCAAAGGTTTTGAGTTCAAATTTATCCATATAATTTTTAATGATTATAACAGTTAATTCTTTTTATTTGTAAAAAAAAAACTTTTGCATTATGCTAGCAATCCCGCAAAACTTCTCTGAATGCCCGGTTTTCTACTCCAGGCGCGATCTCATTTTTTTAAACTTCTAATGTTCCAGCTGCTTTTTCATTGCTTTTCTTCTTGGTTATAGATTGTAACTAGATTTTCGAAATAAATATCTTTAAACGACCATCCATCTTACCTACATGAAGGAAACAAAATACGCGCTCTCTCTCTCTCTCTCTCTCTCTCTCTCTCTCTCTCTCTCTCTCTCTCTCTCTCTCTCTCTCTCTCTCTCTCTCTCTCTCTCTCTCTCTCTCTCTCTCTCTCTCTCTCTCTCTCTCTCCTTCCCTCTCTCTCTCTCTCTCTCTCTCGCTCTCTCTCTCTCTCTCTCTCTCTCTCTCTCTCTCTCTCTCTCTCTCTCTCTCTCTCTCTCTCTCTCTCTCTCTCTCTCTCTCTCTCTCTCTCTCTCTCTCTCCCTCTCTCTCGTTCTTTCTCTCTCTCTCCCCTCCCTCCCTCGCGCTCCAGCATGTGGGTTATTTACACTGTTTTACTTAAATTATTTATTCAAAACATGAAATAATTCGATTTTTCTAATAATTCATAAACCTGTTGTAAATAAATAACACCGGTACCCTAAAAATAATTTAATTTATATTCAAAAAGTGATTTGACGGAAAGAAATCGTAGCCCTCCCTGCACCGTAAAATATTATTCAGCTTAAAAGCAAGACAATATCTTTTGTCATAATGACATTACCAACTAAAGTTTAATAGTTATAAATAGTGTATAGTAATTCCAAAACTTCAACATATTGGAGGATCTATACATTATAGATGTTACTAAATTATAATAAATGTTATCCATGATTATGATTTGAACTAATCACAGTGTGTAAAACGGTGGAGAGGGATTGATTAGGAACTCATTTACATTTATTCTACAAAACCTAAAACTTTTATTCTATAATTATCCTACATATACAGTTACCTGGCCCTTACGGAAAAACAATACGCCCAGTCGGGAAGTGTCAGTGAAGGCATTGAAGCCTTAGAAATACTATTATTATTCAGTCAACCCGGGCGTCGCCGGGTAGCTTAGCTAATATATATATATATATAAAATTGTAACCTCTGTCTGTACATTGATTTTTTTCGCAAAATTTCACGATAACTTTTCGTTTCACATGTCATAGACACCATAACTGCATTTTGTTTCTTTCGTGTCTGTTTGTTTATTTGTTTGTTTGTTTGTTACCTTTTCACGCATAAACGGCTCAACCGAATTTTATGAAACTTGGTATATATATTGCTACTAACCCAACTTAGACTTTAGGCTATGTTAATATTCTCTGAGACGAACAGGAGTGGGGGTTATAAGGGAGGCCTGAAATTAAAAATAGCGATATTTCGCTTCCTATTGCATTTTTGGCAATTATTCACATAACAAAAGCTGTTTAATTTGTTATTTGGAGTAACTTTTGTCATATACCTAAGTATAAATGAGTTATACGTTAAAAACTACTGTGGAAGTCAACAATTTTATTTGGCACAAAAAACTCAACCGAACTATACCCTAACTCGGTATGGGAATTAGCACTAACGTCTTCCTTATAATAATCTATACTAATATTTCTAGGGACGGGCAGGAGTGGGGGTTATAAGGGAGGCCTGAAATTAAAAATAGTGATATTTCGTTTCCTATTGGGGTTTCGGCAAATATGCACATAACAAAAGTTGTTTATTTTGTTATTTAGAGAAATTTGCTCAACAATTCTTTGGAACTACCAGGTACCTCACCGGTAAAAATGAATTCAAATGTATGTTAATATTTTGTGCTTAATAATTCAAATCTATGCACAATGCACAGGAAACGGGAAATATGACAATATGGAGGACAGTGAAGTCTTACATAAAAAAATAATTTTATTATTAACAAATCCACAGAAACGACGGGTATTTACACTAAACACTGGGACGGGTAAATGCCAAAATAATGTGCGAAGTAAAGCCTTGCTAAAAAAATACCATCACCATTCAGCCTCAAATGAATTTCCGAGCGAAGCCGGGTATCTGAGCTAGTATATATATATATATATATATATATATATATATATATATATATATATATATATATATATATATATATATATATATATATTTACATTTCGATCCATGTTTTCTTAGAGTTCTTACTAGGGGAGGAATAGAAAAATCTGCTAAAATGGACATTGAGATTAGCAGTGAATCATCCAGTCTCGTGGGAAATCTGCTTAGTTTACGCAGCACCTGCCTGTTGGGCATGTAATTGGAATGACAGATGAGCATTTGGGGAAAGTAGCTATAACATTTTCCAAATGGAAAAACTGCTAGAAGTTATTACCAAATTGTTGGAAGGAAAGCGCGCACAGCTGGAGAAAGGCTGACCAGAGTATGGAAGTTGAAATATAATCCGTGTGTCTCCAATGAGATAATTATGCCAATGTTGGCCTGACCGGTTCACAGCTTTCTTCCAATCTCAATGGCGAAAGCAATGTTTCAATCATTCCATTCCTCAGCTATTCTCTCTAAGAAATAAAATAAGTAAAAAAAAATTTAATTGAAATGGTTTTATTTAAAACGTTGTAATGAATCTGACATTGCATTACAGAAACTCATCACAAATGACCATATATTTTATATCCTGAATACTGCCAGCACAGAGCACATTAAGATTATTATTAAGGAATACTTAAATAAGAGTTTTATCCAATTTGGAGTTAAGTTAACATGTACTCTCGTATTTTAGTAGATAACATCAATGGAGTTTTATAATAACATTCACAGCTCTTAATGTTGATAGGCTAATTAATATTACGGATGAATTTCGGTAATAATTTCCAGTTAAATACACTTTTTGAGCATATTTTGATCGGCGGGATCAAAGGGCGACATCGGCTCAGCCTATATAAGGGCGACATCGTGAAGGATTATAAGCAGTCATATCTCAGATGTTCTTGAGGAAGAACCCTGCTCCGTTCTCACTAATCCTTCAGCTTAAGCCTTCCTTAGCCAAACTACTTCTCGCCTATCACGGCAGAGTCTGATGGATAACTTCTATAAAAACAGTCAAGTGCTTTAATTGTAATCTAGTTTAAGTAGAGATAAGTGTCCCCTTTATATTATTATAAGTCCGTCACGCAGGGACAGCGTAAACTAAGGAGATTTCCCGCGTAAAGTTTAACAAGAGATAAATCTACATACCGGTAACACAACACCATTATGAATATTATGTGAATAAATACAAACGATAATAAGAAATCTCCCAACGGAAAGCAACTGAAATGTAAACAAACAGTTCTGCCAACTTCTTACCGGAAAGAAAAACCATTACTGTAATATATCTGAATATAACATATTAATTTGATTGAAAACTATTTACTATATCTAGTACTGTAATTTGTAATGAATTAGAATAATTTTTATCTCACTCAATCACATTTAAGAAGTCCAAAAACGTAAGAAGGGGGGGGGGGCACTAGAACATATTTGCGTGTATCTCGTATAATAAATGTCTCTTGAAAAAAACAATTTGGTATTTAAGCTTCAAATGATATGGTTTATTACATAACCGAGCATTGTTTATTATCCATGAGTAGAAGTGGGGGTTTGCTGAAGGCTGAAAACTGAAAAATGCAAATATCGCGGTTTATATTAAAGATAGAGAATAAATGTATATTACAATATTAATAGTACATTTAATTTTCTATAAGATTGATTCTATACATTTTTTTCGACCCAAGTAACTCCCCTTGATCCGATTTCCGTCGTTAACGAACTTAAATCTTTCTTTTTACACAAAACGACTAATTATCGAATTTAGTAACGAAGAAGAAAAATTTCGAAAATCCCGTCATGAGTATGACCTCAATAGCTGATTTCCCTTAAGGGAAATCTACTAAAAGATGCCACTTCATTTTGATTAATACTTATTATTGGTGAATATTTAATTATAAATAAATTTATATATATTTAAATTTTTACTAGAGGCTATTGGTGCTGAACCCTTCCTAAATTCTTGTAGTGATTTGGTCGTGGGATTTATCATCTCGCAGCCAGATCGCAACAAAGTACAGATACAAATTTTAAGAAAATGTAATAAAAGCTAAAAAATAATCCTAGTTACCAGTCATCACATCACTCTCCTCATCAATCTAGGGCATTTATCAGACAAATTAATAAAATCGTGGGCCGTGTGAAATTTCTATCAGCAGTCCACCATTCATAGGGCGTAGCTAATAGGAATTTATTTAGTGACGAACTCATTAAATAAAATCTGTAGTCCCACCCTGGCTAGAAAATGGTGGTAACCTGTAGACAACCCGTCCCAATTAGCCATAGTAGCATAAAGTGGACGTAAATAATAATAATAATAATATATTTATTGTCACACACATATCAAGGGAGGGAATAGAAAACATATCTTTTAGCGGCGGCCATCTTAATATATACTTAATATATTAAATTTCAATGTCATCAAAACCAAATATCAGATCAATCGGTAAACCGTACAAGGCCAAAATCCAACTATAAAATTTGATCTAACTAAACAAACAGGGCAAACTATATAAAACCAGTTAAAACATTTCGAAAAAGCGAAACCTGCAGGTGTTGCGAAAACTAAGCAAATTCCTCACGTGCAGGATAGTTATGTCTACTCATCATATTTTCACTATTTCTCAGTCGAAATTCAAGAGCATTGGTCCCGGCACATACTCCAGAAATGGCGCATGGACACTGGGATAACAATGCTGATAGTATAAATTGACGACTAACATCGGGATAACAATGCCGATAGCCTGTAGGGATGACGGGCACTGGGATAACAATGCGGATAGTATATATTGACGACTAACATCGGGATAACAATGCCGATGGTATGTAGGGATGACGGGCACTGGGGTAACAAAGCGGATAGTACATATTCACGACTAACATCGGGATAACAATGCCGATGGTATGTAGGGATGACGGGCACTGGGGTAACAAAGCGGATAGTACATATTCACGACTAACATCGGGATAACAATGCCGATGGTAGGGATGACGGGCACTGGGATAACAAAGCGGACAGTACATATTGATGACTAACATCGGGATAACAATGCCGATGGTATGTAGGGATGACGGGCACTGGGATAACAATGTGGATAGTATATACTGACGACTAACATCGGGATAACAATGCCGATGGTATGTAGGGATGACGGGCACTGGGATAACAAAGCGGATAGTATATATTGACGACTAACATCGGGATAACAATGCCGATGGTATGTAGGGATGACGGGCACTGGGATAACAATGCGGATAGTATATATTGACGACTAACATCGGGATAACAATGCCGATGGTATGTAGGGTTGACGAGCATCGGGATAACATTGCCGATGGTAAGTAGGGATGACGAACACTGGGATAACAATGTGGATAGTATATACTGACGACTAACATCGGGATAACAATGCCGATGCATGTAGGGATGGTGGGCACTGGGATAACAATGCGGATAGTATATATTGACGACTAACATCGGGATAACATTGCCGATGGTATGTAGGGATGACGAGCACTGGGATAACAATGCCGATGCATGTAGGGATGGTGGGCACTGGGATAATAATGCGGATAGTATATATTGACGACTAACATCGGGATAACATTGCCGGTGGTATGTAGGGATGACGAGCACTGGGATAACAATGCCGACAGTATGTAGGGATGACGAGCACTGGGATAACAATGCCGATGGTATGTAGGGATGACGGGCACTGGGATAACAATGCGGATAGTATATATTGACGACTAACATCGGGATAACAATGCCGATGGTATGTAGGGTTGACGAGCATTGGGATAACAATGCCGATGGTATGTAGGGATGACGGGCACTGGGATAACAATGCGGATAGTAAATAATGACTACTAACATTGGGATAGCAATACTGATAGCAAATTGTGACGACTATCTTTGTGTTAGTAATGCAGATAGTATATATTTAGTGCTGAGGCTGGAGGCGAGTGATCACGAATCTAGTGGCTGCGGTATCCGGTGCCTTTCTCTACACTTTCCCCCCTCACTTTCACCTGGGAACGACAAACAAACTCTCGGTTTCATGGCTGGCAGTCAAGGACACCGGGAATCCTGCTCCCAGCTGTCTCTACCACCCTCATCTAGTTTTTATATTACACTAACTGCAAAACCCTTTAATTATCTTCCTAGTCTACTATATAGTTCCGTATAGCAACACATTTATTAAGCAGATTTCATCGTAAATCAAGTCGGCATTGACGTGGTGGAACAATTAACAGGAGTTGGGGTTTGTAGTATGAAGTTATAAATTCTAAATCTTTAGTTAGTATGAAAATAAACCCCTACCACAATATAATCAATTAGATCAGTCAGAAAAATAATAACAGCAATTATTACAGTCTGAATTATTCCAAATAATGTTAGTTGAGTGTCTTTTGATTCCAAAGTTCACAAAGGACAATAAAGTAAGGTTTGTAAATTCTATTAGAAAATTTGATATTGAGGCCTTTTCCAAAACAGCTTAGGCAAAGATCGAGAATTTATTATATTTTAATGCTTATCACAAAAGTAATCTTAATAACTGAGATATTAAATTGTTTTTAGCAGATTTCCCTTAATGGAAATCAGTTATTGAGGTAGTAATCATGACGCGATTTTTGAAAAATGTCTTCAAACGTACATCAATCCTACCCAGGAGATGACAAAAATGAGGTCCACTAAATATATATATATATATATATATATATATATATATATATATATAATTGTAACCTCTGTTTGTGCATTGATTTTTTTCTCTAAATTTCATGATAGTTTTTCGTTCACATACCATAGCATATCTGCCAGCTTTGGCGTCTGTTTGCATGTTTGCTTGTTTATTTGTTTGATACCTTTTCACTGGATACTGAACCGAATTTTATGAAACTTAGTATGTATATTAATTCTAATCCAACTTAAACTTTAGGCTATATTAATATTCTCTGAGACCTCACCTGGATAAATTTATTTAAATCTATGTTAATGTTTTATTCTTAATAATTCAAAGCTATGTTATTTGTTTAACGCCAATAACCGATTGCACCAAATAAAATATACTGCCCCCCCCCTTCCCTTCTACCAAACATTAATTCATGAGAAATTCCTGTTTGCTCTTAAGGGTATTTAGTACTTTATTTAATTAAAACGTGAAAATTATTTCAACATACAGTTTTTGTATTGTGAAGATAATTTAATAGGATTTGTTAGTATAATTTAATGTATTACAGGATTGAGATCCTGAATGAGTTTTAGATTTGCACCACTAAGCCTAGGGAGGTGTTGAGATACTTCCTTTGTCCTATCAGTTCTGCCCCTTCCCTGCCGACCTCATATTGGTCTATGTTTACATGTTACTTGATGCTTTTACTTTTAGTAATGCAGTGTTGTCCTCAAGAATGTGGATTTTGTTTAATTTTCATAAATAAATAATTTAAAAGGATGAACGCTGGGGAGGTGCACCCATCTATTTCTGGTATTTATAAACTATGCACCGTTAATATAAGACATACTTTGCCAAACACACTATCTACCAATATGAATAAACTGTTTACTATCGAGACTTACAAAAGAGTATTTTTAATAGTGGTAATGACGTACCTAAAACACCTGTCCCAGTTGGGCTTTGTACCGCATCAAGGAAAAATAATGTTTATTCATACTTTGGAAGACAGAATAATTTCTATGATTATGATTTATATAGTCCATTACATTAAACTACATGCACAGAAGACGGGAAATATAGGAATATTGAGGACAAAGAAGACTTACATAACAAATAATTTTATTATAAACAAATCCACAGCAACGACGGTTGTAAACCCTAAACACTGGGACGGGGAATGTCAAAATATTGTGCGAAGTAAAGCTTTGCCAAAAAAATACCAACATCATTTGGCCCCAAATGAATTCTTGGGCGAGTCGTGTGACTTAGTTAGTATATATATATATATATATATATATATATATATATATATATATACATATACATAACAAAACAAGCTACGCTCCTCCTGGAGGGGATGGAGGGTGTGTGTGTATGTCTGTTAATGCTCTAGCGGTCGCAATTATTGTTTGATAAACCCCACCCCATTGTTTGATTTTTTTTTTTACCCAAACTCGATATTTAATCGTTTTAAGTAAAAGAAAAGAGATCAAGTTCGTTAATGGCTGAAATCGGACCACTGGGAGAGGGGGTTTAGAGGGGAGGATTTCCGAAAATTAGAAATATCTCCGTTATTATTCTTTGGAACAAACAAAACTTTGTATAGAACTAATCTTATTACAAATTAAATGTATTATAAATATTGTTATATACATTTTTTCTCTATCTTAAATGTTAACTGAGATATTTGCATTTTTCAGTTTTCAGCCTTCAGCAAACCCCCTCTTCTACTGATCTTACATAAACAATACTCTGTTACATAATAAAACACATTATCCGAAGCTTAAATACCACATATTGTTTTCAGGAGACCTTTATTATACGAGACACATGCAAATATGTTCTGGTGACTCCTCGTCCCTGTCCCATGTTCTTGGACTACTAAAATTTGATTGAATGAGATAAAAACTATTCTGATTCATTATAGTACACTATATACACACTGTACACTGTTACCGATTACAGTACTATATATAGTAAATAGTTTTCAATAAAATTAATGTTATTTTCTGATATATCTGAGTAATTGTTTTTCTTTCCGGTGTGAGGTTGGCAGGCCTGTATGTGTAAATTTCAGACATTTCACGTCGGGATGGGAAAGATTTCTTATTACCGTTTGTATTTATTCACTTAATATTCACGGTGGTGTTGTGTTACCTGAATGTACATTTATCTATTATTAAACTTCATGAGGGAAAACTTTAGTTTACGCAGCCCCTGAGTGACGGACGTTTTTTTTTACACTTCACTTTACTCCTCTTAACTACTAAAACTCTTAACGAACAATTTCCACTCATCGTATTTTGTCTCCCTAAACATTTCATTTCCAGGTAATATTTCATTTCTGATCACTTAGTCTTCAATTTACGGGGAAAATTAAGTATAGTGATCATAAGCAGCAGATTTGATCATAAGCAGACGTGGGAAAAGCTATATATTTTGTATCAGAATATTATATACTACTCTAATTTTATATTGTATTAGTAAAATTATAATTCACTAAATTATTTTTATATGTTTTCCAATTAAGGTGTTTTATACATCAACAGGCCCTCAAGATAGAGCTGGTAAATGCAGTATCCAGATAAATAATTATATGTCATTTAATTTCCATTGATCTCGAATGATTTTAGGTAAAAAAGTTCGCCACGCAGGGGACGCGTAATTAAGCAAGTTTCCAACGTGCTGGTATGTCACACTATTGATATCTCACCATACATTCACTATTTCTATGTAGACAACAGGGTTACTTGTAGACTGAAAACTAAAAAAGTCCATCACGCAGGGGCTGCGTAAACTAAGCAGATTTCCCACGTAAAGTTATACAACAGAGAAATCTCCATACGAGTGCCGACCAGTTACGAAAACGGCCGAACTAGCTTTCGACGGGAACCATAGCTCGTCCGTTAAACTTAATAAAAATGGAAATATCTCGGTTAATATTCAAGATACAGGATAAATGTATATAACAATTTTATTATAGTAAATTTAATTTTCAATAAGATTAGTTCTATACAATGTTTCGATCCGACGTATAGTAACGGAGATATTTCGAATTTTCGAAAATCCCCCCTCCTCTGAACCACCCATCCCCTGGTTTGATTTCAGCCATAAATGAACTCGACCTTTAGTAGTATTTTACATGAAATCCTAACCCCCTCTCCCACTGGTCCGATTTCAGCCGTAAACGAACTTGATCTTTCTTTTTACATAACATGATTAAATACCGAGTTTGGTGACGAATAAACTAAAATTGCGACCGCTAGAGTGTTAAAAGACAAATATATATATATATATATATAGTTTTGTAGGGATTTTCGTCATCTCCTGGGTAGGATCGATGGACATTTGAAGAAATTTTTCAAAAATCGCTTCATGAGTACGACCTCAATAGCTGATTTCCCTCAAGGGAAATCTGATAAAAATCCAAATCTCTCGGTTAATATTATAAGAGAAAATATTAACACAACATTTGAAGGCAATTAAATTTACAATAACATTAGTTCTACACAATGTATTTAACCTACGTATAATAACGGAGATATTTTGAGATTCCCCTCTCTAAACCCCCCTCCCCTTGTTCTGATTTTATCCGTTAACGAACTTGATCTTTAGTTTTGCATGAAACGCTCCTCGTTGGTAGGACCGATGAACATTTGAGTGGGAATGTGTCTAAAATCGTTTCATGAGTCCAACCTCAATAGATGATTTCCCTGTTGAAGGAAAATTTGCTAAATTCCGATGACAATAACAGGGAGTTTACTAAAACTGAAAACAAGAAACCACGAATAACACGATTAATATTTGAGTTACGAAAACAATCTATAAAACAACAATTATAGAGCATCTATTCGTTAACAATAATGGTTCTATAACATTTTCCAATCCGACTAATAACAACAGAGATATGTTTAGTTTTCGAATTGTCCTTCCTTTAAACACCCCCCCCACCCTATTCCTGTACGATTTCAGCAATTAACAAATATGATTATTGGTGTTAACTTAAAGGGTTAAATATCAAGTATGGTATAGATTAAATATACTTTTTCGAGCCAAGAAAAAACAAATGTAGTTGTTGACGTCATTACACAAAGTTTCTGCTTATCTCATCCATTAAAGACCTCTTAAAAACAAAATTGTTTCGATTTCAGCCGTTAACACGTTAAAATATCGAGCTTGGTACCGATAAAATATAAATGTCAACCTCTAGAGCGATAACAGACAAATACAGATATATGTATATGATTTAGAACAGACCTCATTTTAATCTATTAGGTAGGATCGATTACGAAAAATAAGCTATGAGTACAATATCAATGAGTGATTTCCAAATGGATAATTATTAATGTTTGACAATGAACAGTATAAATTAATGGATAAAAAGAAGCACCGAACCCACTTGATACTTTATCTTTTCAATTCCATTGGATCTTCCTACCCTAAATATTTATAATTGAATATAGGGCAGAAAGTTATTTTTACAGAATTGATGGAAGTAATAATTAATTTAAACAAACATTAGATGTATTATTCCATCTCTAACATAGAGCCCTAGCTCCTTAGTAGAGGGCCCTAGACGATAAAACCACCACCCAATGGTTTGCAATAGAACACACAGTGAAAGTGAGGGTACTTACTACAGTGCTACCAATATTGGTATTCATTAATTAAAATTCAGAGGTATCCATATATTTAATGACATCATTAAAAATCCTAGGACGGAAACGAAAGCGCCTTTCTCTTTCCGTAGCTCAGTTTTATCTTTTTCAGCTTATCTAGTCATGGTAATACATTTCACATGTTTCAGATAAAAATAAAAATTGAATAATTTAAAATAAGAAAAAAAATTGAAATTTTAATATTCCCTTATAACTGCATTCCAAAATAAACACAGGGCAGTATTTTTGAATAATGTTGTAAGAAAATTTAAGAACTGCTTTGGTGACTGCGTAAATGAAATATGGCACTATAATAATGCTCATCAAACCGCACTAATTTTCTCATATTTTATTTTATTATTAGCTCGCATGATTGAGGAGGTCTATGTAAAAAGGGCGTATGGCGGTATAAGCCCTTTTTGCGGAGATGGCATTTTTATTTGCCTTGTGGTCTCTTTTATATCTCTTTAATTCACCTTTTACCGCCTGTTTGAATCAGTGGAGTGTAAATTGTGAGGTTGTATTTTGCTTGTTTTGTTTGTTGCTGTCCTTTTTTAAAAATGAGCAATTTGGAAGAAGTTATTAGTGATGAACGTATTTTCAAAACTTCGAAGAAAAAAAAAGGAAAATGAATCTTTTCAAATCGCAAAAACAATAAGAATAAACGATATTCGGGTGAATAGTTTACTTCAACAAAAGGTAGGATGGATAGTAAGAACGTTATCTCGATGTTGAACTGTTGTAAACAAACTTGTCGAATTAAAGTTACTGCAAATGAGCAAGAGAATTTGTTTGATCATTTTTATGGTTGTGATAAAGTACAACAAGTCACACTTCTTGCGGGATACCTTATACGGGTAGTGCTTCCACTCATTATGTACCAGCACAAAAACACAGAGACATACTGTGGAACTATTCAATAAAATGTAGCGAAACTCCTATTAATGTTTGTCTAAAATTTTTACTCAGCTTTTACCAAATTTCTGAGAAACGCCTTCGTGTCGTTCAGGGAAAAATAATTTCGCTGAGAAAAGAGGATCCCATACAGCAAGTTTCTTATACAGTACTATTTTATTAAAAAACTAACTTTCTACATATAGCTGTAAATGTTTTTTTTTATTTTAGTTCTCATTCAATATTATCAGCTGTTACTAGGCACTGTCTATGCAATAAGGGCGTATGGACACATATCTATGTAAAATCGGCTGATGAAAAACTAGACGGATGTAAGGTAATATTTAAAAGGAGTTCATTAAATATTTTTAAAGAATTTTTCTCTAATTGCTGCATAAATTAGATCACCAAAAATTGAACTAAATTTAATTACTGGAATTTCAAGTTGCACAAGTTCCAGGTTAAACTATATATACAAGTGAAATTTTGCACTCACAATATCTCAATACCAGGTTTTCAGCCCTTTTTACATAGACTTCCTCAATTATAATTAGCAGTAAATAATGCAAGCAGTATTGTCTGCCCTTGATCAGTAGTTCATCAAAGCTGTGAGAAATTTGTACATAATGGTGTTGTTTGTTGTGAGTGTTTGTTTATACGTTAGTGGTTATAACATTTGCAAATAGGCTTAACCTGTCTCCTGGAATAGTTGGACTCGTCTCGTTCAAAGTCAGTAGGCCCAATGTTGGCTGTATATTTAATTTTCTTAAGCTGAATGGCGGATTATTAAAGTTATTGCCAAAGGCTGTTTTTTTTAATTTAACTAATTTTGGAAGCTATTCTTCTGTAGTATTTTTTGTAATGTTCTCTTTACATACGGGAATCTTATGTCGGCAAGTGCATGCATGAAAACATGCTACTCATATTCCACGGATATACACTTTTCTTGATTTCAGTGATCCAAGTCTTAGGTGAGTTATATCATTAGAGCTGTGAATTTACGTTTAACCAAAAAATAAAACATACAGAAATAGACGGTTAAATGGGGTCAAAATCGTCAAGAAATATTTGGTTTCGTATTATTCGTATTATTTAAAATGTTATGGTATTATTCAGAAGAAGTCCTGAAACGTAACAGAAATATTGTTTATATTTAATAGCTTAGCAGAGAAAATGGATTTTAGCCTGCATTGCACAAAGAAAGAATATAATGAATGTAAACCAATGTTCTACAAAAGCATTGCCAACGAATTTGGATTAAGACTTAACAACAAACAATAAAATTTAAGAAAATTGAGACAAATAAAACTAACAGCTTATGATGCAACAGATTCAAGAAGAGCGGAAGTAGTTCAGACTAGGCTTGGTATCGGTCATTCCCTTCCTAACTCAACGGTACTAAATGAGTCACAAGGACATACCAACTAAAAAACATTCCAACGAAACTCGGTCTATAATCGGCATATTGTTGGCTTTTAAGACAAGAATATGCAATTGCTTACAAGAAATATTAATTGGCGGTCAATTGACAAATCAGAACACACCAAAAAACATAACATTTCCACGTAGAATTTATTTATTTTTTAAATTGGATGAATAATTCTTTAGTCCCGGGGCGTGAATAATATTTTTAAACTGGAAGAATAAATCTTTAGTTTGAGGCAATAAATACTTTATTTGAATTGGATGAATAATTCTTCAGCCCCGGGGCGTAAGTAACTTTTTTGAACTGGAAGAATAAATCTTTAGTCCAAGGCAATAATTTTTTTTTTTTTAAATTGGAAGAATAAATCTTTAGTTTGAGGCAATAAATATTTTAATTGAATTGGATGAATAATTCTTCAGTCCCGGGGCGTAAGTAACTTTTCTGAACTGAAAAATAAATCTTTAGTCCAAGGCAATAATTTTTTTTTTTTAAATTGGAAGAATAAATCTTTAGTTTGAGGCAATAAATATTTTATTTGAATTGGATGAATAATTCTTCAGTCCCGGGGCGTAAGTAACTTTTTTGAACTGGAAAAATAAATCTTTAGTCCAAGAAAATAATTTTTTTTTTTTTAAATTGGAAGAATAAATCTTTAGTCCGAGGTAATAAATATTTTATTTGAATTGGAAAAATAATTCTTCAGCCCCGGGGCGTAAGTAACTTTTTTGAATTGGAAAAATAAATCTTTAGTCCAAGGCAATAATTTTTTTTTTTTTTTTTTTTTTTTTTTTAAATTGGAAGAATAAATCTTAAGTCCGAGGTAATAAATATTTTATTTGAATTGGAAAAACAATTCTTCAGCCCCGGGGCGTAAGTAACTTTTTTGAACTGGAAAAATAAATCTTTAGTCCAAGGAAATAATTTTTTTTTTTTTAAATTGGAAGAATAAATCTTTAGTCCGAGGTAATAAATATTTTATTTGAATTGGAAAAATAATTCTTCAGCCCCGGGGCGTAAGTAACTTTTTTGAATTGGAAAAATAAATCTTTAGTCCAAGGCAATAATTTTTTTTTTTTTTTTAAATTGGAAGAATAAATCTTAAGTCCGAGGTAATAAATATTTTATTTGAATTGGAAAAACAATTCTTCAGCCCCGGGGCGTAAGTAACTTTTTTGAATTGGAAAAATAAATCTTTAGTCCAAGACAATAATTTTTTTTTTTTTTTTTTTTTTTTTTTTTTTTTTTTTTTTTTTTTTTTTTTTTAAATGGGAAGAATAAATCTTTAGTCCGAGGTAATAAATATTTTATTTGAATTGGATGAATAATTCTTCAGCCCCGGGGCGTAAGTAACTTTTTTGAACTGGAAGAATAATTCTTCAGTCCCAGGGTGTAAGTAACTTTTTTGAATTGGAAGAATAAATCTTTAGTTCAAGACAATAAATAATTTTTTGAATTGAAAGAATAAATCTTTAATCCGAGGCCATAAATAATTGTTTTGAATTGGAAGAATAAATCTTCAGTCCAAGGCCATAAATAATTTTTTTTTTGAGTTCAAGGGGATAATGTTTTCTTCTTATAGAATAATAAATGTAGAATAATTCTTCAGTCCCAGCCCGTAAATATGATTTTTTTTGGTTTTTTTTTTTTAATTGGAAGAATAAATCTTTAGTTAGGGCAATAAATACATATTAGTGAATTGGAAGAATGAATCTTGAGTCCGAAACGATAAATAATTTCTATAAATAGGAAAGAATATTTCAAGGTGGCTAATAGATTCTCAGTTAGATTCAAATATTTATTTATTGGAGCAAATTTTTGTTTTGAAGCGTAAAATAATGAATTTTACACAGTTAATAAAGTTTGTGACAACCTTTATCAAATATAAAATTGATTAAGTCTGTAAGCTTCATTTCATACGCTCATCAATATGCGTCAGACACATACAGTTCTCTGTCTCTCCTTGGCCCAATCCTTTAATCCAGTCCTACACATTCTCTGGAGACCCCAATTCAACTCCCCACGTGCCCAGTGTAATGTCAATATAAATTAAAAACAGGGATATAGCGATGGAAAAAATAAATATTGTGTAGACTGTATAAATAATGGAAACTTTTCATCTGAACCTTTCACGGTCACGAACCTAACGATTTTGTTCTTGTTTACACAAGATACCTTGGCTAAACGGAGAGTAGGGAGATGGGAACTTCCTCACAACTCCTGACCTAACACCACAGTGAGCTATTCATCACAGTTTATACTATAAAAAATGCAATCCGTGACTGATTTTTAGGGTCTAAAATGTTTTGAACAACGAATTGGGGGATGGAAAAGAATTCACTTAACGTTTATTGATCCAGAATCAATAATAGTAAATTTATAGTTATGTTTCCTGAAAACAGAAAAGTCCATTACACAGGAGCTGCGTAAACTAAGCAGATTTCCCTCGTGAAGTGTAGTAATAAATAAATCTACATACTTGGTAACAATACCACCGTGAATAAATACAAACGGAAATAAGAAATGTTTCATCCAATTTCAATAACCTGCCGACAGGAAGCATTAGAAATGTAAACAACCGCCTCACACCAGAAAGAAAAACAGTTACTGAAATATATCAGAATATAACATATTAATTTTATTGAGATTATTTACTATATCTAGTACTGTAATTAATAATGAGTCAGAATAATTGTTATCTCAATCAATCAAATTTTAGTAGTGCAAAACCTTAAGACGGGGAGGGGGGGGGAGGTAACCAGAACATATTTGCATGTATCTTGTATAATAAAGGTCACATCAATAAAAATTTTGGTATTTAAACTTGGAATAATGTGATTTATTATCTAGCAGAGTATTGTTTATGTAACATGAGTAGAAGTGGCGGTTTGCTGAAGGCTCAAAACTGAAAAATGCAAATATCTCGGTTAATATTAACGATACTGAATAAATGTATATAACAATAATTATAGCGCATTTAATTTGCAATAAGATTGGTATTATACAATTTTTCGATCAGACGCACAGTAACAGAGATATTTCGAATTTTCGAAAATCCTCCGCTCTAAACACCCCTTCCCCTAGCCTGATTCAGCCGTTAACAAACTTGATCTTTCTTTTTAGCAGATTTCCCTTGGGGGAAATCAGCTATTGAGGTCGTACTAATGACGTGACTCGAAAAATTTCTTCAAATCTCCATCGATCCTACCCAGGAGAAAATGAGGGTGGTTCAAAATTTTATATATATATATATAGATATATATATATATATATATATATATATATATATATGTATATATATGTTTGTCTGTTAACGCTCTAGTGGTCGCAATTTTCGTTTGATCGTTACCAAACTCGATATTTAATCGTTTTATGCAAAAATAAAGATCAAGTTCGTTAATGGCTGAAATCGGACCAGTGGGAGGGGGGGTTTAGAGGGGAGGATTTTCGAAATATCTGCGTTATTATACGTCGGATCGAAAAATTATATAGAATCAATCTTATTGAAATAGTATATTTCGAACCAAGGGCCGAAAGTGGGCGTTTGCCGGCCGGAGACGTAGTCAAGGTCAAAAGTTCGAGGGCCAGCAAAAGCACTTTGGCCCGAGGCACGAACGCTATTTTTCACCATACTACAATAAATATTAATACGATATAACATTAATCAAAAACAAGATTTTCTTTTGGTTAAGTGTACCTCTTTGTTAGAAGATTATCTTGTGGTTATGGGGACATGATGAATGTTTAATGTATGGATTGTTTTACGTTATGTTATTATGTAAGTTAATAAAGAGAGATGAACATATGTGTGTTTCATTTAATACAACTGATACATTTCAAAATGCTAAAAAAAGTTACTTCGTTTATTTTTGATTTATAGAAATGTTAAAAGTACAATTTTGGTTGTTTGAAAACATAATACCCTTTGAAGATTCTATTACTTGTTTTTTGTTTGAGACATTCACACTTTTACTCGTAGTTGGATTGTTTCTGATTGAAATATCCTCTTGACAATCTTCAAATAAATCATCAATTGTAAAGAGAGACTGATTTTCATATTCAATAGTTCCAAAATCGATATTTGATGTCGAAGTCGATGTCTCATTGACTTTACTAAACAGTCTGTTAGAAACATCCAATTTCTTTGTCACAGAGTCTTCAATGTAACCTTCGGCAGCTGTTGAAGACTTCCATCCACCATGGCGTTTCAATGTCAACAAGTCACCACCTCCTTCAACTAACATGGTCGCTGATGACCTTCTAAGTGCATGACCTGTATAACTTTTAGTGTTCTCTAGACCCAAAAACTGGGCTACTTTCATTGGTGCTGCAGCAATTAAGTTTTTACCTACGTGTTGAGCAACACATTTCCCTTTTTTGTAGGCAACAAAAAACCTCTCAGATGTGAGATTTTGAGGACGCATGTTCAAGTACTTACGTACTAAACAGCATGGTTTAAATGTGCATCCATCATCAGTGATTGTAAAACTTCGTCTTGAGTGTGTTTTACCATCGTAAAGGAAAGCAGTAAAAAAGTGACCATTATCTTTAACATCACTTACTTTCAAATTTGTTAGATCGTCTCTTCGGCATGCACCAAACACTCCGAAAACTAAAATTACATTGTTTAGCAACCATTCATTGTCAGGAGCATTTAACATAAATTGGGTTACTTCAGTGGCACTTAACACATTTGATTTTTTTTGGCTGATAACCAACCGATTGCCGTTTCAAAAAAGCAATACTTTTTGGAAATTGGGTGAGTTGAATATTTTCTTTTACTTTTAAACAACTTTTTATCATGGAGTACTTACTCCATAAAGTACTGGGTTTGGTTTGCTTTGATAGGACCGAGAGATATACGAGTAAAACTTCATCATTCACATCTCCAGGTCTTACATTTTCCATTTTTAACCAGTTCAAAAACTTTGTATACTCTTCGTCATACCTATTTTTTGATTTTGCTGGTAACAAATCTGCCATGATTTCTTTTGCTCTTCTATTTATAGATTCTGATATATTATTAGCCATAATTACTAAATAACTAAACAATAATATACAACGAGCAAAACAAACTAATATAATGTATATAATGAAATGAATGAATTAAAATAATAAACAGCTGATTTTGCGGCCCTAGGGCGAAATATTCATTTTCGGCCCTAGGGCGGCGAAGTGTAGCTTTCGGACCGCAAATTAGGTGTGTAAAACAGGTGATTACATCGTAGTATGGTGAAAATTAAATTTACTATAAATAATGTTATGTACATTTATTCTCTATCTTGAATATTAACCGAGATATTTGAATTTTTCTGTTTTCAGCTTCTGAGATGATATCGGCTAACTTCGGGTCTAGTCGTGAGTTTCCGTCAAGAGCTAGTTCGGGCCGTTCCCGTAACTGTTTGACTCTATTCTGAAATTTCTCAATGGTATAACTTCACGAGGGAAATCTACTTAGTTTACGCAGCCCCTGCGTGACGGACTTTTTGTTATGTGCATGTTTGTCGAAAAACAAACAGACAATGAAATATCGCGAATTTTTATTTCAGGCCTCCCTTATAACCCCCACTCCCGTTCTAACCTAAAAATTTTAATATAGCTTATAATCATGGAAGAAATAATGCTCATTGACATACTGTTTTTTTAAAGTTCGGTTTATTCGTTAGCGCCCAATGAAATAATTGACTCCCGCTTTAGTTTACAGTGTATATCTCGTTTATACTTTGCTAAAAGACAAAAATGAATATGACAAAAGTTACTCTAAATAACAAAACAATCGACTTTTGTTATGTTCATATTTGCCGAAAAACGAATAGAAAACGACGGGATAATATATTGTAAAAGTATTGTGCATAATAAAGTTTTGCAAAAAAAAAAAACTACCATCATCATTCAGCCTCCAAATGATTTCCCTAGCGATCATGACGACCTCTAAATGATATCCTTTTCTAGTATATACGAGGGGCGATCGAAAAGTTTTGCAACTAAGCTAAAAAGTCCGTGACGCGGGGGCTGCGTAAACTAAGCAGATTTTCCACGGGAAGGTTTACAACAGATAAGTCTACATACTGGTAACACCACCGTGAATGTTAAGGGAATAAATACAAACGATAATAGAAAATCATTCAGTCAATTTACAAGTTAATAATATCTACAACGGAAAACGGCTGAATTGTAAACAAACAGGGTAGCCAACTTCGCAGCGCTGAATAGATAAATTATTTTATACCGGAAAGATGAATAATTAATGAAATATATCTGAATATAACATTTTAATTTTATTGGAAACTATTTGCATTAGCTACTCGAGTAATTTGAAATGAATCAGAATAATGTCTATATCAATCACTCAGATTTTAGTAGTTCAAGAGCAAAAGAAGGGGGAGGGGTCAACAGAACGTATTTGTCTGTAACTTGTATAATAAAGCATTGTTGAAAACAATACTTGGTATTTAACCTTCTAATGAAGTGGTTCATGATATAACAGCTTACAGCTTATTATTAATATGACACTAGTAGGAGTGGGGGTTTACTGAAAGCGTAAAACTATAAACTCCAACTATCTCGGTTAATACTCATTACATGGAAAATACGTATAGAACAATATTTATAGTAAATTTAATTTGCAATAAGATTGTTTCTACACACTTTTTCGATCCAACACGTAGTAGCAGAAATATTGCGATTTTTCGAAATCCCCCCCCCCCCACGGCCCTATTTCAGCTGTTAACGAACATGATCTTTCTTTTTACATAAAATTACTAAATACCGAGTTTGGTAACAATTAAATAATAATTGCGACCACTAGAGCGGTAACAGACACACATAAATCTGCTAAAAGAAAATAGATACAATTCGAAAAATATTTTATTTGTTAACACAATTCCCCTAACGTCAATTCCTAATCACCTATTCCACTTGTCCTTCAACATAGTGATTCTACGCGAATGAAACTTTCTTCTTGGTCTTGAAACCATTCTCCTGTCGCTGATTTCAAGGAATTCAGTTCATCAAATCTTGTTCCTTTTAAGAACCTCTTTAAATTTGGGAACAAGAAGAAATCACTGGAGGCTAGATCTTGGCTTTAGGGAGGGTGGTTATGTTGTTCAAAGCTGCAGTCACGAATGGCAGCCTGTGCAATGCGCGACTTGTGGACTGGTGCATTGTCATGCAACAAGAGGACACCTCGAGTCACAGTTCCCCGACGTTTCTCCACGATGGACTGACGTAGGATCCTAATCACCTCAGCATAATACTAACCTGTATTTGTAGAGCCGATATCTAGGTAATCAATTAACAAAATACTCAATGAATCCCAAAAAACTTTATTCTCTCAGAAGGCTGGGATTTGATTATATTTTTTGAGGGGGGTCTGAATGTTTCCACTTTGTTTCTGGGTACCACTGGGGTCCAGTCACTTCTCATCCCCTGACACCAATGGAGCCAGGATGTCCTCTAGATCCTGGTTAAAGGATTGTGACAGCTCTGGACATGATGATGATATCGATCTTGAAACGAAAGATTTTGGGGAAGCCATCTTGCAGACACCTTAGATATTCCTTAAATGCCGTGGATGATTGTGTTAACGCTACCACAGAAAATGCCTAATCACATAGCAACTTCAAACAACTTTATTCGGGGATTATCCAAGATCAAGGACTCTGCTTGAGTCGCATGGTGAACATCAGTTGAGGCTGTTGGTCTCCCGGATCTCCCTTCGTCTTGCACGCTCACACGACCGTGTATGAACTCATTGAACCACCTAGTGACTGTAGGAAAAGAGGGGCGGGTGATCACGACCATATATATTCACCATTCTCTCAAAAATTTCTTTTTCAGAATGTCTTCCTTTATACAAAGAAAGTCCTCGGTACTCAAACTTTAACTCTATGGATATTGACTTGTTTGTAAAGTCACTGCTAAATACTGAATGGACCGAAGACAATATTTTGGGCATGTTTAGATAACAAGAAAAAAAGAAGAATTAACAGTTTAAGGTTTGATTATACCTTAGTTGCAAAACTTTTTGATCGCTCCCTCGTATATCATTTTGAACGGAACTTAATTCCTTCATCTATTAGGTAGGATCGATTGATATTTGGAGAAATATTTTGGATTCACATCATGAAAAGAGCCTCAATAGCTGATTTATCTTAAGGGAAATCTCCTAAAACCAATGTTTATTATACAATTGGAATATGTGGGAAAACTGCTTAGTTTCCACAGTTCCACTACATGACGACCTTTTTCCTCAGAGTGGGTCCGAAGCGGGCGCGGAGGTTGACCCACATTCGCGAACTCAGCCCGAACAGCTGTTCGGTGAATGCTCGCAGAGTCGTTGTTCCCAGGGCAGCGGGAAAGGTGAAAGTGATCCGACCTCCCTCTCCTCCGGGGTGGAGGAAGGGGCTAGCTGATGGGATCTGCTTCAAGTCGGCTCCTGTGATGCCATGTGGTCGGTGGTCCTCGCTGGTCTCCTCCTAGCTGCAGCAGAGCTACACGCCTCACTACAGCCACACAAGCAGCTCTTGGACCACATAGATCAACAGGTTGAGGTAAGCACTCAACTCTCACTCCCCAACGACACAGAAAAACAGATAAAGCCCACGTACTCCAGGGAAAATCAAAGAAAGTCCGTAGCGCAGGGGGTGCGCGAACTAAGGGCATTTCCCACCTGTTGGTATGAGACACACTATTGATCTCTTCTTACATATTCTCCATGATAAAGTAAAAAGTCCGTCACACACTGCCTGCGTAAATTAAGCAGATTTCCCACGTGCTGGTATAACACACTACTCATCTTTCCAAAAAATCTCTATTTCTATGAAAAAAACCGTTGAGAATGGGCGGAGGGGGGGGGTGTCAGTAAACCTCCACTTCCACCCATTCAATTTAAGCAGATTTCCCTCAAGCGAAATCAGCGATTGAGGTCGTAATCATAACACGATTTTCGAAAATGTTTCTAAAATGTTCATCGACCATACCCACAAAAAGACGAAAATGAGGTCCATTCAAAACTGTGTGTATTTATATATAGTTACCAAACTCCCCATATAAGCGTTTGATGCGAAAATTATGATCAAGTTCGTTAACGGCTGAAATCGGACGGGGGAGGGGGGTTAGAAGGGGATTTTCAAAAATCCTTAATATCTAATCTTATTGCAAATTACGAGTAGATGGTCTATAGATGTTGCCCTGTCTATGTTGTCTATGTATTTGTATCATGAAGATTAAGCGAAATATTTGGATGTCTATGAAATCAAGAATATAAATAAAAGATATTAATGTGTTTAGTATCCGAAAATCAGATGGGTAGAAGTTGGAGTTTACTTAAGACTGAAGATTAAAAAAAAAAAGCAAAAAAAAACTAGTTTGATATTCGATAATCATAAAAAAGTCCGTCACGCAGGGGCTGCGTAAACTAAGCAGATTTCCCACGTGAAGTTTTACAATAGAGAAATTTGCCTAATAACAACTGTAGTAGTAAGAAACCTCTAAACATATTGACGAGGGACGAATAGTTACGAAAACGGCCGCCAGAGCTCACGGCGAACACACGCAGAATACAAATGCAAATATCTCAGTTAATATTCAAGATACAGAATAAATGTATAGAACAATATTTATAGTAAATTTAATATGCAATAAGATTGATTCTGTAATCTTTTTCGATCCGTTGTATAGTAACGGAGATATTTCGAATTTTCGAACATCCTCCCCTCTAAACCACCCCTCCCACTGGTCCGATTTCAGCCGTTAAAGGCTTGATGTTTCTTTTTACATAAAACAACTAAATATCGAGTTTGGAAACGATCAAACAAAAATTGCGACCGCTAGAGCGGTAACAGACAAATATATATATATATATATATATATATATATATATATATATATATATACAGTTTTGAACGGACCTCATTTTCGTCATCTACTAGGTAGGATCTATGGACATTTGAAGAAAAATCTCGAAAATTCAGTCATGAGTACAACCTCAATAACTGATTTCCCCTAAGGGAAACTAAGGGTTCTAAAATGAATATAACAACATTTTTGGGTATTGAGAATTTTTTTAACCAATTGATAATAACTGAGATATCAAAAATTTTAAAATAGTTAAACAAGATTGTTTATATACCATTTTATGATCCCACAAATAATAACGGAAATATTTGGAATTTTCGAATTTACCCCCTCTAAACCCCGAAATAAGTAGGAGTATTGTAGGATTATCATATCGGTTAATGTTCATGATACAGAAAATATACATGGAACAACATTATAGGACATAAATTTGCAAAAATATTTGTTATATGCAATTTTTTGATCCGACGTACAATAACAGAGATATTTCGAAAGCCCCTCCCCTCCTCAAGAACCCCAACCCAAGTAGTAAGATTTCAGCATTAACGAACTTGATATTCACTTTTTCATAAAATCTTGAAATATAGAGAGTGGTAACGATAAAACCAAAATAGCAAATACAAGAGCGCTAACAGACATATATAAATTTGTTTTTTTCACGCTCGAAACCCTCCCTTTCCACTAATCCTATCTGACACATTAGTGAACTCGATTTTAAGTTCTAAGAAAAATTGAAATATTTAGTTTTGGTAGCAATCAACTAAACATTTCCACTTTTAGTGCGTTAACAGACAAGTATGTATGTATTCTACGTACGAATATATAAACAGCAGTATTAGAAAATATAATTGGTTAAATGTCAATAAGATTGGTTCTATGATATATTCAATGATAAACTATAACGTTTCATGATCCTACTCATAACAACATGCCCTCGGCCGCCCCCCCCTTTAACCCCTACGAATTACTGGTCAGATTTCTGTCATTAACGAGTACAGCCTTTACAGATACAAGAAACGCTCAAATATTTTATTGAAAACTATTTACTATAGCTAGTGAAATAATTTGAAATGAATCAGTATAATTTCTATCTCAATCCCTCAGATTTTAGTAGGCCAAGAGCAAAAAAAGATGGGGGGGGGGGCGTCAACAGGACGCATTTGTATGTAACTCGTATAATAAAGCTTTGTTGAAAACAATATTTGACATATAACCTTGTAATGAAGTGGTTCATGCTTTAAAAGCTTATTATTAATATGACATTAGTAGGAGTGGGGGTTTACTGAAAGCGTAAACTTATAAAATCCAAATATTTTGGTTAATACTCATTATACGGAAAATATGTATAGAACATTATTTGTAGTAACTCTAATTTTTAATAAGATTGGTTCTATACAATTTTTCGATCCGACTTACAGTAACAGGGACATATCGAATTTTCGAAATTCCTCCCCTACAACCCCCCCTCTCCCCTGGTCCGGTTTCAGCCGTTAACGAACTAGTTTTTTTTTTCTTTTTTTTTTTTTTTTTTTTTACATAAAACGACTAAATATCGAGTTCAGTAACTATTAAACAATAATTACCATTTATATATATATATATATATATATATATATATACCATATATATACCATATATATACCATATATATACCATATATATATACCATATATATATATATATATATATATATATATATATATATATATATATATATATATACACACACACACACAGTTTTGAACGGACCTCATTTTCTTCATCTCCTAGGCAGGATCGATGGACATTTGAAGAAAAATTTCGAAAATCGCGTCATAAGTACGACCTCAATAGCTGAGTTACCTTCAGGGAAATCTGCTAAAAATGTTAATTGATGACGCCATATTAAAAAAAGTGACACTCGACTCCAACAATTACATCTACAGAGCTCTATCAACCACTCAAAGAAGATATTGATAAAAACTGGCAACAAATATAGAACGAAATCCAGAACAATTACCTAACTATTAAAACCTCCATCCGTCCATGGAAATATTCGACAAGAAACAAAAGAAGAGATGAAGTCGCATTAGGAAGACTCCGAATAGGCCACACAAGATTTACACATAGTTAGTTATCTTATGACAAAAGATCATCCCACAATCTGTGCTAAGTGTAACACAAATTTAACTATCTACCATATATTAAAGGAATGCCATTAATATACAAATATTCTAAAAGAATGCAATATTTGAAATAATATACGAGTAGCACTAAGGGATAACCCCTAAAACTTAGGATAAATTATTTAATTTTATGAAAATTACAAATTTGTATAGAGAAATTTGTCTACATACTACATAAAATTTGATGTATATAAATAAATGTTAATAGTTACACGTTCTTGTAAGTTCACGTATGTATTTGGATTAAAAAAAAGTCTTTGGAGTAGAAAAAAGAATATATATATATATATATATATATATATATATATATATATATATATACACTATCTAAGCTACCCGGCTTCGTTCGGGAAATCATTAGAGAATATTTTTATAGCAAGGCTTCAATGTGTACAATTATACTTCCCGTCGGGGCGTATTATTTTCCCATAAGGACCAGGTAACCGTAGGGGATTTATAGAATAGAAATTTTAGTTTAAAAGAGTAAATGAAAATACGTGTAAGTTACCAATCAATCCCTCTCTACCGTTTGACAGACTGTGAATAATTCAACTCATAATCATGGATAGCATTTATTATAATTAAATAGTACCTGTAATGCACACATTTTCTGTCAAACCTACTCCGAGCACACATGATTTAGAAATAGTCGGTTGTAAGTAGAAAGAAATTCTAATAGCGCCAACATTTAACAGGAAATAAGTTAACACAATTAACTGTGTTAGCTTCGTGCAACTTCCTTTTCCGCTTGAAGGTTATCATCATTGCTTTACTGAAATTAATTAGTTAAAGAATTTGATTTTCTAATAATTAATTTACCCGGTGGAAATAAATAATAGTGGTAACCTAAAAATAATTGAATTTATTTTCAAAGTACGAGGTGAGGGGGAAGGATTGTAGCCCTCCATGCATCCAAAATAATACTTTAAAAATCAAATCAAGTTTATATTTGAAAAACGTCAACATATCTTAGGAAATATATGCCAGAATTAAAGAGTTCGATTCCCCACAATTTCCGCTAGCACTCCTTGTGTAAATTCAGCGTGACATTGTTTTAAAATTACGAAATAAAAATTGAATAATGAAAATTCTCTTATAGTTTTCATTTCCATTGGAAATAAATACCGTTATTTCCTAGTGAAAATAAATATGAAAGGAGGTGGGAGGAGGGGGGGGGACTGCAGAGATTTATAACCTCACTAATCCGAATTATACATAGAACTACCATATAAGTCTAAAAACATAACATTATTACGCCTATATAAAATAGACTAATACGATTGGTTACTCCAGCTATAGTTTTAGCGTTTATCTCGTTTTATACTTTGTTAAACGACAAAAGTGTGTATAATAAAAGTTATTTTAAATAACAAACTAAAAACCTTCTTTAATGTGCATGAGATAATAGGCTTTTGCTCCCAATAAAATTCTCGACTTTCGCTACAGGTTTTAGCGTATATCTCGTTTATGCTTTGTTAAACGACAAAAGTGAATATAACAAAACTTACCTAAAATAACACAATGATCAACTTTTGTTACTCGCATCTGTTGAAAAACCAATGGGAAACGGAATATCACAATTATTCATTTGAGGCCTCCCTTATAACCCCCACTCCCGTTTGGACCTAAAAATTTTAATATAGCTTATAATTCACATACCGTGTTTCGCTTAGTTCGGTTGAATCGATAGTGCCAAATAAAATTGTTGACTCCCGCATTAGCTTTTAGTGTATATCTCGTTTATACTTCGTTATACGACAAATATAATATAACAAAATTTACTCTAAATAACAAAATAAACAACGTTTGCCATGTTCATATTTGCCAAAAAAAACAATAGGAAACGAAATATCGTTATTTTTAATTTCAGACCTCCCTTACAACCCCTACTCCTACTCGTCCCTAGAAATGTTGGTTTAGCTTATTATCATGGAGGAGTTGAATGCTAACACACATACCGTGTTTCGTTTAGTTCGGTTGAATCACTTGTGCCAAATAAAATTGTTGACTCCCGCTATAGTTTTTAGCGTATAAAAAGTACATAACAAAAGTTACTTTAAATAACAAAATAAACAACTTATGCTATGTGCATATTTGCTGAAAAAGCAATACGAAGCGAGATATCGAAATTTTTAATTTCAGGCCCCCTTATACCCCCACTCCTATTCGTCTCAGAAAATATTAAAATAGCCTAACGTCTAAGTTGGGTTAGTAGTAATATACATACCAAGTTTCATAAATTCGGTTAAGCCGTTTATGTGTGAAAAGGTAACAAACATACACCAAAGAAGCAAAAAGCAGTTGTGGTGTCTATGACATGTGAAAAGAAATAGTATCGTGAAATTTCGAGAAAAAAATCAATGTACAGATATATATATATATATATATATATATATATATATATATATATATATATATATTAAAATTTAATTTATAGATGTTAAGTGATCCAAAATTAAGATCTCGTTTGAATTTTAAATAACGATATAAATGAGGATATAACAATATTTACAATTTACTCACAAAATGCAGTTACTTATCCAAGACGAGTGTTACAAATAATGCAGGTCAATAGTGACCTAGTAGTTTTTTGCCCTAAAAACCTTATGAAACAAACAAAAAAAACTGATAATTCTGTTGTAATCTGAAATCCAAAAAGTTCTGAGATTACAATTCTTTCTTTGCATCGAAGAAGGAAGTAAAAATTACCACATATCTAAAATTGTAAATGCCCCCTGAAAACAATACATGGATTTTTATCTCAGAAGAAGAAGTTTTATGATGAAGGATATGCTTATTTTTATGAGATGATTCGAAGGTTGGATTTACTGAATTCTCCCTAAATTTTTGGGAAAAGAAAAACATGTATGGATAAACAATTGTAGACTATTAAATGTATAACACTGAATGGTTATACCTCACTTTTAAATCCATCTCCAATTTGTTTTGTTTTTTATTAAGAAAATTACATTAAATGTATTTGGTAATGTGACACAGTACAATTATCCTCCATCACTCTTCACCACCCCTTCACCACAATGAGAGGAGCAGCCTCTCCCTGCCCGACAAGGAAGTCAACAGCTAAGAAGGAATATGACGGTTTAGTTGAAAATAGCCACTGCTATCACTTCACTTCACACTTTTAGCAGATTTCCCTTAAGGGAAATCAGCTATTGAGGTAGTACTCATGACGCGAGTTTCGAAAAATTTCTTCAAATGTCCATCGATCCTACCCAGGGGATGACGAAAATGAGGTCCGTTCAAAATTATATATATATATATATATATATATATATATATATATATATATATATATATATATATATATATATATATATTTCTGTTAACGCTCTAGCGGTCGCAATTTTTGTTTGATCGTTACCAAACTCGGAATTTAATCGTTTTATGTGAAAAGGAAGATCAAGTTCGTTAATGGCTGAAATCGGTCCAGTGGGAGGGGGGGTTTAGAGGGGGGATTTTCGGAAAATTCGAAATATCTCCGTTATTATGCGTCGGATCGAAAAATTGTATAGAATCAATCTTATTGAAAATTAAATTTTCTATAAATATTGTTATATACATTTATTCCCTATCTTGAATATTAACCGAGATATTTGCATTTTTATGAAATTTGGGCCGATACCGGATTTTTGAATTTCCCGCCAAAACCTAGTTCGGCCCTTTGCCGTAACTGTTGGGCTCTTGTATGGAGATTTCTCTATTGTATTACTTCTCGTGGGAAATCTGCTTAGTTTACGCAGCCCCTGCATGACGGATTTTTTTATAGATCTCTGGGCCATTGTCTCTTGTGGACGGGAATATGGATGAGTGGTACTGAAAAGGGCTAGGACTTCTGGATTAGGATGACTGGATAGCCTCCTGTGGAATCTTAAGGGAATTAGGTCCTTTGCAAATGGGATATTAAGATCTTTATGAAGTGTGTGGTTTGTAATATAATATTGAGAATCTTCTATGGTGCGCAGGACTTTGGATTGGAAAGTCTGGATGCGTCTGATGTTCGAAGGTTTTGCTATAGGCCACACTTCTATTGTGTATGTCCATCATCTTAAAATAATGAAGATATCTGATTATATTTGAATTTTGACGACTTTTTATTTCCCCCCTCTCTAAACCTACTCCTCTCGGTCTGATTTCACCTATTAATGAACTTGATTTTAAACTTTAAACCCACTTCTCTTGGTCTAATTTCATCCATTAACGAACTTAATCTCTGGCTTTAAGCGAAATGATTACATATCGGGTTTGGTTAATGCTGCACGTTGCAGGTTATTTTTACAATCTCAGTAGTTGATTTCCCTTAAGGCAAATGTAAAAAAAATCTGCAACTGACAGATAAACATTAGGTGTATAGTGATGAAATAGTTCAGAGAGGAAATCGAATAAGCAGTGAAAGCAAAAATATAAATATACGAGTTACGAAAACACGCATGCATCAACATGACATTAACCACAATACGAAATATATAACATTTCTCGTACTTGCAAATGGCTTAAATACAGGAAATGTTAGCTTATGAGTTACCAGATTTCCCTAAAGGGATGTCAGATATTGAGTTACTTTTGAGAGGATTTTCGAAAAAATTCCTCAAATGTCCATCGATCCATTAACCACTTTACTCTTACATTAAATACCCAATATTGTTTTTAAGAAACATTTATTATCCAAATTAGTTGCGTCATGACGTCATCAATAAAGATTTTACGTTCTCGTCTCGAAAGTATTTATTTGATCTATGCCATACAAGGATATTTAACTATTTCAATCAAAACTAAAGATCAAATATGTTAATGACTGAAATGAGACTTGGGATAGAAGGAAGGTTTAGAGGAGGGGGAGGGGGGAGAGAATTCGAAAATTCCAAATAACTCCGTTGTTATGAGCAGGATTGTGAAGTGGTATAGAACCAGTCTTATTAAACTACCGGAGGTTTACAATAATAAAAATTTGTTCACACCTCAAATATTGAGTGAGTTAATTGTGCTTTCTTGTTTCCAGTCTTCATCAAACCCCCTTTTCCCCTCTTCGTTGTTTTGCATAGAAATAGAGGTTATGTGGAGAAATGAAACCAGTAGTGTAGTCATACCAGGACGTGGGAAATCTGCAGCACGGCCTTTTTTTACCCTTTCTCTAAACTCCTAGGGATGCCATCAAATTCTAACAATTTATCACTAGCTGTTTTATTTGATATATGTCGTACATTTTATTTACAAACGTCATATGTTCGTTTTGTCCTTAATGACTGATTTGGCTTGAGTTGAGTGACGAACATAATTAATGGAATACAGGATTATATTTTCTGAATGCAAATTGCAATATGTTTTACATTGTGGAGCTGAGGACATGCTACAAGACAAATGCTTCCATTAAGGATAACATACTTGAATTACTGAAAAATGGCCCCAGGAAAAACATGAGGTTTATTCTCTGAGAAATAAAATTCTCACAGTGATTATTATTATTATTATTATTTATTAACGTCCACTTTTTGCAACTCAGGCTAATTGGGAAGGGTTATCTACAGGTTACCACCCTTTTCTAGCCAGGGTGGGATTTTAGGATGTTATTTAATGAATTTCGTCACTAAATAATTTCCTTTACCCAGGCGAGAATCGAACTCGCCACTCTAGGTTTACCATCTGAGATAAAGGTCAACGCTTTAACTCGCATGGCTAACCTGAGTCCCAAAGTGATATGGAATGAATGTTGTCAAAATGTGGCTAACCTGAGTCACAGTGATTATTTTATAAAACAAAGTACTAGCGTTAATTCGTGCATTTTAATTAACCTTTTCACTCGTTACATATGTGAGTACTATTAAAATATCCGATGTATGCAGTTGCATAATAGAAAAACTTTCATGTCTAATAATAATGGTTTCGAATTCCACTCTACACAATATTTTCTTCTATTTGTTTTTATTATTATTTATTAATGCCCACTTTTGGTACTATGGCTAATTGGGACGAGTTATCTACAGGTAACTACCCTTTTCCAGAGTGGGTCTAAGGATTTTATTTAATGAGGTCATCAATAAATAAATTCCTATTTACCATGGAAACTTACCTTTTCTAATAACACTCAACAATTTGACAACATTCATTCCATATCACTCAAAAAATATAAAAGTTCACACAAATCTTTGTAGCCATTTTTGAGTGATTGCTTAACAATCGGGTGCACAGGCAGACTGACAAGAATTTTTCTTAGAATGGACTGAAACGGAAGAAACAATATCCCTACCGCATTTAAATATAAAATCGGCCAAACCTCAGAATTGATAGATTTATGTTAATTTTTCTGTTTCAATTATGAATCTTGTTTACAAAAACTTAATATTAGATTTATCAAAAATATTGTAAAAAAAACAATTTTGTTTAGTTTAGTGATTTTGGTCCAAATCTGTTATTTACATTTATGAATTTTGAAATTTTGACTTCTGCCTTACGGTCACCAGACTTCAGACTTTACACAGCGTTCCAAGGAAAATACCTGAGTAGATTTGGGAAGATGTTTATATATGTATTAAGAAAATGAGCAATGAGAATATGAGCGATTTGATACTTTTTCACAGATTCGAGTGGGGGTTTACTTTAACGTCAAAAAATAAGTTCGATAATGTTTATTTTGTAGGGAAAATTTAAAGAATGAATTGTGTTTAGAATACACTTTAAGTTGCTAAAACGATATTTTGGTTTATGCATTTGACTTCCGACTTTATGTCACTAAATAAAACTAACTCATTAGTGTTCCAAACTCCTGATACTTATTCAAGAATTTTTTTGAACAAGTATCCCGGATATGAATATTATATCACTTTAGGGTAAAGTTTTTGCAGCAGAGGATTTGCAAGGGACGCACAACTACTTAAAAGAGCCACATCAAAACATAAAATTTGCTATGGACCAAGAGGATGCGGGGACCTTCCTAGATCTGAAAATTTATAAAAGCGGAGAGGAGGTTAAAGAAACCCCATTCGTCTATCACATTGACAGACTCTTATCTATTCCAATGGACGAAGAAAACTATAATAAAAATTAAGCTATTTATATTACTTAGGAGAAGGAATGGCCACAGTCGGGATTTTATCTGGAAGATATATGACCTGAGATTTGGTAAAAAATTGCTGAGAGAAACTTTTAGGGGTGGTGGGGAAGAGGCTACATCCTGGGGAATATTGCCATATTTAGGTCGGCTATCTGAGATCCTGGGTAGAATACTAAATAGACAGGGCATTAGAACAGCCTACAGAAATGGGGCGTCACTTCAGAATTTTTTCTCTAAGAATAAGGATGCTACTCCTCTAGGAGACAGATCATGAGTGTACCTGCTGAAGTGTGGGATGTGTGATGCTACGTAGGCAGGACAGAGAGGAAGTTGCGAATCAGGGCTAAAGAAGGGAGCATACCTTTAAACTGGAGACCACCAGATAAAATTACTCTACAGCGATGTAAGAGGTTGAATGATGGACATGATGGAGGGTATTGAGATAAAAGTCCGTCACACAGGGGCTGCGTAAACTAAGCAGATTTTCCATGTGGTTTTAAATAGAGAAATCTCCTTACTGGTAACACAACACCACCGTGATTAAATACAAACGGTAATGAGAAATCTTTCAGCTAATTAAAATAAATTGCCAACTGAAACGGCTTCTGAATTGTAAGAATAATTTATATTTTAATAACTCGAATTTTAGTAGTCCAAGAACTAAAGAAGGGGGGGGCGGATGAGCAGAACGTAAATCTCACAAAGTAACGAAGGTAAGGTAAGGTTAGAAACGACAGGTAAGGTTAGAAGAAGCTTCCACCTGAGCCGAGGAGTTACGGAAATGGCCGACCTAATCCGAACTATAACCGACCACGTATCTTGGTTAATATTCAAGATAGAGAATAAATGTATATAACAATATGTATAGTAAATTTAATTTGCAATAAATGGTTCTATACAATTTTTCGATCCGATGCATAATAACGGAGATATTTCTTTTCGAAAATCCCGCCTCTAAACCCCCTTTCCCTCTAGTCCGATTTCAGCCATTAACGAACATGATCTGCCCTTTTACATAAACCGGTTAAATATCGAGTTTCGTAACGATCAAACAAAAATTTCGACCGCTAGAGCATCCCCCTTAAGGGAAATCAGCTAAAACTCGCGAAAGCCAGGAATAAAATGAATTTCCCTTAAGGGAAATCTGCCAAAAGTAAGCAAAGCCTGGCCAAATTACAGCCCACAAGTGATATTTGCTAAGTGCACAGTGAACGCAAATACTATATCAGTTTGATTCTTTAACTGCGAAAGAATGCCGCTATCGACAGATTCAATCAATACTTCGCTAAGGGTCAGAATCAGATGATTGAATTATTCGTGAAATTGTTTTGTTATTCTATTAGCCGTATCTAATAAATTAATTATTTTGAGAGGGAGTGTCGTGATGTAACTGAGAAAATTATGCCACTACTTTGTACACGTGTTCATTTATAAGATAATACTTAAAATAATGTATGAAAGGAAATAATGACAAGGTTAGTTCTTTGACCGACACTTCAACTTTAACAATAATATATTATCGATTGAGCTGGTCAATATCACAACCGTATGTCGTTCGGCAAATCGAGTCAAGGCCGAGAAACCCTAATTGATGTCGTCAACACTCTAAATATTTCCATGTAACTCACGCAGTAAACGTTCAATGGCAATAATATTTACGATTTAAGTATCGAATAAAGTAGCTAATTCTTAGTAATGCATGAGTAAAACTGAGGTGTTTACTAAACTCCGAAAAGAAACAAATCCAAATATATTGATTAATAATCAAAATAGTGAAATAGATATAAATATCCATATCTATTTCTAAATCTATCTATCATTTATTTTTGGGCCAATTATACTCGGCTTTCTAGGGTGTGCTCGTGGCCGAGCGGGTTAAGTCCTAGGTACATCTACAGCAACCTTCAGTAAGCTAAAGAAAAAATAGGTCAAGGTTGGATTCATTCGAAAATTAGTTCACGACTTGGCTAGCAGAGCTACGCTTATGAATGAAGTCTAATGAGTTTATAACGTCCAACAGCCGTGGATGCAGGATGACTCACGGTTACTTTGTGCACATATTTTATTAAATCCATGGAGAGCATTATTTTTCGAATGAAAACTGGCCAGTTTTCATACCCTGTGTCACTGATCCATGGATTCCCTGGGTCAGTAGTTGAGTAGCGTAAGTTTTCAGACCCTATGTCACTGATCCGTGGATTCCCTAGGTCAGTATTTGAGGAGCGTAAGTATTCTGCACCTGAGTCACTGGTCCGTGGATTCCCTAGGTCAGTATTTGAGGAGCGTAAGTATTCTGCACCTGAGTCACTGGTCCGTGGATTCCCTAGGTCAGTATTTGAGGAGCGTAAGTATTCAGAACCTATGTCACTGGTCCTTGGATTCCCTAGGTCAGTAGTTGAGGAGCATAAGTATTCTGACCCTAGGTCACAGGTCCCTGGATAATAACGGATATATTTCGAAATTTCGTATTCCCCCCTGTAAACCCCCTTCTTTCCCTGGTCGCATTTTAGCCATTACTTCATTTTCGCCATCTTCTATGTAGGATCGATGGACATTGGAAGACATTTTTTGAAATTCCCATTATGAGCACAACCTCAATTGCTAATTTCAACTAAGGGAAATCTGCTAATATGGAGGATTACTAGGCTGGAAACTGTAAATGTTGGTATAAGAAACTATACAATACCTAAGGCCCTTTGCAGACCCCTCCCCCATCATCTGGTACTAACACAAGGATTGCATAATTACATTGAGCACAAACATATTCGAAGAACATTGGAATATTTTTACTAAATAAAAATAAAATATAAATACATACATAAAATAAAAATTTTTTGAAATAAGTATTGTATGTGAATGTGGCAGAATAACTTGTAGATAACATAGATAAGTAAAAAAATAAATAAATTAAAATCGCTGGCTAGATAGATATGTGCATCATTTCTCAAATGCTGCAATAACACACTTTGATTTTCAATTTCTCTCTTAGCAAAGACCTTATGTAAATTAGAATTGAAATTTATGCTGGGCATGTTGGATTGAGATGGTCAATGATTCTCTTACTCAAAGTAAAAACCCGATGATTAGAAGTATTGAGTTACGAAAACATGAATGAAACAAATCTTCTGCCTACGGTAAATAAACTTACCCTTTGGTTCTCGATGTTTTTGTAACGATCAAGCAACAATTGCGACAGCTAGAACGTTAACAGACAAATACATATTTATTAGACGGACCTCATTTTCGTCAGTTTCTGGGTATGATAGATGGATATTTGAAGAAATTTTTAGAAATTCGCGTCATGATTACGACCTTAATAGTTAATTTGCCTTAAGGTTAATATGCTAAAACGCAATTGATAATTTAATTTCATTTTATAATTGATTTTTTTTTTAAATTTATTGTATCAGTAACATTTGTGTGTTGGTTCCACAGGACCTTCTGACTGAAAGCAATCGAACCAAAAAACTTTTGTTTGACGAACTGTTTTTCGGGCTCGGAGAGGATACAGACCCAGAAGAAAAGGAGACCCAATCCAACTGCTCTTGTAGTAAGTTTCAATTTTTATCATTTGTGTTTTTGCAAATCATATTTTCGAATCAAATAATCCTAATTATTGCACTGACCATTATCTAAACACTTCAGGTTACAGTCTACTAAATAAACCTTTATTTTGTCGGATGACTCAATGGACTCGAAATTATAACTGTCATTGTTAGAGAGGAAGGACCCTAAAAAGTGAGAAAGTTTGAGCTTTCATGCTGCCTTTTTTTTCTCCTATTCCTTGACATCATATCGAGAGATTTTCACTCCTAACAATTTGTGAGAGTCACTTTCGCCGGTCCGCGCGTACAAACGTCTAATACAAGGAGTCGCCCATCGTCTTGCAACTAATAAGCTGGCGATTTTTTCCGCCTGTAATGAGGAATATTCTTTGTTTCCTTATCCCTGGAGAGATAAATCTTGTGTTCTGGTGAAGGGCTTTGAGAAAGACCGCGGAAAGGTGCAGTTGGAGAAAGGAGGGCGGCGGAGTGAGAGGGAAAGTGATCTGGGATTGCATAGCATTGCGCCCAGGAAGGAGAAAGCACCGACTTAATTCTGACTTAGAATCGATCGGTGAATGGCCTAAGCAGCTTTATAAGTTCCGGGCTTAGTGCGTGAAGAAGTGGAAAGTTTTAACGAGGATGGAAGTCGTATAAGTCGTATTATTTAATATTCAACAAGCCTTTCACCCGGGATTTTGCTTACACAAATGGGAACCTTCATTAAGTCCCATCTATAAAATCATATTGCTACTTGTTCCATATTATGTTCATATCACTGCTATTACCAATACATTCTTTGATTTTTAATTTTTATCTTGGGTCAAACTATAAATACTATATCAATTATACCAATAAAACACGGGATACGAAATTTTAAGTAGGTAACATGAGTTAATTATGTTAAGCGGTTTGCCATAAAAATACAATAAACGTTTCCGAAACTTTGGCAGTAAAATAAGTATGTGCAAAATCAAATTGCTTATCATAAGACGTTTTATACATTTGGCTCTGTGGCATTATTCGATCTGACAAATTGGAACAGAGATATCGTATATCACTTTCAAATAAAATAATTTTAAATGAAATCCAACCAAACATTTTGGTTATTTAATTTAATTGGAAGTCATGTGATGGCTAGATAAGGGGTTTTAATGAAGCCATTCCTTTAAAAAAAGGGATATTTTTTATTCCAAATTTGGATTAAAACTGTTTAGAAATGAGTAAGTTCGAGTCGCGATTACAAAAAGGTTTTTTTGGTTGTTTTTATTTGATTTGAAAAATAATAGATTTTCGAGCGAATTGTATTATTCTTGTTCAACATGTGTTGTGACACTACTATGCCATATCAAGCCCAATGAAACACTCGATTTTCAATGTACACTCTAAAATCTAGGGGGATAATGGTTACAAACAGGCGTTCATCGATTTTCTATTAGATCAAGGACCTAGAGTTGTGATTTGGATTCCCAACTGGCCACAGGAATTTATTTAGTGACGATCTCATTTAATAAAATCCTTAGATCTATTCGGGCTAAAAAAGAGAGGTAATCTCTAGACAGACATTCGAAGAAATTGAAATAGCGCAATTTGCCTAAAATTTCAACAATGCAGAAACACGTTTGAGCACAGTACAGTGGGGTTATTTAGTTAAAATTCAAATAGTGCAATAATACGTTTAGTACATTGCTCAGTGTGACTGCCCTTGCATAATTCTGATAGCCCAATAACATATTTAGCGGAGGTTATATGAACGCCCCTAAGAAAGCGATATACTCGTATTAATGGGCAGCTTCTGGTAGGAAATAAAAATATTATTGCAGTTACTAGACAAATAAGCCGAAGAAAGTATAAGTTCTGAAAAATTCTGTTGGTCAATAGCAATGTGGTGCTTTATACTCCCACTACATTTTATTTATATAATTTTTAAAATTAGACATGCTCATAAAATAATGTTACACAAGGAATAACTCATTATGGCAGTTTGATCTTAAATGCTTATAAAGTGAATATATCCATGTATATAAATATAATTTATTTTTAGTGTATACCTGTTTATTATTTTTCCTTATCAACCTATACATAAATTAATTTAATTTAAGATTACTATTTATAAGCCTTCTCTGGGATGCCACATCAGCTTTGAATATATTTTCATAACTTACTAACGAATTCATTAGATTTGATTTAATTATTTTTAAGTTAAAACACCAGACTACATTAGGAATTCGTAGTTTGACATATACTCGTATATTTCATATAATGCTGACAATTCTGTTTAACTCAGTAATATTTAAAGTTTACTGGTGTAGGAAATATATCTTATATGGTTGGGTCACTTTGTACTTGTGCACGAATTATTTTTCGATAACTTAGCAACTGGTGGTTTAGAAGAACAAATTGCATGATTTATAGAAAGATTTATATAAAATAAAACATTTCGTATGATAGAGAATACATTTATGAAAAATGAATCTTATTCTTCTTGATTAAGTGACCTTAGGTTTTATGAGTACCAGTTCTTTAAAACAGGAAATTCCTCCTCTAAGATATTTATTTCAGTACAAGGCCTTTCGATACTCGCCTAGAGGTGATGTTCGGGGATTTTCTTTCAGAACAAAAACCAAGAACCATGGGCTCGATTCCCACCTGAACAATAAGAATTTGTTAGAGAAATTCCTTATTTCCACCCAGGCTAGAAAAGGGTGGATGCCCAATTAGCAAAAGCAGCATAAAGTGGGCATTAATAAACAACATCTAAAAGGGACGAGGATAACCTTATTTTGGCAGGTAATACATTTCGAACGTGTCACAGTTCACCTAAAATTCCGTTAGCCCGATAACATATTAGCACGTTACAAATTATGGTTGTTTTGTAAAGTTCACGTAGCACAATATCACATTTTGTAATTCATTAACTTCTACTTTGTGCTATTAAGGCTGATTGGGACGGGTTATCTATAGGTTGTCACCCTCTTATAGCCAGGGGGACTAAGGGATATATTTAATGAGTTCGTCATTAAATAAATTCCTATTGCCTGGAAGAGAATCGAACTCGCCACTGTAGGTTTACCAAGTGAAATTAAGACCAAAGTCTTGATTCACATACCTAATCTGAGACCCCAATAACGCATTAGCAAATGATCCATAATATTCTTAATGACACATTTGCAAAACAAACTCCGTGTGTTAAAATTATATTAGGAAGCGAAGCTAATATGGTTGTGACATTTTGTAATTCTTTAGTCATAATTTTTCAATGAATTAGCAACTGGTTTTCTTGAAATCCGAAATCCATAGCCAATAGAATAATTTATATCAAATAAAACATTTCAAACCATAGAAGATATATTTTTAGAAAAAATGGACTTGATTCTTCAACACATATATTTTTTGAAAAGCAGATCTTGTTCTGAAAACAGGAAGTGTTCCCACGAATATATTTAATTCAGCAAAAGACCTTTTATCTCTATTCACCACAGTCACGTTTATTTTTTGTTTGTTTGCAGTAACTGCCTGTTTTTTAAGACCTGCCCCATGTTCGTATTCTCACATCGAGAAGAATTCACTTCAGATATTAATTTAGCAGTCAATGTATTAAACAGAGTAGTTCGACTTTTTCCTTTTATCCGTTTCCCCAGTACCCTCTCGGTAGCTACAGGAAATAAAAGCCTCTAACGTCCATAGGGACGCTGAGCTATTGATTCCCCTCACTTTCAATTCATAAATCAGGGCAACCTTAAGATAAACGATAAGAACGAAAGAAAGGGAGAGAGGAGAGAGAGAGAGAGAGAGAGAGAGAGAGAGAGAGAGAGAGAGAGAGAGAGAGAGAGAGAGAGAGGGAGAGAGAGAGAGGGAGAGAGAGAGAGAGAGAGAGAGAGAGAGAGAGAGAGAGAGAGAGACGAGAGTAGAGAGAGAGAGAGAGAGAGAGATGAGAGAATCTGTGCTTTATGGCTATATTGATGTTAATCTTTATAGCCTAAACGTACTAATGGCATTTACAGAGATTAGTTTAACTCACCAAGTCGTGGGTCAATGTCAAATCTAATGGTAGAAGCAGTAATTACTGGCTAAACGTCGAGTACACAGACAAGCGCTTTTACTTTCGCCAATCTTGTAAAAAAGCTTTTCAAAATTGCACTCCATAATCTTCTAGTACAATAAAGCTTATTTTAAAATGAATCTATCACACTTACGAAATTTCTTTCCTATAAGCTTTTTTTTGGAAATTCCGTAAATAATTTAAAACAAAGCAACTGCAATAAACAGTCAACTCAGAACACCATTATATTTTGGACTGAAATCGGTATAAGAGAACTTTTGTTACGAACTTTATGAGACGGACTATTTTAAATTCTTAGGTGTCCCAGAGGAGGCCTAGTCAGATGGGATTTGCAACTAATGTCATGTGGTCTGTTGTCGCATTTCAGAGTCGGGACACCAGTGTCAGAAGATGAGGACGGGCCCAAGAAGAGCAAGGGGTTTATGGAGAAGGCTTTCTGCACTAGGCCCAAACGGAATCAAAATGGATTGTACAGATATAAGAATGTAATCCCGGGATCAATGTAAAGTAAAAAACTCAATATAAAACTTTAATTCCAGTCACAATTAGGACATTAGTAAAAAAAAAAATATATACAAACATCATGATAGACAAATAATCATTTTTATTATTTAAATCAATTTCTCAACAGTAGTTAAGAGTCGCTTAAAATAGTCTAGGTTCCTAAAGTGATTGTTCCTTATTAAAGAAAAACCACTAATAGTTATTTAATCGTAATACGTTTAATTATCTTTAAAGATATGTTAGAAACAAAAATATTAAATAAATTTGAATTTGTTCCCTTTAATTTAAGGTGCTTTATTCATTTGCTCACTTCTGGAATCACTTTCCACCATTATCGGGAAAATAAATATATTCTTGAGCTTGATAAAACATGATGGTTACTTAATTCGTGAAAATATAAAGATTCGTTTGTGTTGTGTATAAGAATAATCCTTGTTATTAACATATTCCCTTACCCATATTCGAATAAAATGTTTAATTTACGAGGAAATAAAAGATGATTTTATTTTCTAACTATGGAAACTAAAATAGCTGAAGACACAATTATTACTCAATGTGACACTATCAGAATTTGTACTAACGTGATAAAGCTGTCGAAATGTATATTGTCTTTATCATTGAATGAGGTATGTATTAAAGAACACTGTCAATGTTGAGATATTCTCCTAATCAGGTAATCCTTCAAGCCCCGTCTCACTACACCATTGCTCTTTACGATTTGCCCTGAAAAAAGTTCATATTTATCGTAAGCTATTAGTAAATCGGAATTACTTCTATTATAGTCTGTCCCTTTACGCAATAGAAAACATTAAGTGGAATCAATATCTTAATTTAGCATGGTGATTTGTCGAGTTGAACCTTATATATTAAATTTATAAAAGCCTTCATAGCTTTATTAAAATTACTAAAAGTTAAAATATATCCATATCATTGCTGGCTAAAACTGATTATGAGAAGCAATCGTGAGTACAACTAAATAGTTTTTATTTGGCATAATACTTTCAGGCCATACTCCCCATCATCAGTGCCCAGCTACAATAGTTTAGTGCTAATAGGTTGATTCGGGCCTTCCTTTCCAGTGCAGAGAAACTTTGCCAAAGTAACTTGATGTTTTACCTTCAAAGTCGGTAAATTACTTTATCGTAGTATCTTTCAACGACATTGATAAGAGCCAACTTATATTATTTATAAGTTACACTTTTTTCCATCGTATACATACTTTTATCGATACATTGGGAATAAAAATAATTTCGAAATCCATCTATTCTGTCAACATCCTTCCTTAAATTCATATTGGAAATTGGACCAAATGTAATGCTCATTTGAAGTAAAATAAACAAACAGATGTAATCCTTCAAAAGCCACCGAAGATTTCCTAACTACTTCTGATAAAGTGTAATTCAACTTCTCTGACAGTATATATTTACTCGTTCATAACAGATACAATGTTAACAGTTCAATGCCAGTGGTATAACTTAGTTTCACACCGCTATAGACTTTGAAGCTAGGAACATTTCCGGATATCCCTGGCTATTCCCTTCCAGCTTCCTCAAATTACTGATTGATTACTTCCGCAATTCCTCCTCTATACCATTAAACCATCTTTGTTCGGCCATACCTCTTTTAGCAGATTTCCCTTCAGGGAAATCAGCTATTGAGGTCGTACTCATGATGCAAGTTTCGAAAAATTTCTTCAAATGTCCATCGATCCTACCCAGGAGATGACGAAAATGAGGTCCGTTCAAAATTATATATATATATATATATATATATATATATATATATATATATATATATATATATATTTGCCTGTTAACGCTCTAGCGGTCGCAATTTTTGTTTGATCGTTACCAAACTCAGAATTTAATCGTTTTATGTAAAAAGGAAGATCAAGTTCGTTAATGGCTGAAATCGGACCAGTGGGAGGGGGGGTTTAGAGGGGGGATTTTTGAAAATTCAAAATATCTCCGTTATTATGCGTCGGATCGAAAAATTGTATAGAATAAATCTTATTGCAAATTACAGTTACTATAAATATTGTTCTATACACTTTTTCTGTATCTTGAATATTAACCGAGATATTTGCATTTGTATTCTGCGTGTGATCGCCAGTAGGCTATGTTCGGACTTTCCGCCGAGAGCTCTGGCGGCCGTTTCCATAACTATTCGTCCCTCGTGAATAGGTTTAGAGGTTAGGTTAACTGTTTTTTGAGGCTAGAAACTACTGGGTTATTACGCCCTAAATAATGTTTTAGGTTTAGAGGTTTCTTACTACTACAGTTGTTATTAGGCAGATTTCTCTATTGTAAAACTTCACGTGGGAAATCTGCTTAGTTTACGCAGCCCCTGCGTGACGGACTTTTCTTACATCCCCCTGTACACTCTGACGTGCTTTATTTTTTCCACTTTGGACCAAACACCACAGTATCATATTCACCACATAATTCAATTATTCTGGCATTGCTTCTGATGAATCTTTTACGGCTCCAAATAGTTGCCGCAATGTTCTTCCATCCCAAACAATTAGGGCTTTCTTTTCTGGGAGTCTACGTTTCACTGCAGTACTTGTGCACTTGTCTAATCTCCTTCTTATGTATTATTAGTTCCACTTCCTGGGAGAGACTTGAAAAGTAATAAAAGCTGCAAAGTATTTATGTTGCTAAATAAAGTCAGCTTTTGAATTAACACTTTTCTTAATTTTTACACTATTTTTAGTTTGACTTAAATATCCTTGGTCCCATCCTCCTAGAGAAGGGTGGTTATCTCAAGATAACAAACCCCGATTAGCCTCAGTAGAACTAAGTGGAAGGAATTACAATTTAATATCAATAGAATTATTGTTATTTTTCTTAAATTCTTTTATAAATCAAAGATAACTTTAATAATGCAATGGAAAACCAATTTATAAACACATTTTGCTTATTGCTAATTGTCAAACAAAACAAAACTGTTTCTAATCTTCAAGTGAGGTTCAGTATTAAACCCTAGATTAAAGTTTTTAAAAAAAATGGAATAGAGTTAACAAAATCATTAACAGAAACTAACAATGAGAGGCCAAAAGGAGCGCAGAAATCTTCTGTGAGAATATAAAAAAAATAAAGGGGGGGGGGGAATGAGCCAAGTTCAGGGCTAGAGAAATGATGATCTCTCTAGACTAGGATCGGGAAAATGGCGAAAATCCCTTATCTGATAAATGTCATGTCGCGTTGTTTATTTCCGTATACTAACTACATTCAAAACTAAAAATGGTTTTACAAAAGAAACCAGCAGTCTAATGAAAACAGGAGAAAAATATCTATCTCATTTCCCTTAGCTTGGATTGGATCCTGTAAAACAGCTAAAACGAATTTTGGTTGCAATAGCTAATTGTGTACAGATGGGTAGCAGTCTAAACATGAAACAATCCCTGTGCAATGCAGATTTTTAGTTTTCTCTCTCCAAATAAAAGTTATTTACTACAGACTACAGGTATACTTTCCACAAACAAACCTTATATCTTGCAGATTGCAGTATTCTTCTCCCCAAACAGAACTTATATCTTGCACAATAACTACTAACTTTTCACTCCTTAAACTAAACGTATGATTTGTAGGTAGTCAAACAATAAAACATCACAGCTTATAAGAAATTACTGTGGTACGTTTGTTTATAGATTTGTTCTATATAGATTGTGTTAAAAAAAAAAGATGAAATACTTTTTTTGAAGTCGGGTACTAAAAAATAAAAGTAAAATAAAAATAGCCCAAAACTATGGAATCCATTTGGCATCTCAGAGGAGAGTTGTTGGTTTGAGAGCTAACACGGTGCGTGCTCCATGTTCAGAGTGTGGACTGGTAAACCAGGAGATCAGGATCGTCGGAGGGAGGCCTACAGGAGTCAACAGGTATCCTTGGGTCGCCAGGATAGTATACGATGGACAGTTCCACTGCGGCGGCTCCCTCCTCAATGGTGACTACGTACTCACCGCTGCTCACTGCGTCAGGAGGTAAGATATCACATCGTAAATACTGTGCGCTAATGGTAATTGGTGGTGGTTCTTAATCAGCTCACAAAAACAAGTCCAATTCCTTGAAATCCTTCAAATTATGAAAAGCTGCTGAAAAATTCAACAGCTTTGCCTCGCGCTGGGACGACGCGATTAATTGTTTCATTGAGCGGTAATGGCTGAAATCAAACTTGGAAGAAGGGGCCGAGTTTGGATTGATAATTCAAAATACCCCCGGTATTATAAGTGTAGTTGAAAAATGTTATAGAACTATTCTTCTTGCAGTTCTAAATTCTACAACTACTGTTTCATCCACGAATTTTATAACTGGAATACGGGTAGAAACCGCTTTTTTGTACTTTTCGATTCTAGCAGACAGTATATCCCTACTTCTCAACCGATTTTAGCAGATTTCCCTCAAATTACTATTGATCCAACCTAGGAGATGACGAAAATGAGAGCCGTTCAAAATTTTATATATATATATATATATATATATATATATATACACACACATTAGGGTTTACAGCCTTCAGTAAACCCCCACTCCTACTCATATTAACAATGAGCTGTTATATCATGAACTACTTTATTCTAATCTTAAATACCAAATATTGTTTTCAAGAGACGTTAATTATGCAGATATATGCAAATTCGTTCCGTGATGTCATAAATTGAGATTTTACGTTCTTGTTTCGAAAATGTTTACTTGATGAATACCATACTCGATATGGTGTATAGGTCTACAGTAATGATAATATTTCTTATTGGGTGAAGACGGGCGTGGAACATTTCTTAGTGGGTTTAAAGGGGGTGGCTTCGAAAACTCTCGTTATTTTACAATTGTTGCGCTATTTATTTTTTCGTAAATCAAGTATTCACCGTAGTCGTGAATTATTTTCAGCTTTCAATAAATAACCCCTCCCCCACCCACCACACCCTTTTACTCATCTGTATTAGCAGATTTCCCTTAAGGGAAATCAGCTATTGAGGTTGTGCTCATGACGCGATTTTCGAAAACTTTCTTCAAATGTCCATCGATCCTACCAAGATGACGAAAATGAGGTCCGTTCAAAAATATATATATATTTGGCTGTTAACACTCTAGCGGTCGCAATTTTCGTTTGATCGTAACCAAACTCGATATTAAAACGTTTCATGTAAAAAGACAGATTAAGTTCGTTAAGGGCTGAAATCGGACCAGTGGGAGAGGGGGTATTTTCGAAAATTCAAAATATCTCCGTTGCTATACGTCGGATCGAAAAATTATATAGAATCAATCTTATTTTGAAAATTAAATTTACTATAAATATTGTTATTTACATTTATTCTCTATCTTGAATATTAACCGTGAGATAAAAACTTTGTTATACCTGAAGCTAGGCTTTAATTAACACAATAGAACATTGTAAACAAAGATCAGATGTTAGTGAACATTTGATTTAGTAATAACAAATCTAACAATACTATTTTTGAGAATAATTTATATCATTCATCCCCTCCTAGGTAGTGTAATCTTGTAGGTAGGCAGGTCGTTGTCGGACCCGAGAGCTTCTGCGTAGTTCACCAGATGATGTAGGGGTTGGGCTCGGAGAAACTGCAGGCGAGGGTGTCTCACGAGAAGTTGGATCAGCTGATGTTTTGCCATTACCTTCTACTTGAATTTGACGATATTCTACCGGATAATCAGACTGTGTGGTTTCCTGTTTTGAACAGTCCTCCTCCCTACAATGAAAGTCCTCTCCAGTTGGCGCTAAGTTTCTCGTGGATACCGTAGTCTCCCGGCCGTCAGGCAGCCTTATGTGAGCATACTCCGGGTTTACTTCCAGTAAGGTGACTTCATCGACATATGGTTCATATTTGGAATGTCTTACCGGTCTTCTCATAAACACCTGTCCTGGAGTAGTTAACCACGAGGGTGTTGAGGGACCGCAACTAGATTTTCGCTGATGTTTAAATAATCGTTCATGAGGCGTTTCATTTGTTGTTGTACACAGTAATGAACAAATGGCATGGAGGGCTTCATCGACAACCTCTTCCCAGTGCCGGCTGTCTAAACCTCGTGTTCTTAGGGCTAATTCTATAGTCTTCCAAACAATACCAACATACTTTTCTGCCTGGCCATTCCCTTGAGGATTATACGGAGTTGTTCTGCTTGTTGCTACCCCGGCTGATGTTAAATAGTTTTTAAGTTCCTGAGACATGAAAGAGGCACCTCTATCCGAATGTATATAAGATGGCACTCCAAATATAGAAAACAATTTCTTAAATTTCGCAATGACAGTTGAAGAAGTCATATCTGACGTAGGGATAGCAAATGGGAAACGTGAATACTCGTCGACAAGAATAAGTAAGTAGCGATTCCGTGTGTTTGTAGGCAGCGGACCTTTGAAATCGATATTAAGACGCTCGAACGGGTGTGTTGCTTTAATAAGAGTTCCTTCTCGTTTCATGAATTTTGGCTTTAGCTCTGCACATATTTTACAAGTAGAGGTCATTTTTTTTATTTCCTCCAAGGAATAGGGAAAATTTTTCGATTTCACCCAGTGATACATTCGGGTTACCCCAGGATGGCAGAGAGCATCATGGAGAGCCTTCAGTTTTGTTGTGGCGCAGTCAATCGCTGAACATATGCGGGATAATGCATCAGCGGCTCCATTTTGTTTCCCCGGTCTATAAATAATTTCGTAATCATAACATGATAATTCTAGTCTCCAGCGCATTATTTTCTCATTTTTTATTTTACCTTGTTGTTTGTTGTCAAACATAAAGGAAACTGACCTTTGGTCTGTAACTAGGCGGAAGTGTCTTCCTATCAAATAGTGCCTCCACTTTTTTACTGCCTCAATGATTGCATATGCTTCCTTCTCCACTGAATGATGTCGTTGTTCAGAATGAGTAAGTGTTCTTGAAAAGAATGCCACTGGTCGTCCATGCTGGGATAAGGTTGCTCCTATTGCTTGATCAGAGGCATCAGTCTCGACAGTAAATACCGCTTCCTCATCTACAGCAGAAACAAGTGCCTTTTCTATATCATTTTTGAGTTGTTCAAAAGTTTCTTTCGCCATGTCCTGTAAAGGAAACTTTTTACTCGTAAGGTCATTAATTTTCTGTGAAAATTTAGGTATGAAATTTGAAAAATGTGAAAACATGCCTATTGCCCTTCGAAGTGAATGAGCATCTGTTGGGAGAGGGAGCTCCCGTAGTGCTTTTAATCGTTCCGGATCCGGGCGTATCGTCCTATCGCTTATGATATAGCCTAACAACTTAATCGACCTCAATGAAAAAACACTCTTACCTTCATTAATTGTCAGTCCATACTTATCTACTGCTGTCATGAATTTCCGAAGGTTTTTGTCATGTTCTTCTTGATTCCGTCCACAGACAGTAATATCGTCTAAGTATGCATATACACCTGTAAACTTCTCAGTGGCAATAATGTAGACGATCGTTCTCTGAAAGCAAGCAACTCCATTGCGAACACCAAATGGGTTGCGTTTGAATTGCCATAACTTACCACACGCTTCAAAAGCTGTGCACTGCTTATCCTCTTCGCTGATAGGCACTTCTTGGTGGTAGGCACTTCGCAAATCTATGGAGCTAAAAACTTCATAATTTGCCACTTTATTGACAATATCCTGTATCCGCGGTAGAAGATAAGCATCAAGTTCAGTATAACGATTTATCGTTTGTGAGTAGTCTATCACCATTCGGCGTTTGTGATTTTCCGTTTGGGTAACTAATACTTGGGCTCGCCACGGAGAAAAACTTTCTTCGATAATGTCATCTTTTAGTAATTTCTCAATTTCAAGTTCAATGAATTTAGCATCTGACGCTGAATGTCGTCGAGACTTTGTGGCTATAGGCGTATGGTTGGGAGATAAGTTTCGAAATAGCCTGACAGGTGGTACCTTAGCTAACGATAAACTGCAAATGGTTAGAGGTTCTTTTGAGCCACCGAATTGTATTTCTATTGATGAATGTCGTCCTAGAATGTCATGACCCAGTATGACATCTGAACATAGGTCTGGAAGGATGTTGAGCGCAACGCCGCAATATTCGTGTTCATTCAATTTCAAGTCTACCTTAACAATTCCTTTTATCGCAGAACTAAATGATGTTGACGCCATAGTGACAGTCATCCCTTGACCTGTCTTTATTGGTACCTTAAGTTTCCTTGCCACCCTTTCTGATATAAAACTTGCTGAACTGCCGGTGTCAACCAGTGCATGTACCTTAGAATCATTAAGAAGAACGGTAGTTGTGGCCTTGTATAAGCCAGACGGTACAGCAATATTAGCAGAGACAATAGTATTGCATTTACATGGCTTAGTAACTTTAGCTCGTCCAGAGCTCTTGCATACCTTAGAATAATGTCCAACCTTGGAACAGGCTCTGCAAGTAGCTTCTTTCGCTGGACAATCGCTTCTTTTGTGATAACTTAGTCCACAGACGTAGCATTTCCGTTGTGCAGCTGCGACTATCTCCCCTGATGAGTCAGTGTCCTCATCAACTTCTTTACTATTATGTGAACAGGGAGCTGAAGACTTACACTTGTTAGGTCGATTGCAGCTTAAAGCATTTACAGCAGCAGAACCACGGTAATGCTGGGATTGCTCTAGTGCAGATTCCATAGACCGTGCCTGGCTGAATGCGTCATTTAAAGTGAGGTTATAACTTTCAAGAAGTCTTTGCCGGATAGTAGACTCAAACAATCCAGCTATGAAAGCATCCCTTATATATTCGTCACGATTTAGTTCAGCTGTGACAGCTTTGAAACCACACTCCTTGCTTAAGAGCTTAAGAGATTCTAGGTATCTGGTAATGGTCTCCCCTGCTTGCTGTTTTCTGTTTGCAAGCTTGTATCTGGAGAATACTTCATTAACAGGTTTTAGAAAAATGCTCTTTAAAACACTTATTGCATCATTAAAGGTTTTACATTCAATTATGTACTCATAAATCGCTGGGGATACATGATTAATTAGTATACGTAACCTGTCAGCATCACTTACTTGGTAGGTTAGTATGAAGTTCTGAAAAGTTCGATACCAATGATTCCACTCGATTGTAGCTGTTTGTGATTCAGGATCTATAGCTAATCTTTCTGGACGTAGTAATTTATCCATTATGTAATTGTGTTAATTAAATTGAGATAAAAACTTTGTTATACCTGAGGCTAGGTACAAATTCTATTAACACAATAGAACATTGTAAACAAAGATCAGATGTTAGTGAACATATGATTTAGTAATAACAAATCTAACAATACTATTTTTGAGAATAATTTATATCAAACCGATATTTGCATTTCTATTAAATGTGGGCGGATAACGGACGAGAGTGAGTTTCGCGCCAAAAGCTTGTATATCTTTACGTGGGAAAACTGCTTAGTTTACGCAGCCCCTGCGTGACGGACATTTTTACATAGAATTAGTGAATATGTTCTAATATGAGACAAAAGGTGTGTTATACCTGCAAATCTACTCCACTGAGTCACATACAACTCATCCCCAACTTAAACTTGAATTTATTTTTATATAGGTGTTTTACTATGAGAGAAACAGAGAATAGCGTAGATCATTATTGTGTCATTCTCGAACCGGGAGTTCTTAGTTTACGCAGGATGGGGTTTTCTTTTAAGACACTATGTATTTAAATAAAGATCACGGGAATGTTCGTCTCCAACAGTTTGCTTCTTGTGAGTACCTTAAGCCTTAACTAGCCTCAGTTGCAAAAAGTGGACGTTAATAAATAATAATAATAATCTAATCTGGTTCTGTAATACTATAATTCAATGTTAAATTTTTAATAGTACGTATGGTAGTTATTTCTATAAGGATAATACTTAAAGGAAGAAATAAAAATATTAATTTTTGAGCTATGGAAGTCTTTTATTGCATTTATGGTAAATTACTTATAGTATTTACTCAGTGGCGAATATTTGTGTAAATGTTGTTATTTTTCAACGTTCACTTTGTGCTACATGGCTAATTGGGAAGCTTTATCAATTGGGTAGCACCCTTTTCTATCCAGGGTGGGACTAAGAATACAAATTCCTATACCCTGAGGGGAATCGAACCCACCACTCTAGGTATACCAAATGAGCTTAAGACGCCTTAACCAACATGGCTAACCTGACCACCGCGAAACGATAATTTTTGTAGGTGAGCATGGATTCTAAGCTCCGTAGAATTCGGTCGTAGAAGAGAAAGTGGGCGAGAATCCCCTTTCTCTCTGTGCTAAAAGGTTTTGCATCCTTAATGAGGTGTTTGGTAGAATAGCAATATAAGAAAAAAAATATAAGGTGTTTCCAAGGAACCCAAGATAAACCCCCAATGACAGCTTATTTCAAGCTTCTGTTGACTTGTAAATATACTCTTTATGGCTGAAATATGAATCCTTCATTTGAACTGTAAACTGACTCCATAATGAGCTTTGCTATTCATTCAGAGGCACTGACTCAGTCCTGGAGTTTCAATACAATACTTGGACCTCGTTGCTAAATATATCGAGAGACCTCTCTGGCTTCACACCAGGGCTTAAATTGACCCCCGCAGACAATCATGGCATAGAGCATCTAACATGAACAATTTCTGTGTGTGTGTGAATATGCGCGCACGCGTTGTGAATTTAAGTGTATATATCGCTATATAGCGAGTAGTATTAAGTAGTAATTTAGTAGTGGTTAAGAGTAATTTAAAAAGTGTGTAGTGCAATGTAAAATAAATTGAAAAGCGATAAAAACTCTAAAGCTTGTGTCTTTAATTTTGCAATCCAATAATAATAGCTTTATTGGCATCCTTCCAGGATAAAAGCCTCTCCCATTAGGAGGTATAATAAGGAGTCCATCCTAATTGTCATTGTTTTCCGATCGTCCTCTTCAGGCACTGTCTTCCTCTATTCCTGACCTTGTCCCTTGGGATCCATTCTATGCAGAGTTTCGCCCATTGCTTGTCTTTCATTCTAGCCAGATGACCTCCCCAGCCCCACTTCAATCGGTGTGCTTCAACTCTGAGGTTCTTCACCGGCACTCTTTTTAAAATACTCCTGAGCATAGCCATCTGTGTCGAGTTCAGCTTGGGATCTGCTCTGGCTGTAAGCGCCCAGGTCTGGGCTCCGGAGAGTATGGAAGGATAAACACACATGCCCAGCACCTTGCTTTTAAACTTGTCACTGACGGAGCCTTTGAAGATCTTCTTGAGTGACCTGTACTTAGACCATCCTATTTTGATTCTTCTCTGAAGCTCGTTTTCCATTCTTCCTTTAAAAGACACACACTGTCCGAGGTAGATGTATTCCTTTACATACTCAAATTCCTTCCCTTCAATTACAACTGCTGGTTTTTCTGCGTTTGTCATAATACAGGTTTTTTGGTGGTTAACTCTCAGCCCATATTTTGTGCTAACCTTCATAAGTTCTGTATTTTTAGTAGGTCTGCTATATTATCCGCAATCAGGCATAAGTCATCTGCGAAGCGGAGGTTGTTGAGGAAGCTACCGTTGATCACTAGGCCTAACTCTGTCCAGTTCAATTCACTGAAAATTTTGTCCAGGACGCAGTTGAATAGGATTGGAGATAGAGGGCATCCTTGTCTTACACCCCTGCCAATTTTGAAAGTACGGCCTCTTTTATCAAAGAAACGAATCCCACTGAGTCTCAGTACATTTCTTTTATTATGCCTGTATAGAGGGAGACAACTCCACTTTCTGCGAGATATATTCTCTTTTGATTGAGTCGAAGCCCTTTCCATAATCCACAAAACAAAAATAAGAGTTCTTTTGGTATTCGGAACATTTTTCAATTATTTGGTTGAGGCTCTGTAAATGGTCCATGGTGCTATACTTTGGCCGAAAACCTGCTTGTTCTTCATTGTGATCTGCATAGATGGATTTTATTATCCTCTCCCTCAGTATATTACAGAATAGTTTATATAGACACTGTGTGAGGGAGATAGGGCGATAGTTTCCAATGTTCTTTCTGCTGCCCTTTTAAAATAAAATAATCAATTTACTTTCTTTCCAGTCTTGAGGAACTTGACCTTTTTCCAATATTTTATTAAATAGAAGGGTCAGGGGTTCAATCAGTACATCTTTCCCCATCAGGATTAGTTAGTTACTATTTCTTCTCTCTTGGTAACTTCTCTTCCAGATGAAGACTTAATGCTGCTTATATATGATTTATTTATATTTCCTATTTTTCAAAAAATTTCTTTAGTTGAACCATTTGTATCCAAGCTTTCATTTATAACCTTCTCCTCGTAGATCTTAATATCATGCTTGATCTTTTTCCGGGCCAGTTTTCTGAGTTCCACATGTTGGATTTTCTGCTGGGGGGGGGTTGTTTACGATTCTATTTAACTGTTCTCTATGTTCAATAATTTCCTTGGTCTCATCTGACAGTTTGCAACTTCTTTTGGGTAAATTTATTTCTTTTTTGCAAACTTGTTGTAGCTCCTTGGTTGTTTTGATGTTTTCCAGAATTTTTGAGTACATCCTTTCAACCTCGTTTCCTTCATTTAAGTCAATTTTGGCAAACAAATTCCTGAGATTTTCTTCAAACTTTGGCGACATACCTTTAGATCTACTAGCGCGATTTCGAATAAAAAAACGTCTTTTCGGGATAATCATGTAGCCGGCAACCAGTCTGTGGTCAGAATCCAAATTAAAATTCCTGACTTTTTATTGGGGTTAAGAATATAGTCTATTTCGTGAGTTTCATAATTAGGGCTCCTCCAAGTCCACTTTTTTTCCCCAAGACAGTTTATGGAAGCTATTAAGCACCTTCAATTGATTCCTAAGGGCGAACTCCAATAATAGCTCTCCTCGTGAATTTCTAGGTCCTTTCCCATATTTTCCAACGGCTTCGCCATCTTCCACTTTTCTCCTGCCGACCTTCGCATTGAAATCACCTAACACGGTGCAGAATCTTCTGTTTTTATTTCCTGCTAGAACGGTTTCCAGTTCCTCATAAAAATCAGTTATCTCATCCTCCGTGCTTGCAGAGGTTGGGGCGTGAACCTGAATGAAAGTGTGAAGGATTCCCCTGAGTTTGATACTTAACTTGGCTATTCTAGGAGATATGCTTTGAAACTCTGCCAAACTCTTTCTTATCTTTTATTAACAATGAATTCTGTTCCATAGTTTCCATTGACAGCGGCGCTATGAGCTAACAAGTTACCTCTTGATGTCTCCCCAATAAATTCGAAATTGCACCTTATTTCTGCTAGACCTATTATATCCCATTCTATCTTGTCAAGAGCCTCTTCTTATTCTTCTAATTTAGCCTGATCCCATAGTGTTCTTGCATTTAAAGTGTCAATTCTTGCCAATTTTCCTTTCTTTATTTGGTATATGGTTTCTTTCTTTTCCTTCTCTTGCTTCTTGTTGTTAGCTCTCTGGGGACTCACTCCCACCTGAGAGTCTGGAATATTTCCAGCTGTTTGTTTCACCTTTCTCTTTTGGGTTTGAACTGTCTTCTTCCCGACCTTTCTGGTTTTTTCCAAAATATCTGTCAAGGCTACTAGGTCTCATTTTTAGTTTCTCAAAACTTTCCGCTCTCTTTCTAAACCCCCTTTTAGGTGATTCCTCCTCCTCACTTCTCTGTCTTTTTACAGCTCTACTTTCTCTTTCCTCTCGCAGTTCCTTCAAAGAAAACAGCTTTCCATCCACTAGACGTTTGTCATGTCTAATAGTTACTTGCTGTCCTTTCTTTTTCTTTTCAATGAAAAACGGAAAAAGCTCAGCTCTAATTTTCCTAATTTCTTTGGTATAATCGTCTTTTATAACAATATGTTCATAATTTTTATCTTCCAGCAAGCTCCTCTTCTTGTTCAGTATATCGTATTTCAATAACAATGAGGAGAGCGTTACACAGGTCATTTTCGTATTTGGAATAGATCTAATATCAAGAATATCATAAGTTCTTACTTCACTAATAAGAAACTTAAAGATTTCTTCTATTTCTTTCCTTTTTTCGGAGTTATTTGAAGATTTCAAATTAATGAGTATGAGGTTATATTTACGTTCAGCGTTCTTCGCATTTTCAGGTTTTTTGACCCTTTCTTTCAATCCTTCAATCTCTTCTTTGACTTGCCCCAAATTTTTATCTATTTTTTCTTCCAGAACATCAAGTTTTGAGAGTTTTTCAAGTTTTTTGAGAATTTCATCCAACTTGTATGCATCCATGGCGCCTAACACCTGTTGATATCGAAAATTATTTCTTTATGCTTCAAAACTTCGGGTAAGGGCTCAAATTGTCTCAGCACTATGCAGATTTGCACTTTCCCGAACTAAAACATGCACATAACGTCGGAATATCACACTAATATATATCGTAATTTGCCGAAATGCACGAGCGCGACACGACGGACTCTCGAGAGAGTCTAGATTTATTTCTTAATTAGTGCGTGTTGTTATTATGAAGAAACAGCCGTTATAACCTGCCTCAAGCCCAGGTTAGCTCTAATCTTTTAGCATTAAAGGGTTATCAATCAGGTGAGGAGGGAAGGAGGGGAGTACCGCTATGACAATTGGGATGTCTTGCTCTTACCTCCGTAAAAATACCGATTCTTTACACCTTTCTCCTTCCTTTAAACTGTCACCTTTATCCCTGAAACTTCACCTCAAAGCACAAGTCACACTATTACACTTATTGGTACAAGATTTTTCACTAATAGTTCACTTTAAACCTCTCAAAAGTAACTTTAACACGGAGACGACCTTTACACCACGCCGGCTAAGGCTGGTGTAAAGATCGTAGTACTAATAATAATCAACGTTTATTATATTTGTAATAAATTAACAACTGGAATCATAAGTGGGATTGCAAAATTAAAGTAAATTACAATAATGTTTGACGAACTAAAAGTCCGTCACGCAGGGGCTGCGTAAACTAAGCAGATTTCCCACGTGAAGTTTTACAATAGAGAGAATTCACGAGAGTCGAGCATTAAGGAAACGGACGAACTAGCTTTTGGCGGAAAAGTCACCCGTCCGTTAGCCGCCCAGATTTAATAAAAATGCAAATATCTCGGTTAATATTCAAGATAGAGAATAAATGCGTATAACAATATTTATAGTAAATTTAATTTGCAATAAGATTGATTCTGTACAATTTTTCGATCCGACGTATAGTAACGAAGATATTTCGAATTTTCGATAAGCCTCCCCTCTAAACCCCCCCCTCCCACTGGTCCGATTTCAGCCGTTAACGAACTTGATCTTTCTTTTTACATAAAACTACAAAATATCGAGTTTGGTAACGATCAGACAAAAATTGCGACCGCTAGAGCGGTAACAGAAAAATATATATATATATATATATATATATATATATATATAGTTTTGAACGGACCTCATTTTCGTCATCTACTATGTAGGATCGATGGATATTTGAAGAAAAATTTCGAAAATTCCGTCATGAGTACAACCTCAATAGCTGATTTCCCTTAAGGGAAATCTGCTAAAAGTAGAACACCTGAAGAAGGAGCTAGTTAAATTGGACCTGCCAACATCAGGAAATAAGGCTGGCCTTCAAAGACGGTTAATAGAAGAATTCCTAAGGCGAGGCATTGATGTAAGTGCATATGAATTTGAGGATAAAGAAGATGTTGCAGTATGAACCCCTATCACAGGCAGTAATTTGGAATTAAATGCAATTTTGGCCGCTATGATGGAAAATAACCAGAAACTCTTGGAAGCTTCTGATGCCAATTGAGAGCGGCCAGATGAAATAATTTCAAGAAGCTTCTAAAAGCAACAGCGCAAAAATCTTTGCTGAAGTCAGACAAGAATTTCAGGAAGCTTCTAGAAATAATTGCGACAGGCTAGAAGAAACATTTCAAGAAGCTTCTAAAAGCAATAGAGAGAAAATCGTAGTAGAAGTCAGACAAGAATTTCAGAAAGATTCTAGAAGTAACAGCGACAAAATCTTAGCTGAAGTCAGACAAGAATTTCAGGAAGCTACTAGAGCTAATTTTGAGACCAGAAAAAACATTTCAAGATCAACAAACCAAAAGCTCCACAAAATATCAGAGATCATGGCTAAACGAGTAGAAGCCATAGAGCAGACAGAGTCAACGAGTTTTATGAAAAACAGAATAATGTTGAAGAGAAAATGTCCAACCTAGGAAGGAAGGTGGACGAAGAAATACGTGAGCTACAATTTCAAATGGGCATTTTACAATTTCGAGAGGGTCCGGTGAGACTCATTTCAGAACAGTTCAGCAGGATAAAGGCCACAACGTTTGATGGTAGCATACCATTTAGTGTTTTCGAATTCCAATATGAGACAGTGGCCAGCAAAAATGGATGGAATAATGAAGAAAAAGTGATAGCCACTAATTCTGCCACTAAAGGAAGCATTTTCTCGGCGACGCCCATCTGGAATTTAGGCTAGTCTGAGGCCTTTTCCTTTGATCTCGCCACCCGTCTATAAAAGCCACCCAACTCGCCCGATAGTTAGTTTATTCTCAGTTCTCTTCTCGGGAATAACAGTGCGTTCAGTGCAGGTTTAGTGAACAGTGCATTTTACTTTCAGTGCGGTACAGTGTTTTATGTGAGGATCAGTGTAGTACGGTGTTTATGTGAAAAACAGTGCAGTTACGTGTTCTTTGTGAAAATCAGTGCAGTGCCGTGTTTTGTGAATTTCAGTGATTCGCGTGGTCGTGTGTTATTGTACTGTGCAATATTTCATATTTAAAACATTTATCCTGAAAGTTATTAGGGAAGGGAGTAAAAGAAAACTTTGATTTATTAAGTCGGATCGGCAAATATTAAAAAAACCAATCTCCATGAAGGATATACATTATTTTTTATCGATTTAACAATTAGCGGTTTTCTTTTTAAAAAAGTAGCGATTTTCACATGGCACACAATAACACAGTATATATATATATATATATATATATATATATATATATATATATATATATATCGAATTGCGATATCAAAGTAAATATAATGTCTTATTCATCTGTAAACGTTTTGTTTAATCCATTATAATTTCAATGGGGAGAGCTCAATTCTATTTACGTAATGAAACTATTAATATAAATTCATCTAAAATATATCCTAGTACTTCTACAAGATTATGTTGTCGGAGTTATGGGTTCATATATTTGTTTTCTTGTATTCCGTTGGTGTTTTTTTCCAAAAGTATTATTAATCTAGTTTTAGTAAAAATTCTATTAGTTATCTTTACATATATCATTATCTTAAGAAATGCATATTTTATTTCAGCATGATGTCGGGTCTCCAACAGTAATATAATTTTGAAACTGAAATATAATCCCTAAATACTAGATTCCTAACAAAAGGATGACGAAAATGAGGTACTTTCACAAATATATATATATGAGTGTGTGTGTGTGTGTGTGTGTGTGTGTGTGTGTGTGCATAAAGATTTGTTAAGAGTTTAGTGGGCACAATTTTGATTTGTCCGTACCCCAACTAGTTATATAAGTGATATCTCTGGAATATGCTGGATGGTAGAGGAACAAATGTATAAGGATCAATAAGAAGGCCAAGTCCTCTACTGGTTTTTAATATAATGCAGAGTGCACTTTCGGAGTCAACGCTCCATCCTCAGTGCCTGCTGACAAACACAACCACGAGTTAATTTAACATTCATAGCATGGCACAAAAACAAAATAAAATAACAGTCATAAAACCAGACACAAAATAATGAATAAAACAATGGAAAATCTTAAAACTAGTCAACAAATAAGACCTCAGGTCTCTTACAGTTCCTCTGGGGGTTTTTTCAGAGGTTACCACCCACTGTGATATGTTTCCCATATACATCTGTAATTTGAGTAGATTTTATTTATAGATTTGACATATGCTTATCTTTGTTTGCTTCTTTTATTAGTTGACTTGTTAGTAGATTTTTTATTGTTTTGGTTTTAATTTTAATTTTTTAGTAGTTGACTAGTTATAGATTTTCTAGTTTTATTTGTTGACTAGTTTTAAGATTTTCCATTGTTTTATTCATTATTTTGTGTCTGGTTTTATGACTGTTATTTTATTTTGTTTTTGTGCCATGCTATGAATGTTAAATTAACTCGTGGTTGTGTTTGTCAGCAGGCACTGAGGATGGAGCGTTGACTCCGAAAGTGCACTCTGCATTATATTAAAAACCAGTAGAGGTCTTGGCCTTCTTATTGATCCTTATAGTTATATAAGCGTTTTAACATAAAACTAAAGATCAAATTCATTAGCGGCTGAAATCGGACCAGTAATAGGGGGAGAATTTCGAAAATTCGAAATTTCTTCCGCTTCTATGACTTGAACCGAAAGATTGTACATAATCTCTTTGTTGTAAAGTTAACTTTCTATTAATGTTTTTATATACATAATGTTAATCACTGAGATAATTCCATTTCTTGACTTTCAGCTTTCAGTAATGCCCCGCTTGCACATTGCACGTCAACAATAAGCCAATATATCAGTGTCGTGTTTTGTGATCTTCAGTGATTCGCGTGATCGTGAGTTATTGTACTGGGCAATATTTCATATTTAAAACTTTTATCCTGAAAGTTATGAGGGGGAGGGGTAAAAGAAAACTTCGATTTATTAAGTCGGATTGGCAAATATTAAATAACCAATCCCCATGAAGGACATACATTATTTTTAATCGATTTAACAATTAGCGGTTTTTCTTTTTTAAAAAAGTAGCGATTGTCACATGGCACAATCTTAAATCTTCTCCCAATACGAATTGTGATTTCAAAGTAATTATAATGTCTTATTTATCTGTAAACGTTTTGTTTAATCCATTATAATTTTAATGGCGAGAACTCAAGAATCGTCTTATTCTAAACTTAAATACTAAATGAGCCGCTAATTTTGAAAGTGGCCTAACTCCATTTATCTTCAAATCGAGATATTGAAAGTTTTGCGTTTCAATGAATTTAAAAATATACGTATAAGATACTAAGGAGTCATACTGCTTAAGCGTATCTAAGGATGTTAAATTTAAAGTTCCTGTTAAAATAGTGGCAATTATTAAGTAAATAACGTGCGTTTTCTTATCAAGAATGGAGTTGGGCCACTTTCAAAATTAACAGTCATTATAAAATTTGAAGGTGCCCAAGTCCATTCAACATAATTTAAGATGTTTCAAATTGAAAAAAAAAGAATACGGAATTTGTTTTGCATATGTTGAAAACACTTCGGAAACATAATTTATGCGATTCAAAACATTTTTTAATTACAGAACATAAAAAATTACAAACATAAATTTATTACAAAACAATTTACTATTCATCTACATTTTGTGCGTGTGAAAGGGATTTGAAAAAATCATGATGTTCTGGTGGTATGTATCGTAATAGGTCAATAATGTCCTTAAATTTTGCTGTTATAACTTACCAAATATTTTTATACAATGGTACCAATACAATATTTTCGAACCTTTTTGGTCTACCCCGACGTGGTAATAAATTCAGAACTTTAAAATTTTCATTTTCATTCATGGATGTCTTATAAAAAATTGTATATGGTTCATTTCTGACAAAACGCATCCAACATATTCTTAACCAGTTTACTGATTCTCCATCAGAATTTTTTACTCTTCTAAAAATTCCGTCTTCTAATAATTTTGTCGATACAAAATCTTCCTGTCTCATTTCATTTAGAATAAAATTATTACCCTTCCGACACTTTTTAATAATCTTGTAATAATCTTGGGGAACGTACAGTAAATTATTTTTTTTTAATGCCATTTCTACCACGACAAAATCTCTATCATTTGGTAAAAACGAATGTCCTGATATTAAAAATTTATGATCTATAATTTCTACATTATTATCCAAAGCTTGGACAATTTTCAACCACATTAAAGCTACTTTAATGTTTCTATTTTGCCCGGTGCACATGTCACTGTAAGCTATGTGTTTTTCACTTCTTAATTTTTTAATATGTTTTAAGATGCATGAAACAACTTCTTGAGCACCTCTGGATGCAATAGTTTCATCCCAAACGTACATGTCAACATTATTGTTATGAAAATTGTGTATACCAAAATTTAGAATATACATATTGCGTTTGTAATAAGCTACTGAGATAGTCAGCTTGGGATACGGTAATGCTTTTTGTAAGTCGAACGAGAAAGCAAAATAATAATCGGAATTACGTGATACTTGCTCCTGAGCTTGTTTTAGTGAATTTCTAGCTGATTCTGCTAGTCTTAAATGGACATCGTGTTCTTCGGTGAGTTTATTCTTTTCTTCTTCATTATTCGATGCTTTAATTTATAAACTCACCGAAGAACACGATGTCCATTTAAGACTAGCAGAATTAATTAAACGTACAGGTTAATGAACTAACGCAATTGTCCCAAAAATGAGGTTAACTTGTAAATACTAATTAATTGAAATTACCTTCATCACTGCTTTCCGACATTATCAATAGTAAATATCTTGATGTAACTATAAATGGAGTAGGGCCACTTTCAAACTACACGGCTCAGTTATTCAATTAATTCGGAAAACTTATGTGTAAAAAATGTATCGTATTTTCTCTGAATATAAGCAATCTGAAGTGCTTCACTGATAAATAACATGTAACCATGGTAACCGGCAAAAAATTGAAAAACGGAGTTAGGTCACTTTCAAAATAAACGGCTCAAATATCGTTTTGAACTGACCTTTGTTATGTGAAATACATGCAAATAGGTAGTGTGGTAATGGCATCAATTATGATTTTGTGGTCTTTGTGGACTAGAATATCTTTATTTAATCTATACCACACTCCGTTTCGTGAAACACTTGTTTATTTAAATATAGAAAAGATATGTGGGGGGGGGGAAGGGCAACAGTGTGCCATACCAGCACCTGCTTAGTTTACGCAGCTCCTGACTTTATTTATTTTTTTGTTTGGTTTGGGCGCAGACTTCGGACTTAAGCCAACAATGAAGGTTTCATGATAGACGTTATTACATACAACAATCGAGCAATGAAACGAAATTACAACCCCTCCCTAAATAAGGGGATCTGAATAAAGTGTCATTAAAACAGTGAACGAACACTAAGGGCCCTCATCAACATGAGGCGCCCAGTCCTGTCCGAATCTATGAGGTCAACATAAATAACCATTCAGTGTTGCCAGTGTAAATCAATGTGTAGTCATTTTCCCCATACTTTTCAAGGTGAGAAATTGAGAATAGGAAGTGTATTACTTTATCATGCAAGGGGTGGCAAACCTGGTAAATTTAAGCGGACTTTTTAGTTTATATAGAACCTTATTAGTGTTAGTGTTGATAAATAGTAGCAATAGCAATACATAAATGATCATTTTATTATCATTGTTTCAGGTTGAAAAGGTCCAAGATCAGGGTTATCCTCGGAGACCACAATCAGTTTGTGACTACAGACACACCTGCCATCATGCGCGCTGTATCTTCTATCATCCGACACAGGAATTTCGATATCAATTCTTACAACCACGACATAGCTCTGCTCAAGCTTAGGAAGCCAGTTCCTTTCACAAAGAGCATAAGGCCTGTATGTCTGCCTCCAATAGGTAAGTCAGCGAGTATCCAATCTATATGTTATGGTGACTCTCCAACATTTAGCGGAATTCCCCTAAGGTAAATGAGCACTTCAAGTTGCGTACTCATGGCGCCATTAATTAAAAATTTAAACCATTCAAACTGATGTTGATGTCAATTGATTAGTATGTTTTGCGTCCAATTGACACGAGATGTTCGGACATATACTAGATTCGTATTAAGGTACTCCGTATCCATATTTTTTTGGGCCGTTAAGGAGTTGCAAAGATGGCATCAGCAATGCCAAACTAACGGAACCTTTATAGCGAACCTAACTTCATGTTAGACTGAATAAAATCCCTCGACTGCCCATCAATGCAATAGCACACAGGGACGAAGTAGAACAAGAATTGAACCTTTGCGTTGAATACCCTGGTCCTTCAAAGACCGTAACGCTACGCAAGTAATTACTCTGCAGATCCTGGACTATTTGGTATAGTTCCAGCTCTGTCCATTTGATTAACCTTTTACGTAATAAATCATTCATAAATCGTTTATAATTGTGAGTGTAAAAAATAAAAACAGAATAAAGTAAGAAATTCAGAAAGTTTTCTTTTTGGAGCGGAAGTTATGTTCTCCAAGTCCTAAAGTTTGTAAGTAACTGAAATTTTATCTTAAGTTTATTGATAGCAACTTTCTATAGGGGTCATAATCGATATAGAACTTTCCATTGAAGTAATACGTTTTTTTTTTTATTTTTTTTTTTTTTTTTTTTTTTTGTTATTTTAAATTTGTTCTCTCGAGTAATTCTTAAACATTTAGAGAGAAAGACTAATGCTGGGGAGTTGCAGGTCCTACAAATACTGTAGGATCTAGCAGTAAGTCCATATTTGAATAGATTAGTTTTATACAATTCGGCCAGTTACAATAAAATTTAAAAAAAAAAAACTCGCCATGTGCAATTGGAGTTTTCCTTAAACTAGAGGGGGGGGGCTTAAAGGGGAAATTTGGAAAATTCGAAATAACTCCGCTATTATGTGTCAGATCGTAGGCATAGAAGCAATTTTATTGCAAATGTAATGTTCTATAAATGTTGTTATGCATGTTCTTTCAACTGTCTTCTTTATTAACTGAAATATATGCATTTAGTTAACTGCCACTCCTACTCATCTCATAATAACAATAAGCTGATATATTATGAAGTACATTATTTAAAGCCAATGGCAAATAATTTTATTATTGAACCCTTACGTTTTGAGATAAATGTAAATACGTGGGAAGTCTGCTTATGCTTAGTTAACCCAGCCCCTTCTTGACATTTATAGATCCAGTAGGTGCCTAGCAAACTGAACATCTTAATACTACAATCGATGGACATTTGAGGAAATGCCTCGAAAATCCCATCATGCGTACAGCTCCAATAACTGATTTACCTTAAGGGAAATCAACTAATACTTACAATAAAAGGTTCTATTGACGACAATGCAATTTATTTTGTTTCTTTCCTTCCTTTAGAGGGGAACACGTTTCACAGACGAATTAAATATAACTTTTTTTAAACTGTTGGCAGACCTTGATCCTTCAGGGAAGGTTGGTACAGTGGTGGGATGGGGGCGGCTGTCGGAAGGCGGTAGCCTGGCTACTGAAGTCCAGGAAGTGCAGGTGCCTATCCTCACACTCCAGCAGTGCAGAGCCACCAAGTACCGCCCATCCAGAATCACACCCAACATGGTCTGCGCTGGAAAGGGCATGGAAGACTCTTGTCAGGTAACAACAAGTACTTGAATACCTCTTCACAGTCAGTTAAACAGGGTCTGCGTAACCTAAGCAGATTTTAAACGTGATAGACACTATGTAAACCAGGTGTGGGCAACCTTTGACATATTATGGGGCCAACGTTGGTGTGAAATGCGTTCGCGGGCCGCTTTTAAAAGTAGTGATCATAATTTTTTACGATAGACATCAGACATGAAATTATAACGACAATATATACTATAATATAATTTATTAAAATAATAAAATGAAATGAAAAAAATAGGTACAAGATAGTACATCAATGAGCTTGAATTTGGGAAACTAATCCATCGATGTTTGGATTAATTCCACTGATACAAAGACCAAAAGAATTTTCCAAATTATCGTCAGTCAGCCTTGTAGGATGTTTTGATTTATTACGGATCCAGCCCGCGGACCGGGGGTTGGCTACATAAGATTTAAACAGTACTTGAAATTTAAGCTGGAAATGAGATGTTGAGTTAGCTCAATATACTCCAAACGAAAATCGCAACAGCAAGGGGGTTTACTTATAATTGAAAAATATTAATATGGAAATATTTCCCTAATTATTGGACTTTAAGAACCCATTTATAGAACCAAACGTCTGTCACGCAGGGACTGAGTAAACTAAAAAGATTTCCCACGTGCAGGTATAGCACAGGTGATTTTATCTCACCACATATTCTCTATTCCTATGAAAAAAAAACAACAAAAAACGTTCTGTACTGAAAGCTGGAAACAAGGCAGCACGAATAACTCGCTTAGTGCTTGAGCACGAAAAATGCATAGCACAAAAAGTTTAACCAGATTGATTCTATAACATATTACGATCCGACTAATAAAAGTCCGTCACGCAGGGGCTGCGTAAACTAAGCAGATTTCCCACGTAAAGTTATACAATAGAGAAATTTCACGAGAGTCGAGCAGTTAAGGAAACGGCCAAACTAGCTTTTGGCGGGAAAGTCACTCGTCCGTTAGCCGCCCAGCTTTAATAAAAAAAGTCCGTCACGCAGGGGCTGCGTAAACTAAGCAGATTTCCCACGTGAAGTTTTACAATAGAGAAAATTCACGAGAGTCGAGCAGTTAAGGAAACGGACGAACTAGCTTTTGGCGGGAAAGTCACCCGTCCGTTAGCCGCCCAGATTTAATAAAAATGCAAATATCTCGGTTAATATTCAAGAAATAAATAGAAGAAGCGAAGAATAAATGCGTATAACAATATTTATAGTAAATTTAATTTGCAATAAGATGGATTCTGTACAAGTCACCCGTCCGTTAGCCGCCCAGCTTTAATAAAAAAAGTCCGTCACGCAGGGGCTGCGTAAACTAAGCAGATTTCCCACGTGAAGTTTTACAATAGAGAAATCTGCCTAATAACAACTGTAGTAGTAAGAAACCTCTAAACCTATTCACGAGGGACGAATAGTTATGGAAACGGCCGCCAGAGCTCTCGGCGGAAAGTCCGAACATAGCCTACTGGCGACCACACGCAGAATACAAATGGAAATATCTCGGTTAATATTCAAGATACAGAAAAAATGTATAGAACAATATTTATAGTAAATGTAATTTGCAATAAGATTTATTCTATACAATTTTTCGATCCGACGCATAATAACGGAGATATTTTGAATTTTCAAAAATCCCCCCTCTAAATCCCCCCTCCCACTAGTCCGATTTCAGCCATTAACGAACTTGATCTTCCTTTTTACATAAAACGATTAAATTCCGAGTTTGGTAACGATCAAACAAAAATTGCGACCGCTAGAGCGTTAACAGACAAATATATCTATATATATATATATATATATATATATATATATATATATATATATATATATAATTTTAAACGGACCTCATTTTCGTCATCTCCTGGGTAGGATCGATGGACATTTGAAGAAATGTTTCGAAAATCGCGTCATGAGTACGACCTCAATAGCTGATTTCCCTTAAGGGAAATCTGCTAATAAGCTGTTATATCACGAACGACTTCATAACAGGTCAATTCTTTGTAAGATACACACAAATATGTTGTGATAATGTCATCAATTAAGAGTTTTCGTTCTTTAGTCGGCAATGTATATTTGATCTATACCATGAAATCGGGGGTGGAATAGGGTTTAGGGAGGAGAGGAATTAAAAAATTCAAAATATTTTCAATATTATAAGTAGGCTTGTTATGTTATTGACGTTCTTTGTAACTCAATTATTTATTTTCTTGTTTTCAACTTTCAGGAAGTTCTGTTTAATTTAAATCCAGGTGATTATTCTTTAAATATTTTTGTGCATTGACAACAATTGAATACTACTATTTAACTAACTCTCCATGTTGGTTACAAGTAATCTAAGACATCGTGAAAGACTTTCAATGTAATAATCAATCTAAAAGTATTTTATTTTCAGGGCGACAGTGGAGGACCATTACTGTTGAATAATGAAGGAGAAAAATATCAAATAGTTGGTATGACTATTATCATTATTTTTATTAAACTAATTTAAACCTGGCAGGCAGTCACGGCATGTCTTTTTAATTATTATTTCAATATTTTGTATCAAAGATATTCTATTTATTTTTTACAATCTTATTAGAGAGGAAAAAAAACATTTTAGTAAATTTTCCTTACACGTATTTGTCTGTTAACGCACTAGCAGTCGCAATTTTTGTTTGATCTTTACCAAACACAATATTTAACCATTAAATGTAAAAATAAAGATCAACTTCGTTAATGGCCGAAATCGGACTCGTGGGAGAGGGATTTAGAAGTGGTGAATTTCAATATATATATAGGCAACTACATTTGCAATAAGATTGCTTTAATAACATGTTTTGATCCACATTATAATAACGGAGATATTTCAAATTTTAGAAATTCCCCACTTCTAAATCCCACTCCCACGGGTCCGATTTTGGCCATTAATGAAGTTGATCTTTATTTTTACAAAAAACGATTAAATATTGTGTTTGATAACAATGGAACAAAAATTCAAAATGGGTTTGTATACCCATAAAATTATTAGCTATATATGTTCGTTAATTCTTGTGTAAAATTGCAGGGATCGTTTCCTGGGGAGTCGGCTGTGGCCGTCCAGGTTATCCTGGGGTTTATACTCGAGTCACAAGCTACTTGAACTGGGTCAAGAGGAACATGCGTGATTCTTGCTACTGCTTCAACTAGAACGCCTTCAAAACACTAAAAGGCAAACCCGCTCCACACACCTGTTGTGCGGTACTGGTAGCCTACAATCCTCTAGGCTAAATGTCAAATGAAGAATCAACTCGATTTGATTGTGAAGAATAAGAATAAGAATTCGTCCTAAGTAGGAATGAGTGTAAATAAATAAGTGTATAATTGTAAGAAAAAAAATGGAAGGCGTTAAGAAGCAATAGGACTTAAAATAATTTAATTGTAATATTAATTAGATCATGATAAATGTTTTTTTTATTGTGGTGTTCTACTGGCCAGAAGGATCTCATTGACTGCAAAAATATTCTTCGAATATTTAAAAATCAGGACAATTGAACTATACATATAGGGGTGAATACATTTTTAAAAAAAATTGTGTTTACTTTGGTATTGAGCAAAAACAGATTTTATTTTATAAATTTGTACGAATTAATATTTCGGGCAATATTTCAAATGCAGAAAAGTGATTTAATTTATATAATGTATTGGTTACTCAGATGTATTTCCGACAGTAGCCAATAATACTGAATTTTGAAATAACTTTACTAATTACATCAAATTATTAAAATATTCTCTTCCTTTTATATTAAATCTTTCGCTCAACAGCCATTTTTTCAGAGCTAGGGAGTTTTCATTTTTTGTTTTAAATAGTTCACTGATTCAAGTCAACCGCAATAAATTCAGAAATACCAATTTTTATTTTAATCAATGGTCTCTAGAAAATATAATTCTATTTATTTGATCATTGCTATAAACTTAATTATAGAATGTTATCATAATATTATTAAAATGCTCTTTTTTTTTTTAATTCAATTTCATTAAGATTTATTTTTCATTCATATAAAAATGTATCTACCATTTGCTAACGAGATGGCATTATTATAATAACATGGTGGTCCAATGAAATGTATCAACATATGCTACTGTTTTTTATTTTGTTAAAAGTAAGGAATTTTTGATTCAATCCCTTCTCGCCTTTTTTCGGTGCATTTCCAATTAAAACGTAACAAACTTAGTCTTAGGGGTCGACCTTAACATGGGTATGTTTCTGCTTGAACTATTTGATATGTAGCCATTCTATAACTTGGGGTGAAGCTTATCTGATAAGAAGACAGAGCCTTTATCTCAGGTAAGCTGATGTTTATTTTAAACAACAGTGAAGGAAAGAGGCATTTTTTTTCCCTTTTTTTTCATACCTGAGATAATAATTCCTTCACCATCCAGCACCTCAAAAATGGATACAGAACTTTTAATTTATTATAGTTTAATAACAATGATTTGGGCAGCATATTATGTGGTAATATTGATTGCCATTTGGTGATTGTGATTTTTCTTTTTTAGGGTTAGAATATGAAAAGTTTCTAACTCACCGCTTTTCATGAAATAGGAATGAATCAAATAAGTCATCCCAACAGGCAGACGTAAGATTTATAATATGTTCATTACCGGATTTATTGTAAAACTTCCTGTTTTGATTCAACTTTTTACTGGTCAGTGACATCTGGGTGTAAAGTGTAACATTAGACTAATTTTTATATTTTACTTTAGTTAAATTATTGCTGTAGTATAACCAAGACCTTTGGTTCTTATAACTTTTCGCATTTCTTTTTATTTCTTAATCCAGGAGAGGTTTGTGAAAGGACTTCTGTTATTTATAATAATTAATTCTTGAAAGAAGCCAGGTGGGTTGTTCCCTAGATTTGTATTTTAATAACTGTCAATAAGTTTTATAACTGAAACTTTGTAGTGTAAGACAAAGACAGGTTCACATTTTTTTTTCTAATTTAGAACATGTAATTTGGTTAAGATTTAATTAAAAAGTAAGACACTTCCTTGCATAAATTATTTGCCTTTCTATATCTACATCAAGCCAAATTGAGATTAAGGTTAAGTTGTAAATGTGAACAAACAAAAACATTTACAAAAACACGCACAAAACAAACGAACAATTACAACCGATTGCTGTTGTTAATATACTATACGATTTATAACAAATCGTTTCTGTAAATATTGTAAATTATTCATAACGAATGTAAACGTAGTATTTATCTGATTTATATAAGAAGTAATATAATATTTAAGCAATGCAAATAAAATCGTCTATGTAATAGAGTGCAATGTAAACAAATAAGCCAATAAATACGTATTTATTTATATAAGTACCTAATTTCTAATCTCAATATTGTATTACTTTATAAGATAACCTGAATATTATGGCCGCATAATTATATATAAATATATATATAATTTTGAACAGACCACATCTTTGTCATATTCTTGGTTGGATTGATGGACATTTCAGGAAATCTTTCTATAATTGCATTATGACTACACCCTCAATAGCTAATGTGTGTGTGCGCGAATGCATGTGTCTGTGTATATCTGAATATATATATATATATATATATATATATATATATATATATATATATATATATATATACATATGTATTCACAATCATGCAGTAGATAGTTATCGTCAGAAGGAAATACTGTGCAATTATTTGAGATTCAAATAATTAAATATTTACATTGGGATATTTCATTAGAGCCCATGACAAGGCTGTATCCATTCTTAATAAGCTGTCTAAGGCTGAATGTTTGCCGAGGCAGAAGGCAACCGCCTTTTCAATAATTAAATATAGAACTCAATCAGCTGAGTTTGTATGAGGAGTGAAATTAAGTAGAGAACCCTTCGGAGTTCCATGGCAAACCTTTCCAGGCTCAATTACAGCCTCTCCAACATAATTGGCTTCCTGTTGGCCAACAGAAAGAAGTTATAATATTATTAGCGGAACATCAGGGAGCTGCTCTTCCTTTAGAAACACGGCTTGGACATAACACTGACTGGGGAAACTTTTAATCTAGATTATATATAATAATCTCCTCTAATACGACCGACATGAAACAAGGCATTTAATCCATTTTAGTAATCCACTGCGTTTATTCCCTGGCTATTTGGGCTGACTGGTCCATCGTCAACGGAAGGATAACAAGGTCAAACCACCTCCACTCCTAACATTATCCTTACTTCTCTGATAATATCTTTGCGTTGTTGTTATTCAGGTTTTTACCAGAATTTACTTAAGAGAAATCATCTATTGTGGTCGTGACATGACGCGATTTTCGAAACAATTTCTCAAATGTCCATCTATCCATCAAAATTGTATGTATATTTATACATATACATACACACACACACACACACACACACACACACACACACACATATATATATATATATATATATTAGATAATTGCGATTCATAGAGCGGTAACAGACAAATAAATAAATATATATATATATATATATATATATATATATATATATATATATATACAGTAGACTCTCGCAATCACGAAAATCTCGAAATTTTTGTTCGTGTTATGTATCGTTCGTCTTAGGCATAGTTCGAGTTCTAGAGGTGAACTAAATGAAAATTCGTGTTACAGAGGTAAACAAATGTACTGTGATTTATTCCCTATATCTTCTACAAACCTACATAATCTTAATATTTTACGAATATTTAAATGAATTAAAATATGTATATATACATAATTTAAAAAAAACCGGTAAAACACAGAAAACAGAAAATATAACATTAATTTCACTGATTAATAAGTCCTTAATCTTCCTTTGCTTAAAACTGAAAAACACTATTAGTCGTAATGTTCATTAAAATTAAATTAAAATAAAAAAAACTTTGCTGTATCCCTTACAGCTTCATATTCAATTAAACATTTAACTTGGTACAGAATAATAAAAAATACTTATAGTAAACATAATAAATATCGTGTAAAACAAAGTAAACAGTACCGACCATATTACTGCAATCCCACTAGTAGTTGAAATAGTCCTTTATCTTCTTCTGTTTAAGACTGTTAGCAACACGTTTGTCAATCATATTCTCGATTGAAGAAAACTCACTGTCTGGTATATCACTTTTTTTTTAAAAAACATACGTAGAGTAAGTACTGCAGCTTTGGCTTCTTTATATGTAACGTCTGCTGGTCCTTCATCCTCGTGATCTTCGTCAGAAAGAGCGTCTTCATCGTTGGTTAAGGAATCCAAAATATCGTCATCAGTCAACGTGCCGGTTACCGCTACCCCTTCCGGAAAATTAGTTCGTGTTACGTATGGTAATTTCTTCGTGTTAGACAGGTTTTTCCAAGGGGATTAAAAATAATTCGTGATATCCAGGATTTCGTGTTATCGAGAGTCGACTGTATATATATATATATATATATATATATATATATATATTTGCCTGTTATCGCTCTATCAATCGCAATTATTGTTTTATCGGTTCGAAGCGCGATATATAAGCGTTTCATGCCAAATTAAAGATCAAGTTCGTTTAAGGCTAAAATCGGACCAGGCGAGGGAGAGTTTAGGGGGAAGATTTCGAAATTTCTCCGTTCTTACACGTCGGATCGAAAATATGTATAGAATTAATCTAATTGAAAACTAGAGGAAATGAGTAAATTATCGACTATATCCCTAATGACTACGGAAATTAATCTAATTAATAAATATATTTTAATTTGTCAACAAAACCCATGTTATCTGTGTCATTTTAATAAATAAATACCAGGACTATTGTTAACAAACTGTTTTATGAAGGAAAGTAATCATTTTAGTATTGGCTGTCGGTCATTGAGTTGGTTAATTCATTCATTGTTCAATATTAATTAATTAAAGCATTGATAAAGGCCTGTGCTTGTAATTAATATACTGACTAATGACAACTCAAGATCATTATCGTACAACTATCACCTTGTCAGATCTATTTAATTATATCCAAGAACAAAAATTCCATTAACAATTGAGTCATAGGAGTCAAACTTCAAAACCCGTCATCTCAACACGGCCTATATATTATTTTTCAAAATAACAAATCGCCCAAGAAGTGAGTAGAAGTCAATTTACAAATGATGTGATTTTGACACTGTAATAATTCATATTTCAGCTCAAAATATTGATCAAGAATTACGTTATAGGAGTAAATTATAAAGGCATCTTCGCACCAACATTATTTAGTTATAGGAATTTATAATGTTAATCAGACTTTCTGAATTTGATTTAGTATTAAAATATTAGTATTATACAGGATTATTATTACTTAGTCAATCTTAATTTTACTTTATTATGATATTATGAATAAAATCTCATTACAATGTGACCAAGAAAAAATGATTGCGTTGACTATGCATAAGTTTTACTTCCTAGTACGAAAGAAAAGAAATATTGCAATTGAGAAAAAATCTGTTAGCCGATTTTAACTAAATAATTCATTTTTGCCTTCCCTAAAGCTATGTTTACTAGTTTCGACTGGACAACTCAAAAACTGCTAAGAATGATAAAATATCACGTGCGTCACGTTTTTGTCTTTATTTCAAAACGTAAACGTTCAAAGAGAACAATATTTGGTATTTAAGGTTCAAATAAAGTGTTTCATGATATAACAGCTTGGTGTTAAAAGGACATAGTAATAGTGGGAGTTTACTAAATGCTGAATACTAAAAAATGCAAATACCTCGGTTAATAATCAAAATGAATGAATGAAAAAATATACATAACACCGTTTATACTAAAGTTAATTAAATGTAATAGATGATTGTCTTTAAGGGATATATTTTAAGAGGAATTTTTTGATACCAATATCTCTCTATTTATAGATATTAAAATATTAATAGGAATCCACTATTTCCTATTAGAGATAATACATAATTATCTACTTTTATCATAATTGAAAATTTAATTTAAAAAAAAATTGCCTACAATTTCAGCAGCCATTAGGAGGAATCACAATTATAGCGGTTTTAGTTCAAATTACATAAATTAGCTCGCTTCCTTCTGTCTCAAAATAGCTATGTAAATTATTCCATCAAATATAACTAATTTGCCGCAATCAAACATTTCGGCTTGCCTGTTATTTGTAAAAAAAAAAGTTATTGATATGTGATTCCGTTAAGAAGAATCGGTTATCATGGCAGATGGAAGCGACATTATTGGAGTGTTTGGTATCTAGCGGCCGCGAATTTCGAGATATTGAAACCAAACACCATATTTAAACTTTTATCCGGAACAGAAGGATCAAGTTCGTTAACGGCCAGAATTGGGGCAAAGGGCGGTAGGTGGGGAGAGGTTATTGGGGGTAAAATAAAAAAATTAATATATCTCCGTTACTATGAGTCGGGAAATGATATACAACTAGTCTTTTTGCAAATTTAATTTACTACAACTTTTGTTGAACTTGAACAAAAAACTTGAACTTTTTACAATTTGATTAACGAATTCCTTTTGAAAAAGAAGCTGTTGAGGTTGCACACATGAAACAATTAAACAATAATTCATTCAATTCATCGCCAAAGACAACTTGTGATTTTATCATCACATATAAATATTAATAAAGTAAATAAATGGTTTTATATGTCTGCAGATATGTAAACTGAGAGCTTGGATTCTTATTTTTTGGTGGATCTATAAATGCTATTTCATCTGAAATACATATATTCTTTACGTGAATTTTATGGTCTTTGTTTTGGTTTATATATATATATATATATATATATATATATATATATATATATATATATATAAGGGGAATCAGGTATTGACTAGGGCTCATGACGCCATTTTCAAGACGTTTCCTCTCATGTCCATCGCCTCTACCCAGGAGGAGATGACGAAAATGAGATGCGGTCAAAAGAAAGTGAAATTACTAAAACTATTCCCAAAAGAAATTTAGGTATAGAGAACCCGTCCAATGACAGTAATAGCATATTTATTTAGCAGCTTTCTTTTGAGGGAAATCAAGCTATTGAGATTATACTCATGACGCGATTTTCGATAAATGTGTTCAAATGTTCAACGATCTTACTCATGAGGTACTGTTTTGTGTGTATGTGTACACATACAAGCACACACCTGCTCTAATGGTTTGTTTGTTGTATTTTTGTTTGGTCGTTGGCGAAACGTTTTTTGTGAAGCTAACGATTAAGGTTAAAACTCTTAGTCATATCAATCATAAGAGGATATGCCCAATAGGACCATACAGCAGTCCTATATATGAAATCTTAACCTTCTAAGACTTTTTTATTTTGAGAAATAAGATACGTACCACGAACACGCAGACTACATGCCGAAACTAGCCAAAATGGCTTCAGGAAGGGTTGAAGCGGATAATTCCGTTGAAGATTAAAATCCAATACTTTTTGCGTTTACAATACTTACTTGAATTATCCAGTTTTTGCGACTTTAACATTATTTACTTGATTTCCTTCGCAAATGGCAAGGTGGACGTTGGCAAGAAATGTTAGTGTACTGTAGCCCTTCCTGGGTGACAGCGGACCCTAAAAATTGTAATGACTAGACAGGTCAGGATTTGTATTTTAAAAAAAATAAGGCTAATGACATTGAAATTGGAGCAACAGTGATTGAATCATTAGGGTTCCGTTACATTGTCCGATTAAATCAATATGAATAATGTCTATGAATTTCATCTAAATTTTTCCCATTCTCTTTGTATGAATTAAAACATGTAGATCCAGTGCTAGGAGATGATGAGGCCTGTTCAAAACTTTATGTACGTATGTATGTATGTATGTATATATATATATATATATATATATATACATATATATATTAATTAACCACAAATTACTTTATTAAAGCACAAGGCATATCGGTGTAACCTCCCATCATCACGTGCTTTGCTGTATAATAATGCTAGCTTTGGGCTTTGGGGCCACTAGTACTTAGTCATTTTAATAACCTCACTTTTTAACAGAAAGCGTATGAATTGTAAAGAAACAGGTTTGCCAATCGCTAAGAGCTGAACAGATAGATTCTTCAGTGGAAAGAGAAACAATTATTGAAATATATAAGAATATAACGTATTAATTTTAATGAAAACTATATAAAGTAATGTAATGTAATTTATAATGAATCGGAATCATTTTTATCTCAATCACTCATATTTTAGTAGTCCAAGAACAAAATAAGGGGTGGGCCGACCAAAAGAACGTATTCGCACATATTTCACAAAGTAGAAGTCCAATGAAAACAATATTTGGTATTTAACCTTGAGATGAAGTGGTTCATGATATAACGGCTAATTATTAATATGACAAGAGTAGGAGTGGGGGTTTGCTGAAGACTGAAAAATACAAATATCTCGGCTAATATGCAAGAATGAATATAAGAATGAGAATAAATGTATATAATACTATTTATAGTAACTTCCCCCTCAGGTCCGATTTCAGCCATTAAAGAACTTGATGTTCCTTTTTACATAAAACGATTAAATATCGAGTTTGGTAACGATCAAACAACAATTGCGAACGCTACCCGGGGTGGGCGGCCTTATTCCTCGTCTGGTTTCAGCCATTAACAAATAATTCCTTAGAGTTGATAGAAACTGTTAAATATTGAATATGATATAAGTGTGCAGAAGGCAAACAAACCCTTCCCATCTAAGACTTACTCAAGATACGTATAAGATATAAAAAAGAAGATAAGAAATCTGATCAATGTGACATGACATGAGACATACGTTAACGTCTAAAGTTTTTTACTCCTATATTGTCATAATGTTTCACGATTTGTGTACAAGCAGAGGTATGCAGATTTCTCAACCATACTGGTAAATTTCGATGGGGTTACAGCTTCTTCTTTTAACTTTAATAGGAACACAGCCTAACAATTCTGCTAGTAAATTCCTTCCACAACCGCTATAACTAAAATGTCCTGTACAAACCCGAGATGTAGCAGGGTTAAATTGCGAATCTCCTCGTTTGCAAGCAACTGTCTACTGCTTCTTAATTTCTATTTTTTTTTTTTTTCGGCAACCTATAATAAGGTACAGACTTTTGAGAGTTATTGGAACATGATGATACTGCGCATTCATTCAGCATTTTCCAAAAAAATAACATAAAAATTATACAGTAGAAAAAAAATAATTTACTGCATGACGACGCTTGAAAGGTAAACAATACTAGTCTGTCCTCCGAGCTACGTCATGCGCCAAAGTTACCAAAAAGTTACGATCTGAGCATCTACCGCATGGCAACCCCCTGGGCCTACTAATAATAACGAAGTCCACACCTCTGATAGCTTCTTCCATTCTAAGTAGCTATAATTCTCATTTGCAACAAGTCAGTGGAGGAACTCTGGAGGTAAGTTCAATTTAAAGTTATTGTCTGAATCTCATTAGTCAGTTTATGTAGGCTACTACAAATCTGAACTGGAGTGGAATTTTCTCGAGCTGTTGTCTACCCAGTATCATGCAGAAGGCAACAGGCACACGTCATGCTTTAAATTCCAACTTCCTTCACTTGCGCAAAAATCGAGACTTCCCGATCCCATATCCAACTCACGAAAAGTAGCATTTAGATAGCTCAAAAAAATAAAAAAAAGCCAAGTGAGTCTTATTCGAAAACCGATTTAGAGTCTCACTTGCTTGATAAGAAGCGCCAACCCACTCACTTTGTGTAGTGAAACCCTTATATTTTCTTCATATAGAGAAAACATGCCGTTGAACATTGATAAGCCTTATCGTTAATTATTGAGCTCCTTCCAGAGGAATTTTTGTTGTGAGCGGATCTTATTGAAAGAGTAGAACCTTCCAGTTAGTTTATAATCTCCCTCATCGTAGCCCCAAGCGGTCACGTGGTGCGTTGGAACGGCTTTCAATAACATTGATAGGCGCTTCCACACAGCACTGATAAGTATAACGGTGTCGAAACTAACTTATCATCCGCAGTGGCTTCTAATAGTAAAATATACCTTAGTACTAGTGTCAGACTATCTTTATAGATTAAAGTAAAACATGATTATATGTTTCTATACTGCAAGGGTTTTTATTTTATTTTATTATGGACTATTTGTATTGAGTTTTACGATATAAAGTAGCTACAACAATAACTCATGAAACGTGAAATTTAATGACCAATCTTTGTTGGACTTGATATCTCTCAACTAACCAGGAATTTAACAAACTTATGCCGTAATTTAAGAAAAGAGTTCTTTTGAATCATTTTCCGATCATTATTTTAATTATTATTTTGCTATCAACCACTTCGTTCAATAATGATTAATTCCAGATATTTGTAGGTTACCACCGTTTTCTAGATGGGGCGATTTTATTCAGGAAGCCCACAGTATCTATGGCTCAAGTGGGAATCGAACTAAAAGTTATTAAGTACAGTCCAGAGAGTATTAAGTCCAGGACCTTTACAAGCACGGTTAGCCTTGCTGAAAAGCTCTGTTATATATTTCTAGATTCAACCCAAGAACCACGAATCGAAAATTCAAGAGGACAGACCGTAAAAGTTCCATAGAACCAATCTTATTGAATATATAATTTTCTAAAATGTTGTTCTGTACGTGTTTTCTTTCTCTTAAATATTAACAGAGATATTAGTATTTTAGCAGATTTCTCTTATGGGAAATCAGCTATTGAAGTCGTACTCATGAGGCGATTTTCGAAAAATGTCTTCAAATGTCCTTCAATCCTACCCAGGAGATGACAAAAATGAGGTCCGTTCAAAATTATATATATATTTATCTGTTAACGCTCTAGCGGTCGCAAATTTTGTTTGAACGTTACCAAACTCGACATTTAATCGTTTTACGCAAAAAAAAACAGAGTTCGTTAATGGCGGAAATCGGATAAGTGGGAGGGGGGGGGTTTAGAGGGCCGAATTTCGAAAATTCGAAATAGCTCCGTTACTATACGTCGGATCAAAGTGTATAGAACCAATCATATTGCAAATTAAATGTACTATAATTATTGCTATTTTACATTTATTCTCTATCTGGAATATTAACCGAGATATTTGCATTTTTCAGTTTTGAGCCTTCAGCAAACCCCCACTTTTACTCATGTTAAATTAACACTACTCTGTTGTGTAGTAAACCACATTATTCGCAGCTTAAATGGCATAAATTGTTTTCAAGAGACCTTTTTTATACGAGATAAATGCAAATATGTTCTGGTAACACCCCCCCCCTTCTTAAGTTCTTGGACTACTAAAATTTGATTGATTGAGATAAAAATTATTCTGATCCATTACAAATTGCAGTACTAGATATAGTAAATAGTTTTCAATAAAATCAATGTGTTATTTTCTGATATATTTTAGTAATTGTTTTTTTTTTCCTGTGAGAAATTGGCACACCTGTTTGTTTACGTTTCAGATGCTTCCCGTCTGGAGGTTTCTTATTATCGTTTGTATTTATTCATTTGATGTTGACGGTGCTATTGTGTAATCAGTATGTAGATTTATCTATTGTTAAACATTACGAGGGAAATCTGCTTAGTTTACGCAGCCCCAGCGTGACGGACGTTTTAGTTTCTAACCTTAGTGTAAACCGCATAGCACGTTAACAATAAGCCAATGTAAATTGAAACTACTTATTAGAAACTTAAATACCAAATATTGGTTTCATAGAAGGCGTTTTAGTATGAAATGCATGCAAATATGGAGTGTAGTGACAACGCCAATTAAGATTTTGCGCTCTTGACACAAAAATGTTTATTTTTCCAAACCATTTAACTATTTTATTTAATATAAATATAATACAAGTTAATGGCTGAAATCGGACTTAGAATACGGGGGGGGGGTAGTGAGAGGTATTGTAAATAGTAAAAATATCGCGTTATTATGAGTTGGGTTTCAAAATGTTGTAGAATAAATCTTGTTAAACTATTGATGGACCAGAGTTGTTGTTTTATACATTTTCTCGTAGCTTAAATATTGAGTGAGTTATTCATAAATTCTAGTAACACCTACCTACTAATACTCATCAGTCTTTATCATATTTTCCTTAAGGGAAATCAGCTATTGAGGTACTCATGACGCGATTTTTGAAAAATGTTTCTCAATTGTGTATCGATCCTGCCCAGGAAATGACGAAAATGGGGTCCGTTCAAAACTATATATATATATTTGTCCCCACCCCTGGTAGTGGCCGCAATTTTTGTTTGATCGTTACCAAAATTGATATTAAAACGTATTATTCAAAAAGAAAGACAAAGTTCGTAAATGGTAGAAATCGGGCACGAGGGAGGGTGGTTTATAGGAGGGAATTTCAAAAATTTGAAATATCTCTGTTACTATACGTTGGATCCAAAAATAATATAGAACCAATATTATTGAAAATTTAATGCTCTATTAGTGTTGTTATATGTTTCAGTTTTGAGCCTTCAGCTTCTCATTTTACATAAACAATACTCTGTTATATAATAAACCACATTATTGGAAGCTTAAATACGAAATATTGTTTTCAAGAGACCTTTATCAAACGAGATATATGCAAATATGTTTTGGAGACCCCCTCCTTCCCCCCGTCTTAAGTTCTTGGAAATATGTAGTAAAATTTGATTCATTGGGATAAAAATTGTTCTGGTTCACTATAAATTATAGCACTAGAAATTTTCGTAATTGTTTTCCTTTCAGGTGAGAGGTTGACAGACCTGTTTGTTAACTTTTCAGACGTTTCCCGTCTGGAGATTGTTAAAAATGACTCAAAGATTTCTCATTGTCGTTTGTATTTATTCACTTAATATTAACGATGGTGTTGTGTTAGCAGTATGCAGATTTATCTATTGTTAAATTTCACGAGCGAAATCTGCTTAGATTAAGCAACCCCTGCGTGACGGTTGTTTTTTTCATTCCCACAAAAAAGTCAATAAATTTGTATTCTGAAAATTCTTTATACTATTCAAAGAAATACAAATATTTTGTTATTTTGGACTTCCACAAAAACCCCTCTCAAGGATGGATTGCTCTTCGTGGTCTGAGAAAGCATACCTTTAGCTATTCTGCTACTTAAAGGGAAACACCAATATAAATTTTGAAAATAATAAATATTTTGGCAAAGAAAAACACAATTAAAACGGATTATTTTACAGTTAAAAATAAAATTTCAATAATTAAAAAAAAACATTGCATTTCAACCATATATTCTATCATAACGTTTAACTAAAATTTCAAATTCAATTATTAGGTCACTAAAAGGAATAATGTTTATGGTGAATTATGCCTATGGTAATTTTATCAATGAGGAATTTATGTATAAGGGGATTTACGCCTACTTTTAGGGAAATTTACATTACACTAAGGGGAATTAAAATCTTTGCGGAGTTTAAGTTTACACTAAGGGGCATCAATTCCCCAAAGGTAAAAGGGAATTTAAATCTATGGGGATGTTATGTCTAAGGAGAATTTATGTATATTCTGAATTCACGTCTATAGGATAATTAAGTCAATAGTGTTTTACCAGAATTTAAGATTTTCCCGATATGAGACGAGTCACTTCCCTTATTAGACTAAACGTCAATCAAATACTATGATTTGAATTGGGTTTTATTTCAAAGTCATACAAAATAGCTACTGCTCGTAAACTTAAAAACCGTAAAGTGACTGAAATAACCAATATTTCCTAAAAGAGCATCTGAGGAGGAAGGGAATTTTCCCATGAATCCTACCTAAAAGGAATGGGGGATGGTTACTGAGTGACTTAGCGATAAGTGAAAATGATGTCTTCCAGGGAGATAGAATGAAGAGAGGTGTGAGGTGACACAGCGATGAAGAGGTTATGATGACGTAAGGTGGCCAACAATGACACACAATAATGGAGGGATAGCGGTCCCTTGTGGAACTCCTTGGGACAGTTCACACGATTTCCCCTCCCTTCACACCCCACATCCCTTCACCTTATTATTAAAATAAATAATGCAAAAATATGATGGATTTTATTCAGTGATAAATCTGATTCATATTTTATAGCAGATTTCCCTTATGAATCATATGATGGAAATATAAAAAGATATATATTTCATATTATAAACAAATTCATTTATTTAATTGTTTTATTGTCCCCATAAGCAGTTCAACAAATTTCAAGAACAAGGAAATGTAGTAACAACAAATTAAGGAAAATATAACTATAAACAATTACGGGTAGAATTTATGGATGATCGTTAAAAACCGACAAGGATTGAATAGAATATGTAGCAGAAGGTCTGCTCAGAACGGTCAGGCTTTGCAATACTGGGGTCGGTTAGCCTTTGCAATACTGGGGTCGGTTAGCCTTTGCAATACTGGGGTCGGTTAGAATTTACAATACTGGGGTCGGTTAGCCTTTGCAATACTGGGGTCGGTTAGCCTTTGCAATACTGGGGTCGGTTAGAATTTGAAGTACTAAAGTCGGTTAGACTTTGCAATACTGGGGTCGGTTAGCATTTGCAATACTGGGGTCGGTTAGAATTTGCAATACTGGGGTCGGTTAGCCTTTACAATATTGGGTCGTTTAGACTTTGCTATACTAGGGTCGGATAGACTTTGCAGTACTGGGGTCGGTTAGAATTTGCAGTACTGGGGTCGGTTAGCCTTTGCAATACTGGGGTCGGTTAGCCTTTACAATATTGGGTCGGTTAGATTTTACTATACTAGGGTCGGATAGACTTTCCAGTACTAGGGTCGGTTAGCCTTTGCAATACTGGGGTCGGTTAGCCTTTACAATATTGGGTCGTTTAGACTTTGCTATATTAGGGTCGGATAGACTTTGCAGTACTGGGCTCGGTTAGTCTTTGCAATACTGGTGTTGATGAGTCTTTGCAATACTGGTGTCGGTTAGCCTTTGCAATACTGGGGTCGGTTAGCCTTTGAAATACTGGGGTCGGTTAGAATTTGCAGTACTAAAGTCGGTTAGACTTTGCAATACTGGGGTCGGTTAGCCTTTACAATATTGGGTCGGTTAGACTATGCAATACTGGGGTTGGTTAGCCTTTACAATACTGGGTCGGTTAGACTTTACTATACTAGGGTCGGATAGACTTTGCAGTACTAGGGTCGGTTAGCCTTTGCAATACTGGGGTCGGTTAGCCTTTACAATATTGGGTCGGTTAGACTTTACTATACTAGGGTCGGATAGACTTTGCAGTACTAGGGTCGGTTAGCCTTTGCAATACTGGGGTCGGTTAGAATTTGCAGTACTAGAGTCGGTTAGACTTTGCAATACTGGGGTCGGTTAGACTTTGCAATACTGGGGTCGGTTAGCCTTTACAATATTGGGTCGGTTAGACTTTACTATACTAGGGTCGGATAGACTTTGCAGTACTAGGGTCGGTTAGCCTTTGCAATACTGGGGTCGGTTAGAATTTGCAGTACTAGAGTCGGTTAGAATTTGCAGTACTAAAGTCGGTTAGACTTTGCAATACTGGGGTCGGTTAGCATTTGCAATACTGGGGTCGGTTAGAATTTGCAATACTGGTGTCGGTTAGCCTTTGCAATACTGGGGTCGGTTAGCCTTTGAAATACTGGGGTCGGTTAGAATTTGCACTACTAAAGTCGGTTAGACTTTGCAATACTGGGGTCGGTTAGCCTTTACAATATTGGATCGGTTAGACTTTACTATACTAGGGTCGGATAGACTTTGCAGTACTAGGGTCGGTTAGCCTTTGCAATACTGGGGTCGGTTAGAATTTGCAGTACTAGTCGGTTAGACAGCAACACGGTTAGTCGGTTAGACTTTGCAATACTGGGGTCGGTTAGCCTTTGCAATACTGGGTCGGTTAGACTTTGCATACTGGGTCGGTTAGCCTTTGCAATACTGGGTCGCTTAGCCTTCCCAATACTAGGGTCGGTTGGACATAGCAGGACTAGAGTCGGTTAGACTTTGCAGTAGTAGAGTCGGTTAGTCTTTGCAATTCTAGAGTCGATTAGACTTAGCCGTACTAGAGTCGGTTAGACTTTGCAGTAGTAGAGTCGCTTAGCCTTCCCAATACTAGGGTCGGTTGGACATAGCAGGACTAGAGTCGGTTAGACATTGCAATACTGGGGTCGGTTAGCCTTTACAATATTGGGTCGGTTAGACTTTACTATACTAGGGTCGGATAGACTTTGCAGTACTAGGGTCGGTTAGCCTTTGCAATACTGGGGTCGGTTAGAATTTGCAGTACTAGAGTCGGTTAGACGTTGCAATAATGGTGTCGGTTAGTATTTTCAATAATGGGGTCGGTTAGAGTACTGGGTCGGTTAGACTTTACTATACTAGGGTCGGTTAGCCTTTGCAATACTGGGGTCGGTTAGTCTTTGCAATACTGGTGTCGGTTACCCTTTGAAATACTGGGGTCGGTTAGAATTTGCAGTACTAAAGTCGGTTAGACTTTGCAATACTGGGGTCGGTTAGCCTTTACAATATTGGGTCGGTTAGACTTTACTATACTAGGGTCGGATAGACTTTGCAGTACTAGGGTCGGTTAGCCTTTGCAATACTGGGGTCGGTTAGCCTTTACAATATTGGGTGGGTTAGACTTTACTATACTAGGGTCGGATAGACTATGCACTACTAGGGTCGGTTAGCCTTTGCAATACTGGGGTCGGTTAGAATTTGCAGTACTAGAGTCGGTTAGACTTTGCAATACTGGGGTCGGTTAGACTTTGCAATACTGGGGTCGGTTAGCCTTTACAATATTGGGTCGGTTAGATTTTACTATACTAGGGTCGGATAGACTATGCAGTACTAGGGTCGGTTAGACTTTGCAATACTTGGGTCGGTTAGAATGTGCAGTACTGTCTTTGCAATACTGGGGTCGGTTAGCATTTTCAATACTGGGTCGGTTAGACTTTGCACTACTGGGGTCGGTTAGAATTTGCAGTACTGGGGTCGGTTAGACTTTGCAATACTGGGGTCGGTTAGCCTTTGCAATACTGGGGTCGGTTAGCCTTTGCAATACTGGGGTCGGTTAGCCTTTACAATATTGGGTCGGTTAGACTTTACTATGCTAGGGTCGGATAGACTTTGCACTACTAGGGTCGGTTAGCCTTTGCAATACTGGGGTTGGTTAGCCTTTACAATATTGGGTCGGTTAGACTTTACTATACTAGGGTCGGATAGACTTTGCAGTACTAGGGTCGGTTAGCCTTTGCAATACTGGGGTCGGTTAGAATTTGCAGTACTAGAGTCGGTTAGACTTTGCAATACTGGGGTCGGTTAGACTTTGCAATACTGGGGTCGGTTAGCCTTTACAATATTGGGTCGGTTAGACTTTACTATACTAGGGTCGGATAGACTTTGCAGTACTAGGGTCGGTTAGCCTTTGCAATACTGGGGTCGGTTAGCCTTTACAATATTGGGTCGGTTAGACTTTACTATACTAGGGTCGGATAGACTTTGCAGTACTAGGGTCGGTTAGCCTTTGCAATACTGGGGTCGGTTAGACTTTGCAATACTGGGGTCGGTTAGCCTTTACAATATTGGGTCGGTTAGACTTTACTATACTAGGGTCGGATAGACTTTGCAGTACTAGGGTCGGTTAGCCTTTGCAATACTGGGGTCGGTTAGAATTTGCAGTACTAGAGTCGGTTAGACTTTGCAATACTGGGGTCGGTTAGCCTTTACAATATTGGGTCGGTTAGACTATGCTATAATGGGGTCGGTTAGCCTTTGCAATACTGGGGTCGGTTAGAATTTGCAATACTGGGGTCGGTTAGCCTTTACAATATTGGGTCGGTTAGACTTTACTATACTAGGGTCGGATAGACTTTGCAGTACTAGGGTCGGTTAGCCTTTGCAATACTGGGGTCGGTTAGAATATGCAGTACTAGAGTCGGTTAGACTTTGCAATGCTGGGGTCGTTTAGCCTTTGCAATACTAGAATCGGTTAGACCTTTGGTCGGTTAGCTTTGCAATACTGGGGTTGGTTAGCCTTTACAATATTGGGTCGGTTAGACTTTACTATACTAGGGTCGGATAGACTTTGCAGTACTAGGGTCGGTTAGCCTTTGCAATACTGGGGTCGGTTAGAATTTGCAGTACTAGAGTCGGTTAGACTTTGCAATACTGGGGTCGGTTAGACTTTGCAATACTGGGGTCGGTTAGCCTTTACACTGAAGGGTCGGTTAGACTTTACTATACTAGGGTTTAGACTTTGCAATGTCAACTGGTGGTTACTGAACATAGAATACTTGTTATTATTAAGATACATTTAAACTTGGTGCTGCGGAATTAAATAACAAATATGCATTTTAGCAAGCCTTTGCCTCGTAATATACAAGTAAGTAAAGAAATTGCTAAACATTTAAAGATTTCCGACAAATATTAGTTTACTTTGATGCTATTGACATTAACCAAAAGAGCAGGGCCGTTCAAATTGCCCGACTCAAGAATCATTAGGGCCAATATGGACTTAAACTGTAGAAGTCCATAACTGATCTTAATCCTGAGTTTGAGACGATGCAGGATGTCCTAGGTAAACATTGCCTTTCTAGGAAAAATGGAGCAGCTCTGAATGCAATGTCAGGGGGGATAAGGGCTTTAAATATCGGAGTATCTTTCAAATTAGGCACCGGCTCTGAGATCAATATATTACCCCTTAGGTTTACTAAAGAGGTTAGTCTTCATAATCATATGACAAGCTCTGTATGCACATATCATAACCTAACATCTACCCCTTCAAATAGACCCCCCCCCCCTAATAAGATATGCAGTTTTCATTCGTTCAGTACGCATGTATAACAATTTGACAGGAACCACCTGGGGATTACACCATAAAAATCGCTTTATATTGTATGGATGCTAGAGCATCCGAACATGTGAAGGAACCCAAATATTTCCGTTAATATCAAGATATCAGATCAAGATAGAGAAAAAATGTACATAACTAAATTTACAGGACATTAAATTTGCCATAAGGAAATTAGTAAAACTTGGAACAAGGGATGAGAACTGTCTAAAATCATGGATGCAGTTCTTTCATCCAGGGGACCGATTAGCCAATTCAAGCAAGAAATATCTCGACTGTGCCAGAGATGGCTTACTCAGAAAATGAAACGAACTGAGAAAATTCAACGAACGGAAAATACGGGGGGGGGGACTTTGCTGGAAAATTTCGAAACCATGTTTAACCTAAGGAAGTGGACGAGAGCATACTTTAAACTGGTATTCTGGCCAAAAAAAGTAAATGGGAATCATGTCAGAGGCCCGTTATTTTAAAGATAGAGTTTAAAACCTTGGCTGCCATCTTACAACCTGCTTATCTTGTCTTCTTCCCATTTATCTGGACATATGTCAGTATGCAGTTGGCCTACTCTTCTACTAGACCACCTTAGGGTATAGAATATTTCAAAATGATCATAAGAACTAGAATATGCATTGCTTACAAACAAGGAGCTAAAATCCTTGAAGGACCTTAGTCTTTACTATTACTGACCATTCCACTGGTTTCGAAGACAAATCCCTCGAATTTATAGGTGTGTCGCCTTCGCAAGCACCCCACCAAGTCATATTAAGCCATCCTCTTTTGTGTCTACCTCTTTTACTTTTTCACTTGGTTTATATTAAAGGACAGCGTGACAAGTACCATTATTTCAACATGTCCCAACCTCCCCACAACAGGCTGGCCAAATCCAGATCATCCTTGATGAGCCTTAGCACTTCTTGATGTGTGTGTGTGAACAGTAGAAGAAGTCGCCCCTGTCCAGGGCTCGAATTTTTAGTGTATTAGATTTCAAGGACGGTTTCTAGCACATTAAGCTCAGTGAAAGAGCTAAAAAAACTCACCACGTTTTGGACACCACAAGGAAGATATCGTTGACTGCGGATGCCTTTCGGAATAAAATCATACTATCATCATATCGGCTCCAGAAGAGTTTCAGCGGCGAGTCCATGAAGCATTAGATGGTCTAGAGGGCGTCTTCGGTATAGGTGATAATGTGCTTGTCTACGGCTCTGGTGATAATGATGAGGAAGCCCTTCAAAATCATAATGAAAATTTACGGGCTCTACTGGAAAGAGCTCATGCTTTCAATATTAAATTGAATATTACAAAATGCAAAATTGGATTAAGAGAGGTCAAATATATAGATCATGTTACTTTCATAGATGGACTTAGGCCTGACCGGCCAAGATATCTGCAGTTCATTAATGAAATTTCCAACTAACAATCAGGAAACCCAAAAATTTCTAGGTTTCGTCACATATTTGGGAAAGGTTATCCCATGCTTGACAGAGGTAGCTGCCCCCCCCCCTCCGCTTACTGATGAAAGAAGATGCAGTGTGGCTCTGGGAGTCCGAACATGAGAATGTCTTCCGAGCTTTAATCAGGATATTCACGTCAGCTACCACTCTTAAATATTTTGGTGCACTAAAAACGGCTGTACTTCAATACGCCAATTTGGACTTGGGGCATCCTTAATGCAAAACAGTAAGTCTGTCGTATTTATTTTCAGAAGATTAAATAAGACGGAGGAGGTATACGCACAAATAGAAAAAGAATATTTAGCAGTCGTCTACGCCTTTGAGAGACTAGAGCAATTCCTGTTAGGGAGTCAGATATACTGCTTGAGACGGATCACAAACCATTGGAGACCATCTTCAAGAAACCTTTAACATAAGCGCCAAGACGACTTCATCGGTTGTTGAGATTGCAGAGGTATTCTTTCATTGTCACTTGTAAGCCAGGAAGGTCATTCATTCATTCAATTCATGTAGCAGATTTCTGTCTCGAGCCGCAGTGACGAATGACTTGCACCAGAACAAGAAAAATGTTATAATCTTTAGTGTAAAGGAAGAAATCATATTAAATGATCTGGAAAAATACAGGGGTCTTGAGTTCGTAAATGTGACGGATGAGAGTCAGCAAGAAGTGAAAACGAAAACTGTAGGAGATGTGACATTGCAAAATTTAGTACTCGTTATTCAAAGAGGCTGGCCAGAGAGAAAATCTTAGTTATAATATGAGGTAGGAAAGTTCAGTTCCGGCATGAAGTGGTAGTACAAGATGGTGTAATACTTAAACGAGAAAGAATTGTGTAACCTCTGGTTATAATTAAAAATCTTTTAATTCTTCTTCTCATCAGGGAACAGAATTATGCATAAGAAGAGCAAAATACGTATTCTTTTGGTTTGGAATGGCCAGTGACATTAAGAAGTTTGTGGAGTGGTGTAAGGTCTGCAAAAAATATGCGTCAGCTCAGCCGAAACAACCCTTACTTTTGTAAGAGACGCGCCGAGCTGCCATGGCACAGAGTTGACATAGACGTCCTGCAAGATGGTCCAAACCACTACATTTTAATAAATAATTATTACTCTTTTTTCGAATTTTGTAATGAACACTTTTCACAGTACGGCATTCTAGATATTGCTGTATCTGACCAAGGGTCTTGGGGCTTTCGAGTAAAGCTGTCTTCGTCTTATAATCATCAGGCAAATGTAAAAGCCGAATCAGCGGTAAAAATCTTTAATAATCTACACAAGAAAGTAAATGAGGTAAAAGGTGATTTCTTTAGTGTTTTGTTGGAATAGAGAAATACACCTATCCAGGACATCAAGTTCAGCCCAGTACAGCTATTGATGAGTAAAAGTACGCAAGGGTTACTACCGACAAAGCCTCGAGTGCCAAGAGGAGTGGTGGAGAGATGGGAGGAACGGAAGAGAGCCTAAAAAGCAGCCTATGACCGTGGAGCTGGACCCCTGCCTCCACTCCAGAAGGTCTGAGTAAGGAAACACCCTCAGACTCGAGGCGATACCTGGCTGGAAGGCATCGTAGTCCAAAAGGAAAGGGGAGAGCAGCTGTGTCGTCGAGGTGTGGGAGGTACCTTCGTAATAGAAGGCTCATCCGGACATGAAGAAGAGGTCTTTCTCCCGTACCTCATTTTCATGAAGAGGGAGATGTTAGGGAGTGAATATTATAATGACTGATTTATATCTCTTTGGCTAATTAATATAATTAATTAATATTAATATTGGCTGTGTGTTATAGTTTAGTTGGAAACATATGTTTTGTAAATTCATAAGATGGGCTTTTGTTTTCATGCAATGAGATGATGAATAAAAAACAGACATTGAAGACTAAACCTTTTTTTGTGCTTAAAAACAGGTATTAACTCCTCTTCGATTATAATTTATATAAACATTTTTTGGAATAACAGGAGTGGGATTTGTAAAGGAGCTATGAAATGCAAAATCGCCATATTTCGTCTACTATTGCACTAGGCAAACATGCACATAACAAAATTTGTTATTTAGTGCAACTTCTGTTACGTACACATTAGATGTATACCGAACTATAAACTACATATACGCTAAAAACTTTAGCGGGAAACAACAATTTTATAACGGACAAGGTGCTTTTATTCAACCGTGGCTTGGAATAAAGAATACTATATGCTACTATGTTTTGAAAAACGATACATGCAAAGGAGACGGGAAATAAAAACACATTGTGGAAAGTAAAGCTTCACTTAGCAAATTATTAACATATCCCAACCAACGCCATTCATGCATTGCTTCAGCATATTTTTTTAATTGTGTATTGTATTTATAAAATAGAAGTTTTTCCTCAACAAGCCCATTGTCTTTTCGGCGTTTTACTTCCGTTTTAAATTCTTTTCTTTGTCCATTAGTAGTTTGCATTCGAGCAAGTGTCTTAAGTAGAAAAGTCACACTAACAATTCGGATGATCTGTTAGTCCAAATAGATTGAAGTAAGTGTTTTTTGTTCCGTGTCCAGTTAATATTATATCAGAGAGGAGCCCACTCAGAAACCGGCTGTATACATTTTCTCTGAACTCAAATATTAGGCAAGTTATTACTACTTTTTTGTGTTCAGCCTTCAGTAGACCCCCACCACTGCTCATCGAATTTTGACTTAGATATAGAGAATATATGATGTCACGCCAACAAGTGGGAAATCTGTTCAGTTTACCCAGCCCCTGCTTGACGAAATTTCGTTGTCTCTTAGGTCAGATAAATGGACAGTTGAAGACATTTTTCGAAAGCCGCTTCATGAGTAAAACCTCAATTTCTAATAAACGAGCAAGAGCCGCTTCAAACCTAGTTTAACGGTAGGAGCATTGGAGTGGATCCAAAAGTTAAGTAGCTCCGGCGATCAGTAGCCTCAACCTGTGACATACCTGAGACAGGTGTTTGACCCGTCGAGTCCCCCACTGCTACGGAGCCTGGAGATGTGGAGGGGAAGGCCAGCTAGGAGCAGTAAGGCGGCATGACGTCCACCAGATAGCAGCCATGTGGTATCTCGCTCTCATCATTGCTCTACCCCACGTCGTAAGTACATCTAGCGTAAATACTTATTTCCCATTAGGCAAAGCAGATATTGCTCTAATACTCATCACAGCAAATTAGAAATATTTCTTCAAATGTCAATCGCAACTTAACTACAAGAAGAACAAAATGGGGTTCGTACATATGCGTATATATATTGATATACATACACATAAATGTGTCCCTTAACACTAGCGGTCGTTGTTGATTTTAAGAAACGGCTTATTTAAGCGTTCCATTTATAAAAATTGGTCAAATCAATGATGAAGGAGCGAAGGCCGAGGTTATGAGTTTTTGAAAATTAAAAGTTCATTATTTCAACGTTATTTATGATTCAGATCAAAAAATCATATCGTTAAATACATACCCACTCATACTCATTTGACATTAGCAATAAGCAAATGTATCAAGCCATCAATGTTACAAATATGATTACTAGAACACTCTTATTACAAGCTTAAATATGATATATTGTTTTATGGGACAAGTACAGGGGCTAAGCGAAATCGTAAATTTAAAATATCTCTTGTTATTATTATTATTTCCCTTGTTCAGGTCGAAAAATATTACATTACTAAACTTGAAGGCTGCAAGATTAGTTTTCTATAATTGTTGTCCCTTAAGATTTTATTCTCTGTGCAATTTTAAGGAAGATATTTGCATATTTTTGATTTTAGCAGATTTCCCATAATGAAAAAACAACTACTGTACTTGCGATTTCCAAAACATTTCTTCAAATGTCCATCAATCCTACCCAGGAGATGACGAAAATGCGGTCCGTTCCTAAACTATATTAACCACAATAGATGATATCCGTTAAGGAAAACTTCTAATCTATATATATATAAAATTGTAACCTCTGGCTGTACATTGATTTTTTTCGCGAAATTTCACGATAGCTTTTCGTTTCACATGTCATAGACACCATAACTGCATATTGTTTCTTTCGTGTCTGTTTGTTTGTTTGTTTGTTTGTTTGTTACCTTTTCACGCATAAACGGCTGAACCGAATTTTATGAAACTTGGTATGTATATTACTACTATCCCAACTTAGACTTTAGGCTATATTAATTTTCTCTGAGACAAACAGGAGTGGGGGTTATAAGGGAGGCCTAAAATTAAAAATAGCTATATTTCGTTTCCTATTGCTTTTTCAGCAAGTATGCACATAACAAAAGTTGTTTATTTTGTAATTTAGAGTAACTTTTGTTATATGCACTTTTGCCGTATACGGAAGTATAAATGAGTTATATGCTAAAAACTATAGCGGGAGTCCACAATTTTATTTGGCACAAAAGACTCAACCGAACTAAACCAAACTCGCTATGTGAATTAGTACTAACGATTTCCTTATAATAAGCCATACTAACATTTCTAGGGATGGGCAGGAGTGGGGGTTATAAGGAAGGCCTGACTTTACAAATTTTATTATTAACAAATCCACAGAAATGACGGATATTAACCCTAAACACTGGGACGGGTAAATGTCAAAATATTGTGCAAAGTGAAGCCTTGCCAAAAAAATACCATCACCATCCAGCCTCAAATGAATTCCCGGGCGAAGCCGGGTATCTGAGCTAGTATATGTATATATATATATATATATATATATATATATATATATATATATATATATATATATGTGTGTGTGTGTGTATAAATATGTATTTGTCTGTTAACTGTCTAGCGGTCCCTGTGTTTTGCTTTGATCGAACTCGATATTTAATCGTTTTATGTAAAGATAAACTTCTTTAATGGCTGAAATCAGAAAATTAGGAGGGAGGGGTTAATGGGAGAATTTCGAAAACTTTTAATATATCCGGTATTACGGGTCTGATCGAAAAATTTTATAAAGCCAATCTTACTGCAAATTTAATGCTCTGAAAATGTTGATATGTATATTTTTCACTATCTTGATTAACCAAGATATTTCCATCGTTAGTATGTTTCAGCCTTCAGTAAACCTTACTCCTACTCATGCCATATTAACAATAAGCTGTTATATTATGAAGCACATTATATTAAGCCTAAATATAAAAAAATGTTCCTCTTGAACTTTTAAATACCAATACTGAACTAACGTGGGATATTTGCTTAGTTAACGCCGCCTCTGCGTGAAGGAGTTTTTATATCATAAGAAACCCTTACTCCTAATATTGGGATTTTCACTTCGAGTACCTAAACAACTAAACAGTTGTTTCCCCCGTACTGGGCACGCTACGCATATAACACGAGATATTCTTTGTAATCCCTGAATGGGAGCTTTCAGACGAGTGCAAACTAAAATTTGCAAATATCTGAGTTAATGTTAGGCCTAACACATATGTATAGAATAACAATTCAAAATTTAAATTTTCACATTTTAGCAGGGGTTCTTTCTCAAAAAAAAAAAAAACGAGCTACAGAGGTTCCTCAAAATTACGAAAATAAGTCTTCAAATTTTCGTGAATCAGAAAATGAGTGCCAAAAACAACATGAATTTCAATTATAAAATTTGATATATACATATATATAGTAAACATAGATACATTTGTTGTCTATAGATTGTCTGTTGTCTCTCCAGCGGCCTCAAATTTCGAGATATTCATAACACATATACCTTTTAAATTTTTATCAGGAAAAGAAAGATCCGTTAACGGTTAGGAACAGAAAAGATGTGGCGAGGGTTTGAATAAGTGGCTTGAATCGAAAATTCAAAATATATCCGTTATTATGCGTTGTATCGAAAATGTCATATCACAGTTCCAGAAGAACAATGGCGTAACTGCAATTTTGAGACTAACAAAATTTTCGTCCTTAATTACGAGTATATAAGAAAACCTTAGTGCTTATGATGGGGCACAGACGTGAATGTAACTCGAATTTAATAGACAAGAAATCGAATTTATGACCCAGGGGGTGCGTGAACTAAGCAGATTTCCCTTGTGAAGTTTAATAGCGGATAAATCTACATACTGGTAACACAACCGTGAATATTAAGTCAATAAATATAAACGATAATAAGAAACCTCTTACGGGAAGCGTCTGAAATGTAAACAAACATTTTACATTTCAGAGTAAACAAACAGGTCTGTGTAATGTAAAACCCCTCTCCCTCGGGTGCGATTTCAGCCATTAACGAACTTGATCTTCTTTATTACATAAAATGATTAATTATCCAGTTTGGTATCGGTGAAACAAAATTGCGACCACCCGCTGTGGGCATAATTCAGAAATAGTCGGATGTAAGTAGACGTCAACATATAGGAGGAAATAAGCTACTATATACCAAGATTTAAGATTTTGATTTCCCACAACTTCTGCTATCACTCTATGTGTAAATTCAGCGTGACTTTGTTTAAAAATTACCTAATAAAAATTGACGAAGAAAACGCTCATATAGTTTTCATTTCGCGTCATGAGTACGACCTCAATAGCTGATTTCCTGTAAGAGAAATCTGCTAATAGAATACGAAATGAAATATCACAATTTTTCATTTCTGGCATTTTCCCCTAATAACTCCCACGTCTGCTCGACCCTAGAAAAGTTAATATAGGTTATTTTGATGGAGGAGTTGATGCTAATTCACATACAGAGTTTCTTTCCGTTCGGTTCAGTCTTTGTGCTCAATAAACTTGTTTACTCCCGCTATAGTTTTTAGCTTATAGCTCGGGTATTCTTCGTTCAACGACAAAAGTATATATAACAAAATGTACTCTAAATAACAAAATAAACACCTTATTTTATACGCATGTTTGCCGAAAACCCAATATAGAAAGCGAAATATCGCGTTTTTTCGTATATATATAGTGTTGAACAGACCTCATTTTCTTCCTCCTATGAGCGTTTGAAATTTTTCGAAAATCGTACAGCCTCAATTAGCTATTAATGGAAATATGCTAATGAAAGTAGGATGTGTACCTCTTTGTGAAAATCCTAATTTGTTCTATACTAAGTAATTGGGAAACTATAAAATTAACAAAGAAAAATAGCATTCAAAGAAGGAAGAATTTCCCAGAGGAAATAATGTTAGTGTCGCCATGGAGGCAATTCACTCTTAGAGGAAATAGTTTGCTGCAATTACAGGCCGTGCTATTCTCTGCTAAGAATGGAACAGCTAATGGCATTATAATTCTTACATATTTAAAGATCGATTAGTTTGGCTTTCTCATTAGGAATGAAACCCATCGCTCTAAAAGTAGTAGCTAATACCTTAGCATTTTCTTTTAGAATAATTAAATACTCCATACACATACAGGCGAATGTTTTGATTGCAGGTGTTTAACTTTTATTTATAAATGAGTTTAAATATCTAGGCTATACGCCTTTAATTTATACGGGGGCTCAGGTTAGCCATGCGAGTTTAAACGTTGCCTTTAATCTCACATGGTAATCCTAGAGTGGCGAGTTCGATTCCCGCCTGGACAAGGGAATTTATTTAGTGACGAAATTCATTAAATGAAATCCTCCCACCCTGGCTAGAAAAGGGTGGTAACCTGTAGATAACCCGTCCCAATTAGCCTTAGTTGCAAAAAGTGGACGTTAATAAATAATAATAATTTAATTTATATACCTGCAGGGTATTTCTGGCTTATGTGTTGTAACTGGAAAAATGAATTAAAGACCACAAACCAATAAAACAGAATTCCTATAATAGTAGAGGACGAGTATTATCTTGTAGAAAAGCTCTCTTGAGATTGACCAGGCAAGTATACTTATGAAGCTGGCCTTGATAAACCTATGTTCTGCTTTTATAGCACGACAATCAACAGTCAGGCCATAGTCCACCACACCCTCGAAATTCCACCAAAATATAACTTTATGTCATAACCCTCACGACTGTTTGTATGGAATCCGTAAAAAATACGTTTCTCATCACATTTGACCGTTCTTTTAAAAAATTAAACGTCTAAAATTTTCTGAATTCATTTTAAATGGTTCAATACGACAGTATTGGCTCGAAAGAGATGCGATAACTGATTGAGCAATTGTTTGAAAGGTTCTCTCTGTCTCCGTGAAACATAGCTAGTTAAGGATTAGAGACAGACACAGAACAGGGCAGGTAAACCAACAATGATTCAGGAGAACCGGTATAACTTTTGTGTGATAGCAAATAAATACACTTGAAATATGAAAATCCAAGATGAGATTCAAAGGGAGATTTTATTATTATACAGACTACATTAAAACTGTCCTAGCTGACACAATTTCATTATCACAATTACACACATCTTTGTATATAAACAATTTTATTAAAAATATAATGCGAGACAGTTATTTTATACGTGTTCCTTTTATAATACCTATTTTAATAAGGGTAATAATGTTTATTCTTCCTCTTCAGTTTGTATTCCATCATTTTAAAACAGGATTTCCCCATTTCTGTGAAATTCCTTTAGTCCCGACCAACTTTGTCACAAAGATTAAACTACTTATTTTGTCAGTTTGTCCTTTAATTTTTCGGAGAAATATTTATTACATTTATATCTACGGAGCTTAGCAACAAGGGTGATATTGATCGAAAGAGAAAAAACAAAATATCATTAACGTAAAATAAAAATAGCGAAGAATAGAAAACAACAAAGAACAAGAAGATAGAAATAGGTAGAACAAAGTAGAAGAAAACATAAAAATAGAAATCAACAAAGTCAAAAATATAAAACAACCAAGATACTTTACAAAAAGAGCTCTAGAACCAAACTAAACAAAATACAAATCAAAAAGTGAAACGAAACAACCTATAAAAATTATTTACAAATAAATAATATAAAATGTTATAATAAATTTAAAATACTGCCAATTAAATGTATTAGGGTGCTTATTTAAAATGAACAAATAACATTAGACATATAGTAGACATACTACAACAATATAAAAACAATCTGCTAAAAAATAACGAATACAAATTTAATTCATTTTAAACTTTAAACTAAAATGAATACTTACGTCCCGTTAAAAAATAAAAAATTAAATTAAAAATATTATATCCGTTGTTTAGATTTTTGAATTCAAGTTTATTGCCTTTAAATGTTCGAGAACAATTTCTATGTATGAACTCCCCTTCGTCGTTAGTTGAAGTAATCGTTTTGTATTTGTAAGTAATGGCGTTGTTTGCAGTCAGTCAGCATATGTTTTACTCTCAGAGATACATTACACCATCGTTTGTTTTGTTTGTTCACCAAGTATGAGTGTGTTCGTAGAGTATGTAATGTGTCCAATTCGTAACCTTGTACGTATGATTTCGTCTCTTCTTGTTTTAAGTATGTAGGGCCACGGCTTCACCGAATGTTTAACTTCCACTGGCTTACTAGTCGAGTTCAGCAGTGACTTTGCCATGTGTGAAGTATATCTGTCTTCGTTACTTTGCATAAGTCTTGTACAGTTAGCTAAACGGTTATTTTAGGTTCTCCTAAGTTTAATTTTTAAGTGTATATTCTTGCGTGTACTGCAACTTTTGCATTTTAATACTGGGATGGTTTGAAATGAAGAAAACTTATTTTATTGTAACAGGAAAAATTATTTATTTCCGAGTTTATACGGAGGATTGTGTCAGACGTTTATAGTGGAAATAAAAGATAATGATTTCAAACACTCCTGTCGCTTCTCTTACACTCTTTTATGCTTACGCTCTATTTAGTGTTTTTAGCAGATTTCCCTTAAGGGAAATCAGCTATTGAGGTCGTACTCATGACGCGATTTTCGAAAAATGAAATTTGACATCATATATACCCCATCCTTATCCCACATAGATACCCTAACCTTATCCACCAATACACCCCCATCGAATGTCCATCGATCCTACCCAGGAGATGACGAAAATGAGGTCCATTCAAAATTATATATATATATATATATATATATATATATATATATATATATATATATATATATATTTGTCTGTTAACGCTCTAGCGGTCGCAATTTTTGTTTGATCGTTACGAAACTCGATATTTAACTGTTTTATGTAAAAAGACAGATCAAGTTCGTTAATGGCTGAAATCAGACCAGAGGGAGGGGGGGATTTTCGAAAATTCGAAATATCTCCGTTATTATGCATCGGATCGAATAATTGTATATAACCAATCTTATTGCAAATTAAATTTACTATAAATATTGTTATATGCGTTTATTCTCTATCTTGAATATTAACCGAGATATTTGCATTTTTCAGTTTTCAGTAAACCGCCACTTCTACTCATGTTACGTAAACAATACTCTGCTACATAATAAATCACATTATTGGAAGTTTAAATACCAAAAATTGTATTCAAGAGACCTTTATTATACGAGATACATGCAAATATGACCTGGTGACTCCCCCCCCCCTTCTTAAAGTTTTGGACTACTAAAATTTTATTGATTGAGATAACAATTATTCTGACTCATTATTAATTACAGTACTAGATATAGTAAATAGTTCTCAATAAAATTAATGTGTTATATTCTGATATATTTCATTAATTGTTTTTCTTTCCGGCGTGAGGCGGGCCGACCCGTTTGTTTACATTTCTAACCTAACGCTTCCTGTCGGCAGGTTATTGAAATTGGATGAAACACTTCTTATTTCCGTTTGAATTTATTCACGGTGATGTTATGTTACCAGTATATATATTTATCTATTGCTAAACTTCACGAGGGAAATCTGCTTAGTTTACGCAGCCCCTGCGTGACGGACTTTTTACTTTTACTAATGTACAGTTATTCTCAGAAATATGAATTTATTTTATCCTCATAAATAAATAATTTACAATGTTGAAAGCGGGGGTGAGCTGGCCACAGTTATTTCCGGTTTTTATTGAGATTCCTCCTTTTATAATCTTTAATCTTTTATACTTCACTGAACATACTGTGAACTATTTTGAACATAATGTTTGTACATCAGGCTTACAAACAGCATTTTAATTATGGTTACTAATTACATAAAATAGGTGCCAGTGTTGTGTTTGGGGTAGCATAGAAATTTCATTCCCACATGGTTTATATCATGGAATACTCTCCTCAGCTACGCTTTAAATGTGCTATAAGGTTTTGACATGAGGAATAGCATAAATTACAAACCACTTAACGTTTATTCTGTCATACTGAACAATAATATATCGATACCGAAAAGTTACCAGAAAACTATAAAGGTAGAACGTGAGCCTATCAATGTATATATAACTTTACATTTATTAAGATTTCCCATTCTTCATAGACGTGTGCCTCAGCTATGGCACTAATAATGTTTGATGCTATCCAACATTATAATTTATATTGTCCACTTTATTTTTGAGAAAAGAGAGACGATTAAGAAATAATATACATTTATTCTTTAAGATAACTTATTAGACCCTCAGTTAAAAAAGACAAATAGAGGAGAAGGAAAATATAAAAATGATGTGCATAGTAAAGCCTTACTGAACAAATTCATTCATTATTCAGCCACTAAAGAATTTCGGAGTACCTTAGCTAGTACATATACATACACACACACACACACACACACACGTGTGTGTGTGTGTGTGTGTGTTTGAATCCAATAGACCTTATTTTACTCATCTAATCATTTGCTTTTGTGGACATTTGAAAACAATCTTCAAAAATCATGCCAACAAGAGAACCGGACTAGCTGATAGGATTCACGTTTAAAATTTTAATAAATATAAGAACCGCTTATGTATTCATATATATTTTCAGTTCGCTTTGAGTGAAACTAGAAATAAGGTCAGATGTGTCACACGTGTTTTGGCATCACGTGACAGTGAGATCGCATGAAATTTGACTGTTTCCTGTAACTTTGTAATGAGAGTCACGTTAATGATAGTTTCTGATATTTTAATACCGAGCTGACTTTAGTAGCGTACTAACAACATACCCGATGCCGGAAGGATGGCATCATTTCCTACCAAATGTAGAATTAATTTTCCGACAAAAATAGGTGTTAATTCCAAGTTAGCTCTAGCCATAAATAACCCCAGCTTTTCAAAAAAGTTTGCATTTTTGGCTTTCAATAAACTTCTACTATTACTCATCCCTACTTGAATCAGTTATAATTCAAAAGATCATTTGTCCAACTTAAGTTCCTCATCCCTCATGGATTCCCTATCCTTATCAATCGTACACAAACTATAGATATCCACCATAGATAACACATCGTTATCCATCATGGATACACTACCTTTATCAATCGTAAACAAACTATATTTATCCACCATAGATACTCCATCCTTATCCCTTATGGATTCCCTATCCTTATCAATCGTACACAAACTATAGATATCCACCATAGATAACACATCGTTATCCATCATGGATACACTACCTTTATCAATCGTACACAAACTATATTTATCCACCATAGATACCCCATCCTTATCCCTCTTCTTATCAATCGTACACAAACTATAGATATCCACCATAGATAACACATCGTTATCCATCATGGATACACTACCTTTATCAATCGTACACAAACTATATTTATCCACCATAGATACCCCATCCTTATCCCTCTTCTTATCAATCGTACACAAACTATAGATATCCACCATAGATAACACATCGTTATCCATCATGGATACACTAACTTTATCAATCGTACACAAACTATATTTATCCACCATTGATACCCCATCCTTATCCCTTATGGATTCCCTATCCTTATCAATCGTACCCAAACTATAGTTATCCACCATTGATACCCCATCCTTATCCCTCATGGATTCCCTATCCTTATCAATCGTACCCAAACTATAGTTATCCACCATTGATACCCCATCCTTATCCCTCATGGATTCCCTATCCTTATCAATCGTACCCAAACTATAGTTATCCACCATTGATACCCCATCCTTATCCCTCATGGATTCCCTATCCTTATCAATCGTACCCAAACTATAGTTATCCACCATTGATACCCCATCCTTATCCCTCATGGATTCCCTATCCTTATCAATCGTACCCAAACTATAGTTATCCACCATTGATACCCCATCCTTATCCCTTATGGATTCCCAATCCTTATCAATCGTACACTAACCACATTTATCCACCATAGATACCTTATCCTTATTCCTTATGGATTCCCTATCCTTATCAATCGTACCCAAACTATAGTTATCCACCATAGATACCCGATCCTTCTCCTTAAATTCACCTGAATACCTTAAATTCATCAATCGAACACTGTACATAAACCAGAATAGATGCTTGATCCTTATCCAACGTGCACAAAGTATCCTTGTCCACCAAACGCCCCCATCATTATACCTCATGGATACCCAATCCTTATCCATCGTTCACAAAATATCATTTTCCATCATATATGCCCCATTTTTATCCCACATAGATACCCTACCCTTATGCAATACACGCCCCCCAGCATTATACCTCATGGATACCCAATCCTTATCCATCGTTCACAAAATATCATTTTCCATCATATATACCTCATCCTTATCCCTCATAGATACCCTAACCTTATCCACCACACACCCCCATCATTATCCGTCATGGATACCCAATCCTTATCCATCGTTCAGCAACTATCATTATCCATCATATATACCCCATCCTTATCCCTCATAGATACCCTAACCTTATCCACCACACACCCCCATCATTATCCGTCATGGATACCCAATCCTTATCCATCGTTCAGCAACTATCATTATCCATCATATATACCCCATCCTTATCCCTCATAGATACCCTAACCTTATCCACCACACACCCCCATCATTATCCGTCATGGATACCCAATCCTTATCCATCGTTCAGCAACTATCATTATCCATCATATATACCCCATCCTTATCCCACATAGTTACCCTAACCTTATCCACCATATGCCCCCATCATTATCCCTCATGGATACCCAATCCTTATCTATCGTTCACAAACTATCATTATCCATCATATATACCCCATCCCATGAATTATTAAGGATAAAATTTGAACATGGATTAGAATTAACTTATCCAGGTGAGATACCTCGGTAGTTCATATTGGAAAGAATTGTTGAGCATATCGATATTTTTAAGCAAATTACTTGCTTCATACCTTATTTTACAAAAAAAAAAAATATAAAACAAAATTTACGCTAATTAAAAAAGGAAACAACTTATGTTATGTGCACGATTGCCGAAAAACAAATAGACGATGAAATATCGCGAATTTTTATTTCAGGCCTCCCTTATAACCCCCATTCCGCTTTGAACCTAAAATTTTTAGTATAGCTTATAATCATGGAAGAATTAATGCTAATTTACATACCGAGTGTTGTTAAGTTCGGTTCTACCGTTAGTGCCCAATAAAAACAACAAATAGTTGCTCCCGCTTTAGTTTTTAGCATATATCTCGTTTATACTTTGTTATAAAACAAAAGTGTATAAACAAAAGTTACTCTAAATAACAAAATAAACAACTTTTGTTATGTTCATGTTTGCCGAAAAACCAATAGGAAACGAAATATCGTTATTTTTAATTTCTGGCATCCACTATAACCCCCACTCCTGCCCGTCCCTAGAAATGTTGGTATGGCTTGTTATAATTAAAGCGTTAGTGATAATACATATACCGAGTTCTATTTATTTCGGTTGGATCGTTTGTCCCAAATAAAATTGTTCACTTCCGCTATAGGTTTTAGCGTATATCTCGTTTTTAATTCGGTATACGAAAAAAGTGTATATAACAAAAGTTACTCAATATAACAAAATAAACAACTTTTGTTATGTTAATATTTGTCGAAAAACTAATAGGAAACGAAATATCGCTATTTTTAATTTCTGGCTTTCCTTATAACCCCCACTCCTGTTCGTCTCACAGAATTTTAATATAGCCTAAAGTCAAAGTGGGGTTAGTAGTAATATACGTTTATGCGTGAAAAGGTAACAAACAAACATACACGAAAGAAACAAAATGCAGTTATGGTGTCTATGACATGTGAAACGAAAAGTTATCGTGATATTTTGAGAAAAAAATCAATGTACAGACAGAGGTTACAATTATATATATATATATATATATTTGTCTGTTAACGCTCTATCGGTCGCAATTTTCGTTTGATCGTTACGAAACTCGATATTTAACCGTTTTATTAAAAAAGACAGATCGAGTTCGTTAATGGCTGAAATCGGACAAGAGGGAGGGGGATTTTCGAAAATTCAAAATATCTCCGTTATTATGCATCGGATCGAAAAATTGTTTATAACTAATCTTATTGCAAACTTAATTTACTATAAATATTGTTATATACATTTTTTCTCTATCTTGAATATTAACCGAGATATTTGCATTTTTATGAAGTCTGTGCTCGGGTATAGTTCGGATTAGGTCGGCCATTTCCGTCATCTCTGGGCTCAGGTGGAAACTTCTTCTAACCTTACCTGTCGTTTCTAACCTTACCTTACCTTCTTTACTTTGTGAGATTTATGCAAATACGTGCTGACCATCCGCGCCCCCCCCCTCCTTAGTTCTTGGACTACTAAAATTTGAGTTATTAAAATATAAATTATTCTTACAATTCAGAAGCCTTTTGAGTTGGGAATTTATTTTAATTAACTGAAAGATTTCTCTTTGCCGTATGTATTTAATCACGGTGGTATTGTGTTACCAGTATGCAGATTCCTCTATTGTAAAACTTCACATGGGAAATCTGCTTAGTTTACGCAGCCCATGCGAGACGGACTTTTATTAAATTTGGGCCGATAACGGATGAGTGTTTCCCGCCAAACGCTAGTTCAGCCCTTTGCCGCAACTGGTCGGCTCTCGTATGGAGATCTCTCTATTGTATAACTTCACGAGGGAAATCTGCTTAGTTTACGCAGCCCCTGCGTGACGGACTTTTTTAAAAGAAATGGAACCTGAGTTTAGTCCAGCATCAACAGAAGATGTTTGAGTCAAAAGATCTTAACTATCAACAATCTAAATGATGTTAATAAGAGATGTTTGCCTTTTTGGACGTTCTTTACCTTTAAATTCTTACCAATAAAGGGCCTACGTAGGCTTTAAATATACTTAACCTTTAGAATGACTTGAAACGTTTAAATGTACAATTTGGTAACAACTACAGAAATATTACACCACTTGTCCTTATCAAACAAGCATATATATATATATATATATATAAAATAGAGTGTGGCCAGTTATTGAGGCTACACTAAAGATGTGTGTCATCTGAAAGATACTGCTTCCTTTTGGCTACGCAGATAGAAATAGGAGAAAACATCTTCTGGTCTTTTTCTTTTTTCATCAGAGTTATACAAAACTGTGTCAACAGGCTAAGAGAAACTCACTTATCGAAGAGTTGGAGTGAAAATGTTGTGGGTAGGGCCCGAAAAAAATGTCGTAGGTCGGAAAGGCTTAGAATGGCGGAGTTTGAAGACGGGGCGAGCTGTCATTGCGATTTCTCGCTCTTCATAGATGGTGTGGGTTGTGAAGAATCGATAGAGAGCGCTGCCTATGCTACTGGGAAGGTGAGCATTATGGGTTGGTCAACGTCGGCCCGTTCCTTTGATCCAATATACCGGGCATTAGATCGGCTTCCCGGTGTATACAGCGTGATGGAGTAACGCACCGCACTACAGGGAGGCCGCACATCATAATAATGGACGCAAAGCTAAATATAATTTCCTCCAGGAAATATCGATTTTCCTTCACACCCACATATTTCAGCACTTAGTATATTCAGAGGCTCACACTTCCATGCTCAGATCCAGAATTGGGCAAAATTGTAATTACAATTAGAAGTTATAACTACATTAGTTGAAATGTATTTACAGCTGCAACTGCTAATGTTATTAGTTATTAATAATGGGCAACTAGATTTCACAACTAAAGTAATTGTAATTGAATTTTCACAACTACAGTTAGTAGTTGATAAAATCAGTAGTTCCATAAACAACTACAGTTAGTAATTGCAACTAGTTGTAGTTGCAACTGGAGTTACTTGGTAGTTATTTTAAATAACCGTGTAAAAAAATGGATGAAGTAGCTGAGGCTGTTGAATAACTGCCTGCATTGTTTTTATGTTCAAAATTTTATTATATTACATATACTACATTATTATACACATCTTATTGTAAATTACACGTAAAAGAAAATACTCTTAACGCAAATTAAATTGAAACTAACGAAAAAAAAACAAAAAAATAAGTAAAATGACGAAAATAATTGTGAATTTCTCTTTATTTTTCCCCGAATCGAATGAAATAAAATAAGCCTTAAATAAAAAATTAGATTAATTTTAAATTATTTTAATTCTTTTAAGCCTTCAAAAGGACTCTTAACTCAAAATTATCTATTTGATTTTGGGGCGTTTGTCATCGAGGCAAAAGAAAATAACGCTTTAGTGGATCAGAGGATGGTAGGGGGAGGGATGTTACTCTAAAAAAACTTATTTGTTGGCAGGGTATTCATCGAGACTATGAAGTTCTTCAGATTAAACATAAAAATAATTGCAAATTTGCAACTGTGCCATAATTGTGTGTGTGCCTGAATTTCAATTCTGTCACCTGAAAACAATTCTTCTTCCTTCTTTCCAAAATCTAAGAAGTTGAAATATCGTTGCGAAGACTCTCCTCCCTCTCCTTTCTTCTGTGTTAGATGCTGGTGCTCTGAGAATGGTTTTCATAATGTTGATTTAAAAAACTGCAAAATCCTCTCGTGATAACCCTTATCGATGCAGGGTAACCAACGTCATAAAAAGCGGTCTGCATGTGGTTGTATTTATTACTCAATAAGTTCAGTTACAATTACCACCACTAATTGTAATTATTTTTATAACTACTTTTTATTTAAACTAGTAGTTGGTTTTATGAATACCAAATACAATTACTGTAATTGTAAAACCAAGAAAATACAACTACAGTTAACAACTACATTTTTGTAACTGCAGTTGCAATTGGATAATTGGTATTTAATAGTTGAAAAAGTAGTTAATTAAGAAATTATTTAATTACTGCTCAAATCTGCTAAGAATTCCTCTAGTGGAAATTCCATGGTGATTATATCTAGTGGAATGTGAGAGATGCTTGGCACCCTTGCTATCAAAATTATTCCGACGAGGCATCTAGAGCTCCTATTGACTTATCTAGAGATATATTGGTTCGCCAAATACAGCCAAACGCATCATATAATATTAGCTAGAGAGTAGAGATTTCCACTCAAAGCAAGACACCAAGTTGAAATGAAATGTATTTCTTTTCATTCAATGTTAAAAAAAAAACATAAGAGGGCACATTAAATATTTTTGATTACCTACAATAAAGTAACCAATATTAAGACAATTAAATTTTATTAAACCACTTTAAATATTATTAAACCGCAAATTTATACAATACATTCTTTATAAAAATATCTCCAATTCAATGAATAAATTTTCTAAAATCAAAACTATGTAGAATAAATTAGTTTTATTAGAAACCTTAATGTCACACTAAATATTTGATATATATTTTTAATTTGTTGACATTGTTTGTAAAAGCCTCAAATTAATTAAAGAGTTACATACTTTAAAAATGATAAAACACCTGTTGCTGCATTAAAAAGTCCGTTACACAGGGGCTGCTTAAACTAAGTAGATTTCCCTCGTGAAGTTTTGCAATAGGTAAATCTACATATCGGTAACAAAACCACCATGAATATTAAGTGAATAAATACAAACGGTAATGAGAAATTTTTCAATCAATTTTATCAAACTCCCAACGGAAAGGGTCCCAATTGTAAACAAACAGGTCCGCCAACCTCCCAGAGTTGATCAGATAGACTGTTCACCGGAATGAAAAAAATTACTAAAATATATCTGAATAAAACCTATTAGTTTTATTGAAAACTATTTATTATACCTAGTGCTGTAATTTATAGTGAATCAGAATAATTTTTATCTCAATCACTCAAATTTTAGTAGTACAAGAACGGGGAGGAGGTTAACAAAACATATCTGCAAGAATTTCGTATTTTCAAGGTCTCTGTAAAACAATATTTAGAATTTATGCTTGGAATAAAGTGGTTTATTATATAACAGAGTATTGTTTATGTGGCATGAGTAGAAGTGGGGGTTTGCTGATCTCGATTTATATCCAAGATAGAGAATAAATGTATCTAATAATATTTATAGTAATTTTAATTTGCAATAAGATTGGTTCCATACAATTTTTCGATCCGACGTATAGTAAAGGAGATATGAAGAATTTTCGAAATTCCTACCCTTTAAATTTTGAGTTTTCGCTTAAGGGAAATCTGCTAATAACCCCGCAAGTGATAAGCGAAAAGCTTAGTCAGTATGACGATGGTCAGAGTTATTTGTTCCTCTTGCCAAGAATGCAAAATGCCAGTCCTGCTCGATGGTGAGCCTGTCATGACAATCCCTACCAACAAACCTGACAACACAATGTTATACTTTATTAATAAAGAGTCAGTATTAGTAACATGGTATTTAGTGAATATCATCCAACTATAGTTTTTGTTCAATTTCATGACAAACAAGATAATTGATAAATTACTTTTCTATTTTGAGTCTCGACGTTTTATAATCTAATTTTTTAACAAAAACAAAGCCTGCAATCTGTTCAAAGATTAAAGTGGCCTCTAGCAACCTCAGGATTTAACCTGATTAATTAAGAGCAAGTGGAATAGGTCCAGTATTTGGCGCCCGATATGCAAATGTGAACCAGCCATTGACCTTTCTAATCCCAAGGCCATTCTAATTTTATCCCATCCTTAGTGGATTGTATGCGGTCTGGTAAACAGATGATTAACGGGATTGCATCATAATTGGGCACTTATTATAGTTTTCGATCTGGATACTACGGTAAAAAATAACAGCTTTTATGCTGCTGATGGGCCGTTGACGCCATTAAGATGAGAAATCTGATGGCCTCAATTTGTCAACAGACAGTTATCGTTCAATAGACAGATTCATTATTTTTCCAATGGACGAATCATATAGTTATAACTACAACAGAAAAGTATAGCGATTTGACAACTTGATTAATATTATTATTGGGTTGTGTTTTTTTTCAGGTTATTTGATTAAATTATAATGAAACGGGCGGCTGTAGTAACCAAACAACACTATAAGTAATAATTTATTATATTAACTAAAACAGCAAACAGATTTTTTTTTGAAAGCTGTGAAACTCTTTATACCATTCTCCCTGCTCTCCCAATCGTCCTACGCCAGCGGTGATTTCGGCATCTCCTCCGAAAATCACTCCGTTTTGAACGCCCAAATACCCCTTTCATCTCCGGTCGAAGGGCGATGGTAATAGAAATGAAATGAAATTTGAATAGCTTTGTCTAAGGTATGCCTTTGGACATTAAGTATATCATCTAAATAAAGATGTTTACAGCAGCGAGATGTTTACATGATCAGACCCTGTTATTTATTACCCAAATTTTCTTTGATCTGATTGGATGTTAAAATTGTTTAATTCTCTTGTCTTATACTCATTTATTTGCGTTATTATTGCTCAGAATTTCGAATGATTTACGTCACTGGTTTAGAAGTGTCAGTTTGAGATCGACGTGTAATGCGCATTCTACCAGATAATACGCAGAACTAATACGAATTCTTTTCCGTCTCACTTTTTTCAATGGTTTTTAATTACTAAAACATTTAAATCCTTCTTTTTATGTTTATTACATTTTTATTTAATGAAATTGTGGCCATTTTAATGTCATCTGAAGATTAGGTTCCCTACTTTCCCTATTTAAATAATTAATTTTGAGTTTATTATATTATAAATCATCCAAGGTAGATTACATGATGCTGATTTCTTAATGCGTTAATTTTTGTATCCAGCTTTATGTGAATATCTTCTCATTTTACAAAAGTTTTTGAGAATAATTCTTTTTTTGCCAAATAGATAGTACGTATATTATATATATATATATATTCTTTTTCTTTCCTTTCTGAATGACAAAACATACGAAATAAACTCTTTTCTAACCGAATGAGGAGTATTTTAGCAGATTTCCCTGAAGGGAAATCAGCTATTGAGGTCTTACTCATGACGCGATTTTCGAAAAATTTCTTCAATTATCGATCCTACCCAGGAGATGACGAAAATAAGGTCCGTTCAAAATTTATATATATAGGTTTTATGCAAAAAGACAGATCAAGTTCCTTAATGGCTGAAATCGGACCAGTGGGAGGGGGTTTAGAGGGGGGATAATCGAAAATTCGAAATATCTCCGTTACCATACGTCGGATCAAAAAATTGTATAGAACCAATCTTATTGCAAATTAAATTTACTATTAATATTGCTCCATACATTCATCCTCTATCTTGAATATTAACCGAGATATTTGCATTTTTATTAAATGTGGGCCGATAACGGATGAGTAGGTTTCCTGCCAAAAGCTAGCACGGCCGTAACTGTTCGGCTCTCGTATGGAGATTTCTCTATTGCATAACTTCACGTGGGAAATCAGCTTATTTTACGCAGCCTCTGCGTGACGGACTTTTTATTTTTCGCCGATAAACTTTGCTGATGTAACGATAAGAATAATGAATCTACAAAATATTTGTATATTGAAAAATCTTTTAGATGGAAGACATCGCTTTTCGAAGGGGGTTCAGGGAACCTACACACTTGCTGGCCTCTGGTTGTTTCATATTAAAATAAACTAAAAATTTATCAGAACCTCTGCAGTTGGGTCAATCCATTTAAAATCAACCAAATTATTTTAACAACGTTGCTCTCAAAATGTTTTTAAAGTATTTACCAGTGTCCGTCACGCAGGGTCTGCGTAAACTAAGAAGATTTCCGAGTGCAGGTACAACATACTACTGAGCTTAACGTTATATCAGCAAAGTTTATCGGCGAAAAATAAAAAGTCCGTCACGCATAGGCTGCGTAAAATAAGCAGATTTCCCACATGAAGTTATGCAATAGAGAAATCTCCATACGGGAGCCGAACAGTTACGGCCGTACTAGCTTTTGGCAGGAAACCCACTCATCCGTTATCGGCCCACATTTAATAAAAATGCAAATATCTCGGTTAATATTCAAGATAGAGGATGAATGTATGGAACAATATTAATAGTAAATTTAATTTGTAATAAGATTGGTTCTATACAATCTTTTGATCCGACGTATGGTAACGGAGATATTTCGAATTTTCGATAATCCCCCCTCTAAACCCCCTCCCACTGGTCCGATTTCAGCCATTAAGGAACTTGATCTGTCTTTTTGCATAAAACCTATATATATATATTTTGAACGGACCTCATTTTCGTCATCTCCTGGGTAGGATCGATGGACATTTGAAGAAATTTTTCGAAAATCGCGTCATGAGTACGACCTCAATAGCTGATTTGCCTTAAGGGAAATCTGCTAAAAATTTGCAATCTTATCGTACATTTAATTGACTAAAAATGTTTTGTCTATACACATTTTCGTCCAACACCTCCAATATGTTTCAAATGTTTACCTTTCGCGGCCCTGCCTCATTATAAGTGCTCTTCCTTTATAAATCGGTTAAGTTTGTCTTGCTTCTGCCACTGAGTGGTCTCCCAAAGCCTCTGAGAGACCACTCATATACGGGACCTTTAATCATACCTATGTAGGTTCAAAGGATTTTTGGAGAAATGTTTTGGAAACCTATTCGTGAGTACAACCTCAAAAGAGGTTTTCCCTTAATTGGAATCTGCAAAAATGTAGTATGACCAATGTAGTAAACCTATTGAGTGAGTGTGAAAGCAATATGATAGAGCAGATCTGGGGAAGAGAGTTAGTGTGTCACCTCTCAGTGGCAAACAGCCGAGGTGAATAATGAAGGATTCCATGAATAGACTATTCTGTTACGAACATTAGACTTGTGCATTCTATACTGGTGTACGCGCGTGCGTTTGTGAGCAAGCGTGTTTATGGGTGTGTCGGGGGAGTCACGTATTTTTGGGTGTGTGTGTAGGGTAGGGAGCGCACGTATTTGTGGGTGTGTGGGGGGAGCGCACGCATTCGTGGGTGTGTGAGGAGTGCATATATTTCTAGGTGGGTGTATGGGGGGGGGGCGCATGCACTCGTGGGTGTGTGGGGAGGCACATATTTGTGGGGGGAAGTGCATGCATTCGTGGGTGAGTGGGGGGCACATATTCGTGGGTGTGTGGGGAGTGCATATATTTTTAGGTGGGTGTGTGGGGGGGGGGGAGCGCAAGCATTCATTGGTGTGTGGCGGGACCGCATATATTTGTGGGTGAATGTGTGGGGTGGGGTGCGCACGAATTCGTGGGTGTGTGGGGAGTGGATATATTTCTAGGTGGGTGTGTGGTTGGGGGGAGCTCATGCATTCGTGGGTGTGTGGGGGGAGCGCATATATTTGTGGATGGGTGTATGGGGGGGGAGCGCACGCATTCGTGGGTGTGTAGGGGCGCACATATTTGTGGGTGGGTGTGTGGGGGGGGAGCACACGTATTCGTGGATGTGTGGGGGAGCGCATATATTTTAGGTGGGTGTGGGGGGGGGGAGCGCACGCATTCGTGGGTGTGGTGGGGCGCACATATTTGTGGGTGGGTGTTTGGGGGGGGGGAGCACGCATTCGTGATTGTGTTGGGGAGCGCATATATTTTTGGGTGGGTATGTGGGGGGAGCACACGGATTTGTGGATGTGTGGGGGAGCGCACATATTTTGAATGGGTATGGGGGAGGAGCACACGGATTCGTGGATGTGTGGGGGAGCGCATATATTTTTAGGTGGGTGTGGGAGGGGGGAGCGCACGCATTCGTGATTGTGTTGGGGAGCGCATATATTTTTGGGTGGGTATATGGAGGTGCCACGTTGTGTGTGCGTGGCGGGGACTGCGCACGTGCGCTTGCACACACGTGTGTGGTGGAGCGAGCGTTTGTATAGGAGCGCGTGTGTATGAATATTAACCGAGATAATTGCACATTTAAAGTTTTCATCCTTTAGTAAACACTCACGCCTACTAATGTAATATTACCAATAAACTGTTATATCATGAACAATTTTATTTTAAACTTAAATACCAAATATTGTTTTCATTGAACTAATACATGCTAGAACTTAGTGTGATGACGCCATCATTTAAGATTTTAAGTTCTTAACTCGAAAGTGTTTATTTGAACTATACCATACTCTATATGTAACGTTTTCGTTCAACAATGATCATATTCGTTAATGGCTGAAAGCGGACCAGGAATGGGAGGGGGTTAAGAGGAAGGGGGTATTCGGAAACTAATACCCCAAATAAGTATTTGCGATATTATGAGTTTGATGAAAAAATGTTAAAGAACCAATCTTGTTAAACTATTGATTTTCTGCATTTGCTGTTATACATTTTTTTCTAACTGAAATATCAAACGTTCTTTTTTATAGCCTTTAGTTATACCCCTACATCAACTCTTCTTAGAAATTGAGAATATATGTTGAGATAAGATTACTACTCTGTCATCATAGAACTTGGGAAATGTGCTTAGTTTACGCAGCCCCTGAGTAGGGGTCGTTGGAATAAATAGTTTGATCATACTTTAATGGCGATAATACGGTAAATAGTGCTTACTTTCACGTCGATAACTGCATACCAATTGAAAAAGGCAAACGATAATTCGATTGACCCCTATCTATTATAAACTACTGGGAGACGGTGAAAGCCCTATAATTGTGAAACCCAACTGTTCAGTTGCATCCCCATATCGAGGGATGGATTCCTTGCAATAATCGATAGTTCCATTCACCAAATGATAGCTTTAGTTGTAATGAGATTTCCCCCAATGGAATGTATGTACGAGATACTCGAATAGAACTTTGTCCTCTCGTTTTAGCAGATTTCCATCAACGGAAATCAGCTATGAGGACGTACTCATGAGGCAATTTTCTAAATTTTCCTCCAAATGTCCATCGATTCTACCTAGTAAATGACGAAATCGAATATATATATATATATATATATATAAGAAAGATCAAGTTCGTTACCGGCTGATATCGGACGAAGGAGAGGGGGGTTTTGTGGTAAGGAATTTCTTAACATCGAAATATCTCTATTACTACACGTCGGATCGAAAAGGTGTATAGAAGCAATCTTATTGCAAATTAAAGTTACTATAAACATTGTAATATACATTTATTCTCTATCTTGAATATTAACCGAGCTATTTGCATTTTTCAGTTTTCAGCCTCCAGTAAACCTCCACTTCTACTCGTGTTACATAATCCATACTCTGTTATAAAATAAACCACATTATTCTAAGCATAAATACCAAATATTATTTTCCAGGGACCTTTATTATACGAGATACATCCAAATATTTCTACTTATGTCATATTAATAATAAAGTTTTATATTATGAAGCACATTATTAGAAGCCTAAATACCAAATGTTTTCTCATTGAACTTCCACCTTTTGAAATAAACGCAAACACGCGAAGCACGCAGGAAATCTATCATGTTGAAGCAGCCCCTGCGTGGCAGACTTTTTTTACATAGAACTTATTTTCGTCATCTACTATGAAGGATCGATGGACATTTAAAGAATGTAAAACGTCAATAGCTCATTTCCTTTAAGAGAAGTCTGCTAAAACAGATGTTTGACAGCTACTGACAGAAATTATGCGCCAAGGACCACATCTGAAGATATAATCGGAAATGGGCGATCGCTGTCTCAATTACACAAAGGGAAGAAATGATAAGTATCAGTCGCCAAATTCAGTTGATCAACTCAACAGTATTGAGTATAATAAGGCAACTATAGCCGTAAGCCAAGAAAAACTGGACAGCCATACCAATAGAAAGACTATTTCAATGGACGATTCAAGGATGGTCCTTACAATATCTGGCCTGTCATCATTGTTATCTTGTCAGATCAATTTTTCCGCTCACAAAACTCAGCATGGTTATCAACGTCACGGCTTGAACCAGTCTTGTTGCCACTACAAAAGACTGGACGATGAAGAAATTGGTGTATTTTATATTACTTAAAAAGTATATATAATAAAACTAGTGCCTGTCATTAAGTTAATCTTTTAAGTAAATCTTTTGTCCCCTGAAAGGCCACAGCCGGCTAGAATCGTGGAGGACGTCGCATTAGTTTTCCTTATAGCTAGAGACACATGTATTGCTGGAAAATAATTCAAGACGAACCTTTGAAAATATATCTAAAAAACGCCAAAAACCACAGTAAGCCGCGCTTATTCAGATAAATGTTTAATTATCTTCAGAAAGAACACGTATCAAGAAGTCAGTGACGCAGGGATTGCGTAAACTAAGAAGATTTCCCTCCTGAAGTTTAACAATAGAGAAATCTACATACTGGTAACACTAGACCACCGTGAATATTAAGTGAAAGTAATAAGAAATCATTCAGTAAATTTTAATAATTTCCCGACGGGAAGGGTCTGAAATGTAAACAAACAGGTCTGCCAACCTCTCGCCGGAAAGAAACAATTACTGAAATATATCAGTATATTACATAGTAATTTTATTAAAAACTTTACTATATCTAGTACTGTATAAATACTATAATGAATCAGAATTATTTTTATTTCAGTCAATCAAATTTTATTTGTCTAAGAACTTAAGACTGGGGGGGAGGGGGGTGAGAACAGAACATATTTGCATGTATCTCATATAATAAAAGTCTCTTGAAAACAATATTTGGTATTTAAGATTCAAAAAAATTGATTTATTATAAGAACAGAGTAGTGTTTATGGAACATGAGTATAAGTGAGGGTTTCTGAAGGCAGAAAAGTCCGTCACGCAGGGGCTGCGTAAACTAAGCAGATTTCCACGTGAAGCTATACAATAGAGAAATCTCTATACGTTCGTTATCGGCCCACATTTAATAAAAATACAAATATCTCGGTTAATATTCAAGATAGAGAATACATGTATAGAACAATATTTATAGTAAATTTAATTTGCAATAAGATTGTTTCTATACAATTTTTTGATCCGACGTATGGTAACGGAGATATTCTATAAAAACCTCCCCTCTAAACCCCCCCCTCCCCCTGTTCCAATTTCAGCCGTTAACGGACTTGATCATTCTATTTACATAAAACGACTAAATATCGAGTTTGGTAACGATTAAACAATAATTGCGACCGCTAAAGCGGTAACAGACAAATATATATATATATATATATAGTTTTGAACAGACCTCATTTTCGTCATCTCCTGGGTAGAATCGATGGACATTTGAAGAAAAATTTCGAAAATCGTGTCATGAGTACAACCTCAATAGCTGATTTCCCTTAAGGGAAATCTGCTAAAACTGAAAAATGCAAGTATCTCGGTTAATATTCATGATAGAGATTGAATGTATGTAAAAGTATTTATAGTACATTTAACTTGCAATAAGATTAATTCTGTACACTTTTTCGATCCGACATATAGTACCTGAGATATTTCGAATTTTCGAAATTTCCACCTCAAACCCCTCCTCCCCTGGTCAGATTTCAGCCGTTAACGAACTTGATCTTTTTTTGTACATAAAACAACTAAATATCGAGTTATGTAACGATCAAACAACAATTTCGACAGCTAGAGCGGTATATGTATGTATGTATGTATTTATATATATATATATATATATATATATATATATATATATATATATATATATATATATTCACACACAATTTTGAACGGGCCTCATTTTCGTCACCTCGGTAGGATCGATGGATATTTGAAGAAAAATGTCTAAAATAGCATCATGAGTACGAGCGCAATAGCTGATTTCCTCTAAGGGATATCTGCTAAAACACCTTGATTCATATTGGAGGTTAAATTATCTTGAAAATGAGGCCCTGTGAAAAATCTAAGTGCTAACGGATATGGTAATGTTTGACCTCTTAAGTATCATTTTCTCTAAATCTTCCAAAGCCTGTTAGGAGGTAAAATAGTCCCTATGGGAAATTCAATTCTCAGATGATTTGGTTGTTTACATTTGCTATCGATTTTACCCGCCGTTTACTCGAACCTTGACAGGAACTGTAATCGGAGCAAACAAAGGAGAGAGATCCAAGTCTTGACCATATTACTACTGTAAGCCTTGCTCTTCTCTCTCTATTCGCCTCTTTCCATCTCTTCCCAGCCATATCAACATCTTTTCAACCAATGTTGAGGCACTTTTCCCCTACACATGTCCAGCCCAAGACCATTTCCTACGGGCTATTCTCTCCATAATATATTGAATTACAGGCATTTTAGCGGATTTCCCTTAAGGCAAGTTAGGGAGATCAATAAAGCCATATATTGACCTTTTGAGCCATTTTATAGGCATTAGTGAGACAAGTTAAGTATATTTGAAAATAAAAATTCCTTTGAAAGCCTATAATTATAAGGAAATAAAATTTCCTTTGAAACCTATAATGGAGTTTTTATTTTCTATCAAATATTTATTTTTATTTTTGGAATTAGTCATATTAATTTTTTTAATTTTTTTTTTTAGATTGGAATTGATGATTCAAAAGAGCCTAAGTCATTGTTCCCCGTTTTCCACAGAGCTTCGACGAAGCCACCTCCAATCAGGAAGTGTGACTGTAGTAAGTATTTATATTTTCAGACTTAAGATGAGCATATTTTGGCGATAGTTAAAAGTATTTGTGTAGCCCTAGGTAACAACGATTAAAATACAATTCAAACTCCAGCTTTATCAAGATTTTAGGCAAATTTATTCCCTCGTTTAGGCTTAAATTTTAAAATGTATACGAATTAGTGTAAAATGAACCCAAGTATAATGAGAGTTATTCCTACTTTTTTTTTTATTCCGCCTTCAGTAGCCCTCCCCCCTTCTACTCATCGGTTATTTACATATAAATAGAAAATATGTCCTGCTCTGGTGAAATCACAGGCGTTTTATACTAACACGCGGGAAATCTGCTCAGTTCACGCAGCCCTTGCGTTACAGACTTTTTAGTCATGGCAAGCTCCTAAAATCTCATATTTGCAGCAGGAATGTGGAATATGAAGCCTACATCGCCAATGAGGATCCTGTTTGCCATTTGCCACCGAAACCGTCGATATAAGTCCAGAAGTGGTGAACTTAAAATCGAACGTTCTGAATTGTTTTGAGTCAGATGACTTTTTAATGTATATTTTTATGTCATATAATTGTTGATAATTTGAAGACTAATGTATGTTTAATCACCATCTGTTCCCCACAATGTTAACCTGAGATATTTGAATGTAATTACATTATATGGGTATTTTTGATTATAAATAAATTCCAATTGACTTTCATTAAGAATTCTCAATATCCTTTACATAGATCTTTATCTCAGGATCGGCCACACATAGACACTTCCAAAGAACCAGACCAAGAATGCCATGGACAGGAAACCCTATATGCAAATACTGCAACAAGCACCTAACGATAAAACACATACTGACAGACCGCATCCAACGAAAAAACCTTGACATACCCTACATTATGACAGAACTACTAACTGACAGCAGCCAATATATTCCACAAATAATAACACATCTAAAACATAAACATTTACAAATACATATAGAATAAAAAACAATAGGTTTACAGCATACTTAAAAAGATTTAAAAGGGATAACTTTTATTATATTCATTTGGACGAGGTACGGATATGAGAAACACTCAGACATTTAAGGAATATTTTCCATGCAATGTAAATAAAGTACAACCAAGGAGTACATGAAGGGGTAAATATATTATTCTAACTACCCCCTAATCAAAGATCTTTTCAATCACCATCGATGTGGGGCATAAACCAAATAAATAAAATAATAAAAGATCTTTATTAATTAAATAAAGATAATACCTAATGTTACCCAAGCTTAAATTTGACTAGTCATAAATTATTTGATTTAATTAATGATAATAATATTTTAAGTTATATATGAAATACACTTCCTAAGTTCCTAGAGTTAGAATTTTTTAAAGTTATTCAATTATTAATGTTTGTTAAATATGCGAGTTTTGAAACATTTACCGAAATATCCATCGATTCTACCTAGGAGGTGGCGTAATATGAAAACAGATGGTCAAATAGGCATAAGGGCAAGAGGATTGTGCCTCAAGGGCAGTCTTGGTTAGGCCGATATACCGTTAGCTTGCGCGTTAGAATTCGTTCTCTAAAATCTGCCTCTTTCCTTTTTTTTTTTTATTGTGAATATGGAATATGGACCGACTCACTTCTGACATTGGTGTAGCGCCAGGAGAACTGATTGGTGCTGTGGTCAGCACAGACACCAGTCTCAGTTGTACCCCTGACACTAGCTAGTGTAGCAGGGACCTGCTGTAATCGTCGCTAACTTGACTTGGTGTGTGTAGTCACGACATGGAGCTGAGTTGTACTCCTCAGTTTACCCCGGCCTATACTCCAGGCTCCGTTTCTCTGGACTTTCTCACATCCCCTTTAAAGTGTTGAGCCTCTCGCTCTCGGCGGACCTCTTGAACCTGGACCTCGATTCATGGTCAGTCTCTCTAGACGGCCCAGACACTACGGCACATGCATTGTAGATATTTGTCAAAAAACCAATAGGAAACGAAATATCGCTATTTTTAATTTCAGGCCTCCCTTATAACCTCCACTCCTGTTCGTCTCAGAGAATATCAACATAGCCTAAAGTCTAACTTGGGTTAGTAGTAATATACATAACAAGTTTCATAAACTTCGGTTCAGCCGTTTATGCGTGAAAAGGTAACAAACAAACAAATAGGCACGAACGAAACAAAATGCAGTTATGGTGTCTATGACATGTAAAACGAAAAGTTATCGTGAAATTTCGCAAAAACAATCAATGTACAGACAGAGGTTACAATTTTATATATATATACTAGCTAAAGTACCCGGCTTCGCTCGGGAATTCATTTGAGGTTTAATGATGATGGTATTTTTTTGGCAAGCCTTTACTTTCCACAATATTTTAACATTTGCCGATGTATACCCGTCGTTGCTGGGGTTTTGTTAATAATAAAATTATTTGTTATTTAAGAGTTCACTGTCCTCAATATTTTTATATTTCCCGTCTCCTGTGCATGTAGTTGTTTTATATATATATATATATATATATATATATATATACTAGCTCAGATACCCGGCTTCGCCCGGGAATTCATTTGAGGCTGAATGGTGATGGTATTTTTTAGCAGGCTTTACATTGCACAATATTTTGACATTTACCCGTCCCAGTGTTTAGGATTGATACCCGTCGTTGCCGTGGATTTGCTAATAATAGAATTATTTGTTGGATAAGGCTTCACAGTCTTCGATATTTTTACATTTCCCGTCTCTTATACATGTAAATATGGTGAATTTTTATTTCAGGCCTCTCTTATAACCCCCCTCTCGTTCGAACCTAAATATTTTAATATAACTTATAATCATGGAAGAATTAATGCTAATTAACATACCGAGTTTTGTTAAGTTCGGTTCAGCCGTTAGTGCCCGCTAAAGTTTTAACGTATAACTCATTTATACTTAGGTATACGACAAAAGTGTATATAACAAAAGTTACTCCAAATAACAAAATAAACAACTTTTGTTATGTTTATATTTGCGGAAAAACCAATAGGAAACGAAATATCGCTATTTTTAATTTCAAGCTTCCCTTATAACCCCCACTCCTGCCCGTCCATAGAAATGTTGGTATGGCTTATTATAATGAAGGCCTCACTGCTAATACACGTACCGAGTTTTATTTAGTTCGGTGGAGTCTTTTTTGGCAAATGATATTGATGACTCCCGCTATAATTTTTAGCGTATAACGCATTTAAACTTCGGTATACGACAAAAGTGTATATAACAAAAGTTACTCTAAATAACAAAATAAACAACTTTTGTTATGTGCATATTTACCGAAAAACCAATAGAAAACGAAATGTCGCTATTTTTAATTTCAGGCTTCCCTTATAACCCCCACTCCTGTTCGTCTCAGAGAAAATTAATATAGCCTAAAGTCTAAGTTGGGTTAGTAGTAATATACATACCAAGTTTCATAAAATTCGGTTCAGCCGTTTATGCGTGAAAAGGTAACAAACAAACAAACAAACAAACAGGATTCCCTTAACCCCCGCTTCTGCCCGTCCCTAGAAATGTTAGTATGGTTTATTATAAGGAAGGCTTTAGTGCTAATACACATACCGAGTGTTCTATTTAGTTCGGTTGAGTCTTATGTGCCAAATAAAATTGTTGACTCCCGCTATAATTTTTAGCGTATAACGCATTTAAACTTTGGTATACGATGAAAGTGTATATAACAAAAGTTACTCTAAATAACAAAATAAACAACTTTTGTTATGTTCATATTTGCCGAAACCCCAATAGGAAACGAAATATCACTATATTTAATTCCAGGCCTCCCATATAACCCCCACTCCTGCCCGTCCCTAGAAATGTGAGTATGGCTTATTATAAGGAAGGCGTTAGTGCTAACTCACATACCGAGTATGGTTTAGTTCGGTTGAGTTTTTTGTGCCAAATAAAATTGTTGACTTCCGCAGTAGTTTTTAACGTATAACTCATTTTTACTTCGGTATACGACAAAAGTGTATATAGCAAAAGTTACTCTAAATAACAAAATAAACAACTTTTGTTATGGGCATAATGGCCGAAAATGCATTAGGAAATGAAATATTTCTATTTTTAATTTCAGACCTCCCTTATAACCCCCACTCCTGCCCGTCCCTAGAAATGTTAGTATAGCTTATTATAAAAAAGGAGTTAGTACTAATACACATACCGAGTTTTATTTAGTTCGGTTGAGTCTTTAGTACCAAATAAAATTGTTGACTTCCGCAGTAGTTTTTAACGTATAATTCATTTATACTTAGGTATAAGACAAAAGTGTATATAACAAAAGTTACTCTAAATTACAAAATAAACAACTTTTGTTAAGGGCATATTCGCTGAAAAAGCAATAGGAAACGAAATATCGCTATTTTTAATTTCAGGCCTCCCTTATAACCCCCACTTCTGTTTGTCTTAGAGAATATTAATATAGCCTAAAGTCTAAGTTGGGCTAGTAGTAATATACATACCAAGTTTCATAAAATTCGGTTCAGCCGTTTATGCGTGAAAAGGTAACAAACAAACAAACAAATAAACAAACAAACAAACAGACACGAAAGAAACAAAATGCAGTTATGGTGTCTATGACATGTGAAACGAAAAGTTATCGTGAAATTTCGTGAAAAAAATCAATGTACAGACAGAGGTTACAATTTTATATATATACTAGCTCAGATACCCGGCTTCGCTCGGGAATTCATTTGAGGCTGAATGGTGATGGTATATTTTTGGCAAGGGTTTACTTTGCACAATATTTTGACATTTACCCGTTCCAGTGTTTAGGGTTAATACCCGTTGTTGGCATTTGTTAATAATAAAATTATTTTTTTATGTAAGACTTCACTGTCCTGGATATTGTCATATTTCCCGTCTCCTGTGCATTATGCATAGATTTGAATTATTAAGGAGAAAATATTGACATACATTTGAATTAATTTTTTCAGGTGAGGTACCTGGTAGTTCATATTGAAAAGAAGTGTTGAGCAAATTTCTCTAAATAACAAAATAAACAACTTTTGTTATGTGCATATTTGCCGAAACCCCAATAGGAAATCATTATTATTAATTTCAGGCCTCCCTTATAACCCCCACTCCTGCCCGTGTGGACTCCCCCTTTAGTTTATAGCGTATAACTCATTTATGCTTCCGTATACGGCAAAAGCGCATGTAACAAAAGTTACTCTAAATAACAAAATAAATAACTTTTGCTATGTGCATATTTGCTGAAAAAGCAATAGGAAACGAAATATCGCTATTTTTAATTTCAAGCCTCCCTTATAACCCCCACTCCTGCTACTCCCTAGAAATGTTAGTATGGCTTATAATAAGGAAATCGTTAGTATTAATTCACATAGCGAGTTTTATTTAGTTTGGTTGATTCTTTTGTGCCATATAAAATAGTTCACTTCCTCTATAGGTTTTAGCGTATATCTCGTTTATAACTCGGTATACGACGAAAGTGTATATAACAAAAGTTACTCTAAAAACAAAATAAACAACTTCTGTTAAGTACATATTTGCTGATAAAGCAATAGGAAACGAAATATCGCTATTTTTAATTTCAGGCCTCCTTTATAACCCCCACTCCTGTTCGTCTTAGAGAATATTAATATAGCCTAAAGTCTAAGTTGGGCTAGTAGTAATATACATACCAAGTTTCATAAATTTCGGTTCAGCCGTTTATGCGTGAAAAGGTAACAAACAAATAAACAAACAAACAAACAAACAGACACGAAAGAAACAAAATGTAGTTATGGTGTCTATGACATGTGAAACGAAAAGTTATCGTGAAATTTCGCGAAAAAAATCAATGTACAGACAGAGGTTACAATTTTATATATATATATATATATATATATATATATATAATTAATAACCATATAAAGTATTCTGTCCGCCAAGCTATGTTTGAATTAAACTTCCTTTCTCTTGAAACGGTACAAAGACCAACAGCGACTGAAAACCGAACAGAAAATGTAATATACTGCGAATTTTTATTTTAGGCTTCTCTTAAAACCCCCCCCCTCCCGTTTGAACCTAAAAAATTTAATATACCTTATAATCGTTTAAGAATTAATGCTAATTCACATGCCGAGTTTTGTTAAGTTCCTTCCGTTCAATCGTTGGTGCCAAATACAATTGTCGTCTACCGTTTTAGTTTTCAGTGTATATCTCGTTTATAACTCGGTATACGACGAAAGTTTATATAACAAAAGTTACTCTAAATAACAAAATAAACAACTTTTGTTATGTGCGTATTTGCCGAAAAACCAATAGGAAACGAAATATCGCTATTTTTAATTTCAGGCCTCCCTTATAACCTCCACTCCTGTTCGTCTCAGAGAATATTAACATAGCCTAAAGTCTAAGTTGGGTTAGTAGTAATATACATACTAAGTTTCATAAACTTCGGTTCAGCCGTTTATGCGTGAAAAGGTAACAAACAAACAAATAGGCACGAACGAAACAAAATGTAGTTCGGTGTCTATGACATGTGAAACGAAAAGTTATCGTGAAATTTCGCGAAAAAAATCAATGTACAGACAGAGGTTACAATTATAAATATATATATATATATATATATATATATATATATATATATATATATATATATATAGATGTGTGTTTGTGTGTGTGTGGTGTTCTTTTTGGAGTTTTGGTCAATGTTGGTGAAAAAACGTAGTTTATGCCGATATTTCCAGAATCTTTATTTTCTCTTCTTCAGGGCAAGACTAAAGATACTTAAAAACTACTGCAAATAACTATTGAACTTAGGACTACTGATTACAATAAGCAGAGGGAAAATAAAGATAATATATAATAAAATAAAATAATAATAAATAAAGATTCTCGAAATATCGGCATAAAGATAGGATAAGATTTTTTCACCAACATGTAAAGAAAAAAATCAAGTTCGTTAATGGCTGAAATTGGACGAGTGGAAGGGGTGGTTTAGAGGGGGATTTCGAAAGTTCGAAATATTTCCGTTACTATACGCCGGAACGAAAAATTGCATAGAATTAATCATATCGAAAATTAACTGCTCTATTAATATTGTTTTATACATTTATTTTCTATCTTGAATATTACCCGAGATATTTGCATTTTTCAGATTTAAGCCTTCACCAAACCCCCACTCCTACTCATGTCACATAAACAATACTCTTGTCATATATAAACCACTTTATTTGAAGATTAAATACCAAATATTGTTTTCATTGAACTTTAACTTTATGTAAATACGTTCTGTTGTTCTCCTTCCCCCCTTCTTTTGTTCTTGCATTCCTATAATTGTGTGAAAAATAAAAATGATCCTGATTCATTAGAAACTACAGCACTAGATATAGTAAATAGTTTTCAATAAAATTAATATGTTATATTCAGATATATTTCAGTTATTGATTTTCATTCCGGTATAGAATATTTCTATCTATTTATTTAGCGCTCCGAGGTTGGCTTGCCTGTTTCTTTACAATTCAAACGCTTTCCGTTGTAGAGATTATTAACTTGTATATTGACTGAAACTGAAACATTTCTCATTACTGTTAGTATCTATTCACTTAACATTCACAATGGTGTTACCAGTATGTAGATTTATCTATTGTAAACCTTCGCGTGGGAAATCTGCTTAGTTTACGCAAACCATGCGTGACGGATTTTATTTTTTAAATTCCCCCCTTCTGATACGTCATTTACAAATAAGATATATATAGGTTTCAGCATGGGTACTGCAGAGAAAATCTTAGTAGTAGGGAGAGGGGGTTACAATTGTTGAAAACCAAGTTTTAGCATCACTCGTAAAATATCAAAATGAAATTGGGAGAAGTAGGAGTGGAGATAAGAAATACAATGCCAAATATTTTTGTAATTATTAGTTTGGTCCAAAAATATTTTAAGTTCAATATAGTTGGTCAATTAAAGGTTTGGCAATTGTACTGTTAGACGCAATAGTCTTCTTAGTTAAGGCATTCATCTTAATGACCTAGGAAAACCTAGGTTTCGATTCCAACATGAGCAGTTTTATAGTAACGAACTGACTAAGTAAAATCCTCAGTCCCGCTATAGTTTGAAAAAAAGTCCGCGTAAACTGAAGGCTGCGTAAACTAAGCAGATTTCCCATGTGAAGTTTTACAATAGATAAATCAGGATACTGCTAACACAACACCACCGTGATTAAATACAAACGGTAATGAGAATTATTCCAGTTAATTAAAATAAATTCCCAACTGAAACGGCTTCTGAATTGTAAGAATATTTTATATTTTAATAACTCAAATGTTAGTAGTCCAAGAACTAAAGAAGGAGGGGGCGGATGAACAGAATGTATTTACAAAAATCTCACAAAGTAACGAAGGCAAGGTTAGAAACGACAGGTAAGGTTAGAAGAAGCTTCCACCAGACCCGAGCCGATACGGAAACGGCCGACCTAATCCGAACTATACCCGACCACAGACTTCATAAAAATGGAAATATCTCGGTTAATATTCGAGATAAAGAATAAATGTATATAACAATATTTATAGTAACTTTAATTTGCAATAAGATTGGTTCTATACAATTTTTCGATCCAATGCATAATAACGGAGATATTTCGAATTTTCGAAAATCCCCTCTCCCTCTAGTCCTATTTCAGCCATTAACGAACTTGATCTGTCTTTTCACATAAAACGGTTAAATATCGAGTTTCGTAATGATCAAACAAAAATTGAGACCGCTAGAGCGTTAAGACAAATATATATAATTTTGAACGGACCTCATTAGCAGATTTCCCTCAAGGGAAATCAGCAATTGAGGTCGTACTCATGACGCGAGTTTTGAAAAATTTCCTCAAATGTCCATTGATCCTACCCACGAGATGACGAAAATGAGGTCCGTTCAAATATATATATATATATATATATATATATATATATATATATATATATATATATATATTTGTCTGTTAACGCTGTAGCGGTCGAAATTTTGTTTGATCGTTACCAAAGTTCATATTTAATCGTTTTATGTAAAAAGAAAGATCAAGTTCGTTAATGGCTGAAATCGGTCCAGTGGGAGGGGGGGTTTCGAGAGGGGTATTTTTGAAAATTCGAAATATCTCCGTTATTATGCGTCGGATCGAAAAATTGTAATCAATCTTATTGCAAATTAAATGTACTATAAATATTGTTCTATACATTTGTACAGAATATTAACCGAGATATTTGCATTTGTATTGAGTGTGTGGTTGGCAGGAGTCGGCTATGTTCGGAACTTTCCGCCGAGAGCTAGTGCGGCCGTTTTCGTAAGTATTCGTCCCTCGTTAATAGGTTTAGAGAGCCATTACTACTACAGTCATTATTAGGCAGATTTCTCTATTGTATAACTTCACGTGGGAAATCTGCTTAGTTTACGCAGCCTCTACGTGACGGACGTTTTCGTCATCTCCTGGGTAGGATCGATGGACATTTGAGGAAATTTTTCAAAAATCGCGTCATGAGTACGACGATTTTCCATCATAGCTGATTTCCCTCGAGGGAACCTCCGCTAAAAGTGGTAACCTGCGTCTAATCGTCTTAAGTACTCATAGATAGCATATGAACTGAACATTAATAAATAATTGTTGTATTAAACATTTTTCTCTAGCTGGAATATTAGTAGTTTTGGGTTTTTTTATTAAGGTATTAGGTCAAACAAGAATGCATTTCTAGCTTACATGCAAGTTTTGTTTAGGCTTAGTAAATGAGAGAGAGAGAGAGAGAGAGAGAGAGAGAGAGAGAGAGAGAGAGAGAGAGAAAGAGAGAGTGAGAGAGAGATTATAATGTGAATATATATTCTACATATAGATATCTTCATATTTGCTTGGTTCAAACACTGTGAGGTTAATTTACGGAGCTTCTGCTTTATAGACTCATAAAAACCGCCTATTAAAATTCATACTCGATACTTAAATATCGGCGAGCGGGGGAGGGGTGGGGAGATCCGGGAGAAATTCAATCTTTCTCATCTCATTGTCCATAAACCAACCCAGAAATATTCCAACACTGGCTTAGATTCCAGAGTAAAATCAGTAATCTCAATGAAAAAAAAAAATACCGCTACATCACGGGAATCGGAAAATCGTATTATTACTCCCAGAACTAACACAACTTTCTAGTGAGATTTTTAAGCAGATGACTGTCACTTCACCTCGACAACTTTACTTACTCATGTATTAAATGTGTGTTTTCTTGCTTAAATTGATGTTTGTATGAGTGAACGAGTGTGTCTTTGTGTTTGATTCATCGAGAGAGAGTCTGTGTGTTTGTGGGTATGTGAGGGAGTCTGTGTTTGTGTGTGTGAAAGAAAGATCTTTGTTATTGAGGGAGTGAGAGAGAGAGTCAGTGTGTTTGTGTGAGTGAGTGAGAGCGAGAGATTATTCTATTTCTGGGTACGATAGTCTGTGTTTGCGTGTGTGAGAGGAAGTCTGTGATAGTGAGTGAGAGAGAGAGTCAGTGTGTTTGTGTGAGTGAGTGAGAGCGAGAGATTATTGTATTTCTGGGTATGATAGTCTGTGTTTGCGTGTGTGAGAGGAAGTCTGTGATAGTGAGTGAGAGAGAGAGTCAGTGTGTTTGTGTGAGTGAGTGAGAGCGAGAGATTATTGTATTTCTGGGTATGATAGTCTGTGTTTGCGAGTGTGAGGGAAGTCTGTGATAGTGAGTGAGAGATAGAGTCAGTGTGTTTGTGTGAGTGAGTGAGAGCGAGAGATTATTGTATTTCTGGGTATGATAGTCTGTGTTTGCGTGTGTGAGAGGAAGTCTGTGATAGTGAGTGAGAGAGAGAGAGTGTGAGTGTGTATGTGTATGTGTGTGTGTGTGTGTGTGTGTGTGTGTGTGTGTGAGAGAGAGAGAGAGAGAGAGAGAGAGCACATGTGATTGTGCGAGTGAGAGATAGAGTGAGCCTGTGTGAGTGAGAGAAAGTCTTTGTTATTGAGGGAGTCAGAGTCTGTGTGATAGTGTGGGAGGGCTAGAGCGAGAGATCATTGTGTTTCTGGGTATGCTAGTCTGTGTTTGCGTGTGTGAGAGAAAGTATGTATTGTATATGTGTGTGTGTGAGAGAGAGAGAGAGAGAGAGAGAGAGAGAGAGAGAGAGAGAGAGCCTGTGTCTGTGGGATGACCTCACTCTATCTTCGATCAAACAAACATCAAGTTTGGTAACGATCAAATAAAAATTGAGACAGCTAGAGCGTTAACAGACAAATATATATATATATATATATATATATATATATATATATATATATATATATGTATATATATATATATGTAGTTTAGAACGGACCACATTTTCGTCATCTCTAGGGTTGGATTGTTGGACATTTGAGGAAATTTTCAAAAATCGTGTCTTGAGTACGGCTTCAATTGCTGATTTCCCTTAAGGTAAATCTGCTAAAAATTGAACGAATCTCACACCCACACACACTACTCATTAGTGGTGATAACTGCGCTCTGGTAGCTAACTAGTGAACTAAGTATTACCCTTGGCAGAGATCAAACATCACTTGCTTTGAGAGTAACCTACTTGACTATCAGCTTCCCAATGTGTTCAATACTTCAGACCGGATCTTCATTCTGTTCTCCCATTATGATTTAAAGCGATACTCTTCTTCCGTTATTTGCGCAGCTTCCTGGTCAGAAATAGCATCGTTGTGTTTGTCATCCAGCCCATGAACAATCAAAACACATCGACAATGGGTCTAAAGAGGTCAGACTCCTACACCATCCTTCTCCTTACAATGGAACCAATCACCCAATTCGATACACTTATTACATTATTAAAACCGAATAAGGGCTATAAAGGAATTAGCCCTGTTAGAACTAATCCTCCTTCTAAGCAAATTTCGTTCTCCCATTTATAGCTACGAATTCTTTTTTATTTAGAGGGAAATTTGTCATTACATCTAACAATTTTAGAATATCGAGAATAAAACTCAATATTTGAACAAATAGATATATAGAGTTTGGAGCCCATGTTGAGCCATTCTAAGTAAAGGCAAGATAGGAAAGTCCGTGACCCAGGGGCTGCGTAAACTAAGCAATTTCCCTAGTGAAGCTTTAAAATAGATAAATCTACATACTTGTACATTTAACACAATCGTGAATATTAAGTGAACAAATACAAATGACAATGAGAAATCTTTCAGTCAATTTACATTGAAATAACCTCTACAACGGAAAGCCTCTGGATTGTAAACAAACAGGTTGGCCAACCTCTCAGAGTAGAAAGATCGAAATATTCTTTATCTCTCTATTAAATATCGAGTTTGGTAACGATCAAACAAAAAATGCGGCCGCAAGTGTGTTAACAGACGAATACATGTAGATACAGATATAAATATATAATTTGAACGGACCTCACATTCGACCATCCTGGGTAGAATCGATGGGCATTTGAGGAAATTTTTCGAAAGTCCCATTATGAGTATAAACTCAATAGCTGATTTCCCTTATGGGAAATCTGCTAAAAAAATGTATTTCGGTTTAAAGTGTAGATTCCTATATTTCTAAGCAATGTAATGATAAATATTTAATAAAAAAAAACATTAAGTTATAATTCTCCTATTTCTTTTATTCTAACTTATATGTTTAAAGTTGGACATCAAGACGGTACGTGTTATTTTTATCCGATCCCAATAAAATTTGTTATTTCAGTTATAGGAGTTAATTGGAAAAAAATAGAGGGTAAGGGTATCCGAATCCGAAAACAATGTTTGCTATGACATATACAATGTTGTGAATATAACAATTTAATAAGGGTTGTGTGCTCGGATTGATGTTTGACAGGAAATACACTCGGCAGCAAAAAAAAACCGGACACTTCAAATTTTTATTTAAAAATCAGATTATCTGTATTGTGTTTGTTTTTGTGGGTAATACCGAGTAAGTACGGTTTCTGCCCATTGAACTAAACCCTTCAAGGCAAGAGATAAAGCTCTCATTTGTTCGGAGAATGCTTTACGTGACTCTACTCTCCTAAACCGTAAGAAGGTTATTGCAACTTTGAGCGTCTTTAATTTTTTAACCACGCGTTTACACTCATTATGGAACGTTGTATTTTCCTTCTACTTTAGGAAAATTGTTCTTTTCGCATCGAGTGGATGTAGCCGTAGCTGATGCCTTTGCAAGGGAAGGCCGAAGCGTCTGCTGTATCGCCCAAACGCTCGGAGTTGCCAGATTTACTATCCATGATGCACTCCGGCGCTGGGAAGATACTGGCAGCTATGAGCAGAGGGCTGACAGTCAGATGATCAATTTATGGTCCTCAGTTTTGAGGCAGGCATTTAACCACTCCTGAGGTTCAGGCCAGGCTACAAATCGTCAGAAATACTGTCGTCAGCTCGGACACCATATGGTCTAAGACTGTGGGAGCATAGTCTTCAAGCGAGGCACTCTACGGCAGGGCCCCAACTGTTGGAAAACATCCAGGGAAAGTCGGTTATTGCTGAACAACATTTCCATTGGACAGAGGAGCAAAGGGTAGCTGTTGTATTCAGAGATGAGCCTCGATATGGTCTGTAGCACTTAGACGGTCAAGATAGAGTGTGAAGGCAGCTAGGGAAGCGTTTCGTTCTATGTTCCCTTCGCGAGTACCGGCCATTCGAAAGGCGATCAGTTATGGTTTAGAAAGAAATTAATTTTCATATATATATAAAACATCTTTCGATCCGACATAATATTTCACTGATGAAAACCATGCTTCTTTATCATTTTACAATTTTCACAGTTTCCCATGCAAACTTAAATAACGCTGTCCCAACAAACCTGAGGAAATTTTAATTCCGATTTTAACTTAATAAAAGTTGAAATTATAATATTTAAACTTTTTTTGTATTTTGATGGAAATTTTCTAATAACAATGTAACACCTACCATTTTAAAATATTATGAGTAACATACAGCAGGAGTACAGGAAGTCCTGTGAAGAATCACCTACCGACAGATTAGACAATAGGATTGATTTTCTAGTTGCTAGTCCAAGTCGCTCCCATTGCCAATGCTTAGATATTGAACGTAAACTCATTTTGGCAACAAACAAAAAATGGATGAAATTAAATTCAAATTTAAGGCCTTTAGTAATTCCGATAGACTGACATTGATAAGATGAGGATAAGATAAAGAGAGGGAATAAATGAGAAGTGCTGTGGGAAGAAGCAAGACTTGGCAGGAATACTAAACATCTTCTGGAATTCTTCATTAACATGGCCATTGCTCTATTTAACCACGAACACAATTACAACATGATCCAAGTCGGCTCCATTAATTTTATATTCCTATTTAAATATGGAGTTGTATAGGTAAATATTTACATAAACAAAAAAAAAAACAAATATAAATAACCATTAATAATTTAGCTTTCAATGTGTAAGCTGGCAAACGTAACCAAAAGAATAATCTAAAATATCATCAAAGATAACGAAGTAAAATAGTGTGTGTTATGGTTGGATGCCTCTTCAACAAGCTTATAAGTCCGTCACACAGGGGCTGCGTAAACGAACCAGACTTCAACATATCGGATGAAATAAGGCAAGGGGGAGTGGGGGATTAGTGGGGAGGATTTTCGAAAATTCGAAATACCTCCGTTACCATATGTCGGATCGAAAAATTGTATACAACCAATCTTATTGTAAATTAAATGTGTTATATACATATTGCAAATAATTAGTGTTATATACATTTATTCACCATTTTGAACATTAACCGAGATATTTTCATTTTTCAGCCTTCAGCCACTTCTACTCATGTTACATAAACAATACTCAGCTACATAATAAATCACATTATTCGAACCAAATACCAAAAATTGTTTTCAAGAGACCTTTATTATACGAGATACATGCAAATATGTCCTGGTAGGGACCCCTCCCTCCGTCTTAAGGTGTTGGACTAGTAAAATTTGATTGATTGAGATAACAATTATTCTGACTCATTATTAATTACAGTACTAAATATAGTAAATAGTTCTTAATAAAATTAATATGTTATATTTCTGTTATTGTTTTTCTTTCCGGTGTAAGGCGGGCAGATCCGTTTGTTTACATTTCTAACGCTTCCTGTCGGCAGGTTATTGAAATTGGATCAAACATTTCTTATTTCCGTTTGTATTTATTCACGGTATTGTTACCAGTATGTAGATTTATCAATTACTAAACTTCACGAGGGATATTTGTTTAGTTTACGCAGCCCAAGCGTGACTTTTTTACATAGAAATATCAGAATATGTGGTGAGATGAAATCAAAAATATGTTATACCAGCATGTGAGAAATCTGTTAGTTTACGCAGCCCCTACGTAACTTATTTTTTTATTCTTAGCATTGGGAAGATTTGAAAGGATTAGAAGTAAGTCGTGAGAAGTTCACAAAATATTTTTTTGAGTATGAGAAAATATGTGGATTGTATTCCTGCTCAGGGTAAAGTGACAGATGTCGGTGGAATGGAAACGAACTATCATCGACTTAGACATTTTTCAGGGCCCGTGTTCCCGTTAATGGTACACTCTGAAGAGCGGTACACATGACAAACTGGGAACGGCCCATCCTGGAATAGTTCATTCCTATTCAGGGAACGACTCCATCCAACCCGTTTCTTACGGGAGCTAACAAGTATTGGATCAAGTTCAATGAATTCCTTCTCACTCTTGTCGATTGAACTGCATAGGAACCGACTGCTAAGCAACCTTCCATAATCATCACTAGAACTAATTTAGTAATCGAATTAAAGCCATTCCTTGCGGACCCACGGACACTTAATGACAAACAAGGACAAACCGACTTGAAGACATTGTAACGAAAATTTAACTGTACATCACATATTGACTAACTGTCGACGTAGAGACAATTTAGTCATTCCACATGTCTCACAGGAACTTTTGACCGGTAGTTGCAACTACATTGACAAAATCATTAAACATCTAAAAGACATTAATATATATATATATATATATATATATATATATATATATATATATATAAGACACTATAATTTACAATTTCTACACACTACTCTTCACATCTTTCCTACATTAGCAGGGTGTATACACTTTAATTTTATTTATTTATTTTTATTTTATTTTTTTGGTTTTCCTTTTCCTTTTTTTTGTTATCCCTTTTCCTTATTTTTTTTTATTTATTTAATTTTTCTTCCCCCTCCCTTCTATAGTTACATTTTCATTTATATTATTTACATTACCCTGATGTTTCCATATACAATATCGTTTGCTTTATATAATACTGGCATGCCAACAACCCGTTTCAAAAATCACCTTATGCCATAGTTCACTCTTTTTTCGTTTCTTTTTTTCTTTCTTTTTTCCATAACACTTGAATAATGAGTAAACCGCTGGCATTGCGTAACTCATTTAAATAAATAAAAAAAGAATTAAAGGACAATTTTACTCAGTATATATATATATATATACTTTTTGTCCTTCTGATTTCCGTGGTCCTCGAACAACGCTTTAGCCATCTCACCACCCATTCTCAGCTACTGTTGGGTTTAACAGAAGACTGGACAAAAAACTCCGTCACGCAGGAGCTGCGTAAACTAAGCAGGTTTCCCACCTGAAGTTATATAAGAGATAAATCTACATAATGATTACACTTAACACCGCCATGAATATTAAATGAAGAAATAAAAACTGTAATGAGAAGTCTTCCAGTCAATTTTAATAACCTCCCAATGGAAAACGTCTGAATTGTAAACAGGTCTGAAACCGCTCAGAGCTGAACAGATAAATAGAAGTGTTCTTCACAAATTATTATGTATTATGAACATACATGTTATATACTATAGTAGTATGGTACATGTAGAGAATACACTCCCTTTGTGCATGGGTAATGTAAAAAGGAAAAAATTAAATATATATATATATATATATATATATATATATATATATATATACTAGCTAAGGTACCCGGCGATGCCCGGGAAATCATTGCTGACTGACTAATGATTGTATTTTTATAGCAAGACTTCAATGTGTACAATTGCACTTCCCTCCACGATGTATTGTTTTTTCAAAACAGCCAATCCTAAAGTGTAACTTTCAGGGTTAATAGAATAGAAATTTTAGTTTTGAAGAATATTTGAAAATGGGTTCCTAATTTATCCCTCACGACTTTTTGACTCACGGTTTTTGAACAATTCAAACCATAATCATGGGTAGCATTTATCACAATTAAATATCTTCTATAATGAACATATTTCCTGCCAAAAATCAAACCAAGCACATATAGTTTTAGCATAGTTTTATACATAAGATTATATTCGTATTAGTAAGCCTCAGTGGAAATCACTTCCCGTCGTGGCAGCATTCCACAGGAAATAACTAAACTCAATTACCTCCCGTCCATTTCCGCTCTCGCAGGAGCGTTATCATCGTTGTTTTCCTTAGAATATTGATTCAGAATATTATTTTAATAATTTATCTCCCTGATGGAACTAAATAATAGATCCCTAAACATAATTTCATTTATGTTCAAAAAGCTAGATGAGGGGAAGAGAGCCCCTCTGCAACCTAGTAATACTTTAAACATTCATATCGAGTATATATTAAATACCAGAAATGCTCTTATAGTTTATATTCTATTAGAAATAAATAACAAAGTTATAGGGAAAATAAATAAATAAATGAGGAGGCGACGGAGATTTATAAGCTCACTAATCCGAATCATACTTCCAACTATCATATAAGACTAAAACATAACATCTTTTGTCATAATATGCATTTATTAAAAACACTTAAATAAGCACTAATAAAATTAATGACTCCCGCTATGGTTTTAGCGTATATGCCGTGTTAACTTCATTTACGGCAAAAGTGAATACAACAAAAGTTACTTTAAATAACAAAAGTAAACAACTTTTGCTATGTGCACGTTAGCCGAAAAAAAAATAGAAAATGAAAATTGCGAATTTTTATCTCAGGCCTGTCTTATAACCCCCACTCCCGTTTGAACCTAAACATTTTAATGTAGCTTATAATCATGGAAGAATTAATGCTAATTCGCATACCAAGTTTTGTTAAATTCGGTTCAATCGTTTGTGCTCAACAAAATTGTTGGCTTCCGCTTTAGTTTTTAACGCATATCTCGTTTATGTGATACAGCAAAAGTGAATATAACCAAAGTTACTTTAAATAACAAAATAAACAACTTTTGTCATGTGCATATTTGCAGAAAAACCAGTAGAAAAAGAAATATCGCTATTTTTAATTTCAGGCCTTCCTTATAACCCCCACTCCTGCCCGTCCCTCGAAATATTGGTATGGCTTATGATAATTAAGGTGTCAGAGATAATACACATACCCAGTTGTATTTAGTTCGGTGGACTCTTTTGTGGCAAATAATATTCTTGACACCCGCTATAATTTTTAGCGTATAACGCCTTTATAATTCGGTATTCGACGATAGTGTAAATAACAAAACTTTCTCTAAATAACAAAATAAACAACTTTTGTTATGTGCATATTTGCCGAAACACCAATAGGAAACGGAATATCACTATTTTTAATTTCAGGCGTCCCTTATGACCCCCACTCCTGCCCGTCCCTAGAAATGTTTGTATGGCTTATTATAAGGAAGGCGTTAGTGCTAATACACATACCGAGTTTTATTTAGTTCGGTTGAGTCTTTGTGCCAAATAAAATTGTAGACTCCCGCTATAATTTTTAGCGTATAATACCTTTATAGTTCGGTATACGAAAAAAGTGTATAAAACAAAAGTTACTCTAAATAACAAAATAAACAACTTTTGTTATATGCATATTTGCCAAAAAACCAATAGAAAACGAAATATCGCTATTTTTAATTTCAGGCCTCCCTTATAACCCCCACTCCTGTTCGTCTCAGAGAATATTAATATAGCCTAAAGTCTAAGTTGGGTTAGTAGTAATACACATACCAAGTTTTATAAAATTCGGTTCAGCCGTTTATGCGTGAAAAGGTAACAAACAAACAAATAAACAAACAAACAGACACCAAAGAAACAAAATGCAGTTATGGTATCTATGACATGTGAAACGAAAAGTTATCGTGAAATTTCGCGAAAAAAATCAATGTACAGACAGAGGTTACAAATATATATATATATATATATATATATATATATATATATATATATATATATATATATATATATAAGGGTATTTACTTATTTACTTACTAAAGGGAAATCTGCTGAAATGAGTAGTATTGATTTTCAGTTTACGCCATTATTATCGGCAATCGGAAGCTGAGATGAAACAAGAAAGCCGAATTGCTGGCTTGGATATAGGACAGGGTGCCAGTAAACGCCCACGGGTAAGCCCCAAGAAAGAGTATTGGTAGGCAAAGAAAACCTCACCCCCGCTCTGCCCTATATCGGCTTTCAAGTCCGTCACGTAGGAGCTATGTATCTTAGCAGATTTCCAACCTGCTGGTATGACAAACTAGCTCATATAATTTTGAACGGACCTCATTTTAGTCATCTCATTGGGTTGGATCGATGGACATTTGAGGAAATGTTTCAAAAATCACGTCAAGAGTACAACCTAAATAGCTGATTCCCTTAAGGGAAATCTGATAAAAGGTTAATGTTCATTCTTCATAAAGAGAATTTTTTAAATTATTGTAAACAATGTTTGTATTAACAGATGTGTATCCTTTCTATTATTTAGAAATTAAATATAATAATATTAATACAATAATAAGAAAATTTAAATTAAGAATTCGAAAACTTCTATCCAAAAATATTATTAATTACGTAACTTAGTTATTGTCAAGCTCGCCACTCTAGGTTTGCCATGTGAGTTTGAAGCCAACGCAGTAACTCACCTAGCTAACCTGAGCCCCGTATATATATATATATATATATAATTCATTTAGAGAAGAGCTCATTAAATATAATCCTTAGCCCCATCCATTTAGAAAAGCATTATATTAAATACCAGTAGAGGACTTGGCCTTCTTATTGATCCTTATCATTTAGAAAAGGGTGATAACATGCTCCAATTAACCTTTAGTAGTATAACGTGGATGTTAATAAATAAATAAATGATATATATACACGTTGTTTTTACCATAAATTATACAGAAACACGAGCAGACCTGACAGCCGTTGTCCAGCATGATATTTCAAGCGATTAGGATATTAAATTTAATAATATTATGTTTAAAACAAAAGCTATTTTTTTTTATACTTTTTTTTTACGTCCACTTTATGGTACTAGGCTAATCGGGGCTTATCTACAGGTTACCATCCTTTCCTAGCCATGGGCACAAGGAGTTTATTTAATGAGTCCGTCATTAAATAAATTTCTACTGCCCAGGGCGAGATTAGGACCAACGCCCTAACACGCACGGCCAACCCGAGCCCCAAAAGCTACTTTTAATAACACAAAAAAAACAACTTTTATTATGTGCACGTTTGTTTAAAAACAAATAAAAAATAAAATATCGCGAATTTATTATTCAGGTCTCCCTTATAACCCCCACTCCCGTTCGAACCTAAAAAATGTAATACAGCTTATAATCATGGAAGAAATAATGTTAATTCACATATAGTTTCGTTAAGTTCGGTTCAATCGTTATTGCCCAATAAAATTGTTGGTTCCCGCTTTAGTTTTTAGTGTATATCTCGTTTATAGTGTTGCGAAAATTAAATACATGAATAATCCTTCACAGAGAGAGTCACGTATTTGGAAAGTGTGATGTAGATCAAAGAAGCCGACAGGAGGTCTAGCTTCTACTAGACCCGTCCAGCCAAGCGTCGAAGGGACCAGACAATTCCCCTTCGATGTATGCCGACGACCTATATAAAGAACCGGCCAGCCGCGAGTGAGTCAGTTTTTCTTCTCAAGTGCTCATATGTGCATTCAGTGCTCCACTGCGACTTAGTGCGGTGCGGTAAAGTGTTTTTATAAGAAGAACAGTGTTGTGCCGTGACTGTAAGTAACAGTTTATTGCCGTGTTTAAGACAGTGCAGTGCCGCGAAGTAAAGGACAGTGCAGTGCCGCGAAGTAAAGGACAGTGCAGTGCCGTCTTTCTGTGAATTTCAGTGACCGTGAGTGAATTACTGGACTGTGTAATCTGATTAACAGTGACGCTATCAGTATATACTGTGAGTAGTAATTAAGAATAATTACCAAGTGTATTGTGCATTGTGAAATACATTTGGTAAACACTACATTTGGTCCTAATAGTACCTTACTGACATGATGTACACTGCATTTGGTCCTACTAGTACCTAACTGATAAGATGTACACTGCATTTGGTCCTACTAGTACCTAACTGATAAGAAGTACACCACATTAGGCCCTACTAGTACCTAACTGATAAGATGTACACTACATTTGGTCCTACTAGTACCTAACTGATATGATGTACACTACATTTGGTCCTAATAGTACCTTACTGACATGATGTACACTACATTAGGCCCTACTAGTACCTTTCTGATATGATGTACACTACATTAGGCCCTACTAGTACCTAACTTATAAGATGTACACTGCATTTGGTCCTACTAGTACCTAACTGATATGATGTACACTACATTTGGCTGTACTAGTACCTAACTGATATGATGTACACTACATTTGGCTGTACTAGTACCTAACTGATATGATGTACACTACATTTGGTCCTAATAGTACCTTACTGACATGATGTACACTACATTAGGCCCTACTAGTACCTTTCTGATAAGATGTACACTACATTTGGTCCTAATAGTACCTAACTGATATGATGTACACTACATTAGGCCCTACTAGTACCTAACTTATAAGATGTACACTGCATTTGGTCCTAATAGTACCTAACTGATATGATGTACACTACATTAGGCCCTACTAGTACCTTTCTGATATGATGTACACTGCTTTTGGTCCTACAAGTACCTTTCTGACATGATGTACACTACATTAGGCCCTACTAGTACCTTTCTGATAAGATGTACACTACATTTGGTCCTAATAGTACCTAACTGATATGATGTACACTACATTTGGCTGTACTAGTACCTAACTGATATGATGTACACTACATTTGGCTGTACTAGTACCTAACTGATATGATGTACACTACATTTGGCTGTACTAGTACCTAACTGATATGATGTACACTACATTTGGTCCTAATAGTACCTTACTGACATGATGTACACTGCATTTGGTCCTAATAGTACCTAACTGATATGATGTACACTACATTTGGCTGTACTAGTACCTAACTGATATGATGTACACTACATTTGGTCCTAATAGTACCTAACTGATATGATGTACACTACATTTGGCTGTACTAGTACCTAACTGATATGATGTACACTACTTTTGGTCATACAAGTACCTAACTGGTATGACGTAGTCTACTATTGAAATGAAAAGTGTTTATTAAATGTTATCATAGCATAATAGGACACGTCAAAAAGTTTTTTTTTTTTGTTTTTTTTTTCTATAAAGAATTTTCAAATATGTCAATTAAATTTTTTACAAATTACTGAATACATTTATGCTTATATAATACATTCGTAAAAAATTAGATCAAATTCTAAGAATACATAGTATAAAAGTCATCAATTTCAATAATTATATACAATAAATTAGTTTCATTAACAATCTTAATACAACCTTAAATATGTACTAGTTTTTTACAACTCTGAAACATACATAATTTTGTTATGTAATGCAAATTTATTAAAGGACAAAAAGCTTTAAAAATGATGAGAAACTTGTCCCATCTTATAGAGACAACGTACCCGATCACAAATTATTTTAGAGGGATATTTATAACAAATATTTAGTAGTTGTATGTAATAATTGAACATTTTTGAAAGGATTCATCTTATATATGAAACACATCCGTCAATGAAGTCCTTTATTTTTTAATAGATTTGACACATTCGGGCAGAGCGTTAGCTGTTCTCGAAATATTTATGTTTGTGGTTGGGGCTTGAAGCATATCCTTGTATCTTGTTTAACGATTATTATGGTAAAAAAAGTTCACGTTTTGTTTCACAAACAATATTGTTTGGGACATAAATATTGAGGGAAATGTCGTTCTTTTTGACTCCTTAAAATGTGTAGGACAGGAGTCTCTCAATTTTCTGTTGTATATAAACCTTATTGCTCATGTTAGTGCCGAACTCTCACAACTAACCCTATATTTGGTGATACTTAGATGATATAGCCACGAGGACCAAAGCACCAAATGTAGCGTACCATTTGGTCCTGGCATAGACTACATAAGACAGTGTTTCTGCCGTAGGTTGTGGCGAGAGGAACGAGGTGACGCGAATTGTCGGAGGAGAGGAAACGGACACGAACGAGTTCCCCTGGATGGTAAGGCTGTCCTACTTCAACAGGTTCTACTGTGGTGGAATGCTTATCAACGATAGATATGTACTCACCGCTGCACACTGCGTCAAAGGGTATAGCTTTTTTTTTATCAGAATAACACCAATTAATAATAGTTGTTAACCTAAAACTTGGAGTTGTTCTAATGACTGAACAAATAGCAAACACGATTAATACGAATAATATATAATATAATTAGAAAATAATAATTTTCCATCCAACTCAAAATACCGGAAACATCTTACATAGTAAGCTATCACCAAACTCAAATTCCTATTTGGGTCATTAACTATCTTGACTTTAATCTTTTTATAAATGAAATGGGTAAAAGTAACTTAGGTGAAAAGTAATGTGTAAAAGAAAATTAAATGTAAAGGATCTCAACTTAATAATGAAATAAATTGTTCACAGCTTTAGACAATATAAAAAGTTTTTTTTTTTTTTTAAATAACAATAACATATATTACTGCACAAAACACAAATAAAATGGATTGAGTATAATATCAAGTTCAAACATAAAATCTCCGTGATCTAAGAACAATAACCAGAAACCTATTCTGTTCTATTGATGCATGCGAAGCTCCTTGAGAATTCCATTAGTGTAACATACCGACAATACGTCCGTCACGCAGGGGCTGCGTAAACTAAGTAGATTTCCCACGATAAAAAATAGATAAATACCAGTAACCTTTAACACCACCGTGAATATTAAGTGAATAAATGTAATGAGAAATCTTTCAGCCAATTATAATAACCTCCCAACGGAAAGAGCCTGAATTGTGAACAAACAGGTCAGCCAACCTCTCGCAGCTGAATAGACAGATATAAATATTCTTCACCGAGAAGAAAAACAATTACTGAAGTATATCTGAATATAACATATTAAATTTATTGAAAACTATTTTCTATGTCTAATACTGTAATTTATAATGAATCAGAAGGGTGGAGGGCGATCAACAGAACGTATTTGCATGTCTCTCGTTTAATAAAGTTCTCTTGAAAACAATATTTGATATTTAAGCTTCGAATAAAGTGGTTTATTTTACAACAGAGTATAGTTTATGTGACGTGAGTAGGAGTGGGGGGTTGCTCAAGGCTGAAAACAATCAGCAAAATCGAATCGCAATTTCAAAATCTAAATTGTTGTCCTACTACATTGCGAAATATTGCCTTACACACTGACTGATTCGCGGATCATCTTGTCCATTTCTCTTGGAATATTGAGCTCCTCCAAAATACAAATAGTTTTGAAGATAATAATTGTTTTTTGAGTCCTGTTTCCTTTGAGTGTAAAGTAAGGTGCTGAGGAGTGATGAGAGATAGATGCTCCTGGAGGTTCTTGACAACTACAGACATAGCCCCAGGGTTTGAACGTCTGTCTCTGGCAAGCACTCCGATCTACAAAGCACAAACGTCTTATGTACAACAGCTGATTAGTCATGATCAGCATTAACCACTCAATCGATAAATACCTTTGTATTGTTCATCTCCAGTCTAGTGGAGCAGTGAGGGCAGCTTGGAGGATACTCATGTGTGCCATTTGCTAGCTCTAGGTACCAGCGTCTCCTCAAAATGACTCCTCAAATATTAAAATCATTTTCATTTCTCAAATAGTTTCTCGTCCAAATGTTAACAGGAGAAAATGTCATGACAAAGGGTTCGACATACATAGAAGAACGTATATAGAGACGGGAAGAATAGAGCCCTGGAGCAGAGCAGAGATCAATCCTGACTAGAGATAGTGTAGCCGACCTAACGCACGTGAAACGCGTTAGGGCAAGAGTAGGGATTGGCGGGAAGAAATCTAAATTATAGATATTGTACAGTCGGAATGAGATATGTTATATGATCAAACTTATTAAAGAAGTGATGTACAACAATTCAATCGCTGTTCTACATTTTTTAACGGCTATTAACGTTGTTCATATGATTCTATTTTCGAAATGTCCATCGATCCTGCATAGGAGATGACGAAAATGACGTACATTCAAAATTATCTATCTATCGATATATAAGTTAACGCTCTAGCGGTCGCATTTTTGTTAGATCTTCACCGAACTACATATTTAAGCTAATGGCTGAAATCAACTAGTGTGTGTGTGTGTGTCTGTGTGTGTGAGAGAGAGAGAGAGAGAGAGAGAGAGAGAGAGAGAGAGAGAGAGAGAGAGAGAGAAGGGGAGGGGGGGATTAAAGAGGAAAATTTCCAAAATTTGAATTATCTCAGCTGTTATACGTCTGATCAAAAAATTGTATAGATCCAATCTTATTGAACATGTATTCTCCTGTAAATGTTGTTTTATACATTGTTTTTCTATCGTGAATATTAATCAAGATATCTGCATTTTTTATTGTTATTGTTATTTATTAACGTCCACTTTTTGCAACTAAGGCTAATTGGGACGGGTTATCTACAGGTTACCACCCTTTTCTAGTCAGGGTGGGTTTTAGGATGTTATTTAATGAATTTCGTCACTAAATAATTTCCTTTACCCAGGCGAGAATCGAACTCGCCACTCTAGTTTTACCATGTGAGATAAAGGTCAACGCTTTAACTCACATGGCTAACCTGAGCCCCTCTGCATTTTTTTTTTATTTTTTTTTTTAATCACACTTCATTAATCCTTTAGTCATATTAACAAAAGGTGTTATATAATGAACCACTTTATTCGAAGCTTAAATATCAAATATTGTTTCCAACGGATCCCTACTATGTGACATTAAAACAAAAGCGTTGTTTTAATTCACCATTAATGAAGATTTTACATTATTAACTCGAAAATGATTTGTTCATCAATACCATTATTTAACAGTTTTATGCAACACTTAAGTTCATAGCCTTTAATGGCTGAAATTTTCCTAGGGATAAGGGGGGGTTTAGAGGGGGGATTCTCAAATTCAAAATATGCCCATTGTTGTTGAGAAAAATTTTAATGTTAACCTAATCTGGTTGAACAATCATTGATCTATACATTTTTTTGTAACTTAAATATTAATTGAGTTATTCAGCGTGTTGTAATTGTTTTCAGCCTTCAAAAAACCCTCACAACTAATCAACGGGTTTTTAATTAGAAATGGAAAATACTTAGTGAGAAGAGATCAATAGTGTGTCATACCACCAGATGTGAAATGTGCTTAAGTTTGCGCAGTCCCTGCGTGACGGACGTTTTATTCTATTGCGGTAGAAATAAGGAATAGAATGCGAGATGAAATCTTGGGTGTGTGTGTGTCAGTATAACAAGTGAGAAATATGCTTATATTAGAGTTTGTTCGTGACGAGTATAATCCCATTGATAGAGCTCATTTGTTTACGGTAGTGAAGAGAGAGTGATCGGTTGTAGTAGGCTGGGTTGCGGATGGTCTGGGTACGTGAGGGACGAGGATCGCCGTTAGCGGAACGGATCTGCTGCACAGAGTTCCTCCTTTTACCGTTCGCCGGCAGATCGGACAATCAGCAAAGGAATGCCAACCGCAAACAGGGAAACCACAGCAAATAATTCCCAAAAGGAGGCAGCCATTGTTCCACGTAGGCCGGGACTCCCAATTGCTTCCCTCCACTAAGCAGAAGCATTTTCTCCAGCAATCACTCATCCCTTTTAGCGCTAGGTGGCACCAAGTCTTCTACCCCTGCCTTGTTGTTGGGTTGTATTGTCCTTACAGGATTCCTCTAACGCTAAATTTGGTCAGAATGGCGAACTTAGAGAAAGTAGTGAAGGTTAAGCGTATTATGGATTCATGGGTTCATTGGGAGGAGCCAAGGTTTTAATATCAAATGGAGAAGAATGCACTTTAATTATAGCAGATTTTCCTTTTTGGGAAATCAGCTATTAAGGTGCACTCATGACGCCATTTACAAAACATTTCTTCAAATGTCAATCGGCTGTACTTAGGATGACAAAAATGAGGTCCGAAAATTTTATATATAAATTTGTCTATTAACGATCTAGGAGTCATAATTTTTGTTTGATCGTTACCAAAATTGATATATAACCGTTTTATCTGAAAGAAAATATCAAGTTCGTTAATGGCTGAAATCCCCCCCCCCACCATCTTTTGTTCTTCGATTACTAAAATGTGAGTGATTAAGATAAAAATTATTCTAATTCATTATAAATTACAGCACTAGCTATAGTAAATAGTTTTCAATAGAATTAATATTTTATATTCAGATATATTTCAGTAATTGTTTTTTTTTTCGTTGTAGAATATTTCTATCTTTTTGTTCAGCTCTGAGAGGTTGGCAGACCTGATTGTTTACAATTTAGGCGATTTCTTTTGGGTGTTTATTGAAATTGTATGAAAGGTTTCTAATTACCGTTTCTATTTATTCTTTTAATAACGGTGTTATTAGCAGTAAGTAGATTCATTTATTGTAAACCTTTACGTGGGAAATCTACTTATTTTACGGAACCCATGCGTGAAGGACTTTTATTTGTTTGACGTCAGGTCATTAATCAGGGTTAAATTGACTGTTACATCCTTCGCATTTTTAAGCCTTATTTTGTTGATTTTTGTTCTTAAAACAGCTAATATACATAAATATATTCGCAAAGTTTCCTACCAAATAGCTCATTTGCGTAGGGGAGGAAACTGTGTGTAGTTGCATGTGTGTTTGGAACATTATGAGATTGAAACGAGGAATATAGAAATAGCCCCCATATTGGCTGGACATCAAAAGCCGCCGGTGGAATAACTCCTCATAAGGTCCAAGTTTAATTACGCCCTTCTGCCTCCATGATGGACGTACAAAAAGTTGGCTCGTCTACTAATAGGAGACGATATTAGTTTGTTTTCTAATGGAGTCTCTGCAAAGGATGAGTGTTGCATGACTTGCTGTCGGCAAGATTATTACCCCTCCGTCAGTAGAAGTCTTCCATCCGAGGAGAGAAACTGCATTTTATGATGAGGTCAACCTATATTGCAGTAGTGGACGACAGACACGTCAGGCCTCGTTCCAATGAGGAGAACATTCGGTATTCAGACTTCAAATAATGTGCTTCATATTATAACAGCTTATTGTTAATATGACATGAGTACGAATGAGGGTTTACTGAAAGCCAAAAACCGAAAAATGCGAATATCTCCGTCAATAATCAACATAGTTAAAAAACGTACATAACAACATTTATAGAACATTACATTTGCAATAAGATTGGTTAAACAATATTTCGATCCTACGCATAATAAAAGAGATATTAAGATTTTTTTAAACCCCCTCCCCAATCGTCGGATTTGGATTTATTATAGTTTTACATAAAACGTTAAAAATATCTACGGTTTGGTAACGAGCAAATAAAAACTCCGACAGCTAGTGTGTTGACACACACACACACATATGTATACACACACACACATATATATATATATATATATATAATGGGGGAGAGAGAGAGAGAGAGAGAGAGAGAGAGAGAGAGAGAGAGACAGTTTTGAACGGACCTTATTTTCGCCTGGGTTGGATAGATGCACATTTCACGAAAGTTTTCAAAATCGTGTACGACATCTATAGCTGCTAAAAATCCGATGCAATAGTTTACTGAAAGCAGAAAACATGAAAGAAGGAATAACTTTCTTCATTTGATTTATGAACAATATGTATTGATGTATAGTTTCATAAGATTTCTTCTCTACTGCTTTACACCGGCTATCTGCGGTCTCATCGTCAAATTTTTAAATTCATTTGCATATGTAGCTTGAGGGTAATCATCAGCTATTGAGGTTGTATTCATGGTTGTTGGTCTGTTGTAATAATGTAAGTTGGTGTCAATTTGTCCATGATCGGATCACTCATTGTGTAATTTTTAGCAGATTTCCCTTGAGGGAAATCAGTTATTGAGGTCGTACTCATGATGCGATTTCGAAATTTTTCTTCAAATGTCCATCAATCCTACCTAGGAGATGACGAAAATGAGCCCCGTTCAAAACTGTATATATATATATATATATATATATATATATATATATATATATATATATATATATTCTATTTTTGAGGCTGCATCGCTGGGGATTGGAATTTTCGTTGTTCTGCAAATTTTCGATGGAAATGCGTCCATCTTCGTCAGGCAATTAATTTAAATTAATTTGAATAGCTACTTCAATCATATGGTTTGGGTTTTATTTAATATGGTTTTCCATGTCTCAGAGAGAGTGACACCGTCCACGCCCTTTATCGTATTCGTTCTCTTGTTAATTTCTATAGCCTCTTCTAAGGACCAATCTTTTACCGAGATGATGTGTAAAACTTTGGTCTCATCGAATTTAATTTGGTGAGAACAAATGCTGGCGTGTCTAGCTATGGCGGATGTCTTTGTTCTCTGGTGTTCCAGATCAGCCATGTGTTGGCTGACACTTGTCGCAGTCTTTTTTCCAGTCTGTCCCATGTAAACTTTACCGCAATCACATGGTATCATGTAAACACCACATCTTGTAAAATTTGGGTGTCTTTTGGACTTTTTAAATATTCACTGACTATTTTGTGGGGTTTAAATACTGTCCGTAAATTATATCTTCGAAGTATTCTTGCCAGTTTTTCTGAAGTCCCCGCTATATAAGGAAGTGTTATATTTTTCAATGGTGTAACTTGAGTATTTTCAATCTCTTCTTGAACCTTGGTGGTATGAAGTTTCCTCTTAATTTTTCTTAATACTCTTGTAACTTCCGTTTTTTTTGTAGCCGTTGTAGTGGAGTTCTTCTTTTAGTTGTTTTATCTCATTTTTTAAATGAGTTTCATTGCTGCACAACCATTTAGCTCAGTATACTAATGTATAAATGATACCATGTTTTTGGGCTAGGTAGTGGTGGGATGAGACATTCCGATTTCTACCTGTAGCTGTAGGTTTTCTGTATAGTGTATGGCTGAATCTATTATTATATGGTGAATTTGATCTGTGGTTGTTTCGCGTTCATGAAGTTAAAAAAATTCATTAGTTGTTCTTTGCCGTGTTGCCAAATAATAAAACAGTCGTCTACGTACCTAAGCCATAATAATTTGGGTTTTACTGCCCATTTTTCTAAGGCTGACGATTCGAGGTCTTCCGTAAAGAGATTGGCCACAACTGACGACAGGGGACTTCCCATAGCGAGTCCTTGTTTTTGTTTGTATATGGTATTGTCATATTGAAAATAACACGAAGTTAGTACCAATTCAAATAAATCTAGCATCTCGTTATTTAACCAACCTTTGTTTTTTATTAGGTCGATGGAGTCTTGTACTGGGACGTTGGTAAATAAAGACTCGACATCAAAGCTTAATATATATATATATATATATATCAATCTATATATTTGTCTGTTACCGCTCTAGCGGTCGTAATTATTGTTTAAACGTTACGAAACGCGATATTTAGTCGTTTTATGTAAAAAGAACGATCAAGTTCGTTGACGGCTGAAATCGGGGGTTTAGAGGGGAGGATGTTAGAAAATTCGAAATATCTCTGTTACTATACGTCGGACTGAATAATTATATAGAACCAATCTTATTGCAAATTAAATGTCCTATAATTATTGTTATATGCATTTATTCTCTATCTTGAATATTAACCGAGATATTTGCATGTTTCAGTTTTCAGCCTTCAGCAAACCCCCACTTCTACTTATGTTACATAAAGAATACTCTATTATATAATAAACCACATTATTCGAAGCTTAAATATCAAATATTGTATTCAAGAGACCTTTATTATACGAGATATGTACATGTAAATATGTCCTGGTGTTGCCCCCCGTCTTTAGGTCTTGGATTACTAAAATTTGATTGATTGAGATAACAATTATTTTGACTCATTATTAATTACAGTACTAGATATTGTAAATAGATCTCAATAAAACTAATATGTTATATTCTGATATATTTCAGTAATTGTTTTAGCAGATTTCCCTTAGGGGAAATCAGCTATTGAGGTCGTACTCATGACGCGAGTTTCGAAAAATTTCTTCAAATGTCCATCGATCCTACCCAGGAGATGACGAAAATGAGGTCCGTTCAAAATTTTATATATATATATATATATATATATATGCCTGTTAACGCTCTAGCGGTCGCAATTTTTGTTTGATCGTTACCAAACTCGGAATTTAATCGTTTTATGTAAAAAGGAAGATCAAGTTCGTTAATGGCTGAAATCGGTCTAGTGGGAGGGGGGATTTAGAGGGGGGATTTTCGGAAAATTCGAAATATCTCCGTTATTATGCGTCGGATCGAAAAATTGTATAGAATCAATCTTATTACAAATTAAATTTACTATAAATATTGTTCTATACATTTATTCCCTATCTTGAATAGTAACCGAGATCTTTGCATTTTTATTAAATTTGGGCCGGTAACGGATTTTTGAGTTTCCCGCCAAAACCTAATTTGGCCCTTTGCCGTAAGTGTTGGGCTCTTGTATGGAGATTTCTCTATTGTATTACTTCACTTGGGAAATCTGCTTAGTTTACGCAGCCCCTGCGTGACGGACTTTTTGTTTCGGGGTAAGGCTGGCTGGCAGATCTGTTTGTTTTCATTTCAAACGCTTCCTGTCGGCAGGTGATTGAAATTGACTGAAGCATTTCTTACTTCCGTTTGTATTGTAGCGACGAGGTGCTCGCGAATGAATAACCTTGACAGCTAATCATAATTTCCATATGTTCGCGAGTATCTCGCTGCTATAGAGAAGTCCCTATAACTTAGTGAGGTTAGACTTAGTGAGTCTTCTATCGGCATTCGCGTTGAGAACCGTGTTTAGGTTAGTGCGTGTTTATAAACTGGGAAATACCGGAGTCTGAAGTGTGGCCGTGAATGGACCTATTTGTTAATAACTTTTACATATTTTATTTTACTGTTTTAATATATGTGATATAGTTAAATTGGCCTTGACTTCTTTACGTCTCGCATCGCCCCTCCACAACCATTTATGAGTATGAATATATACTATTGTTACGTTTTGTATTACCAAAACCAGTAATAAACGTTTTTAATAAGAGTTCTTTTGGATTGCAAAATTAAATACTCGCAAGTTTCACAGTTTTTATCACTGCACAATTTATTTCACAATGCACAATACACTTGGTAATTATTCTTAATTACTACTCACAGTATACACTGATAGCGTCACTGTTCTTCAATGAGTCACAGTCCAATAATTCAATCACGGTCACTGAAATTCACAGAAAGACGGGACTGCACTGTCCTTTACTTCGCGGCACTGCACTGTATTAAACACGGCACTAAACTGTTACAGTCACGGCACAACACTGTTCTTCTTATAAAAACACTTTACCCCACTGCACTAAGTCGCACTGTAGCACCGAACGCACATATGAGCACTTGAGAAGAAAACTGACTCGCTCGCGGCTGGCTGGTTCTTTATATAGGTCGTCGGCATACATCAAAGGGGAATTGTCTGGACCATTCGATGCTGGGCTGGGCGGGTCTAGTAGGGGGCTCTACCCTCTGTCGGCTTCTTTGACTCTCTCTCTGAAGGATTATTCATGTATTTAATTTTCGCAACACTATATATATATGTGTGTGTGTGTGTGTGTGTGTGTATGTGTGTGTCTGTGTGAGTTGGTTTTACACAGCTCAGTGAGTAATATAAGCCCCCGGAGGAAGGCGAACTTAAATTCTGTAATTATTTACGCATAAAAAATAACCCTCTTTGTCGATTTCTGAAAAGTAAGTATTTTCTGACAGAGCTAATATGACATCAGTTTTTTCAGATTCATGTGGTTCATGATCAAAGTGACGCTTGGCGAGCATGATCGTTGCAACACGAGCAGGAAACCAGAGACAAGGTTCGTGATCCGAGCATTCACGGGTGACTTCAGCTACGTCAACTTCGACCACGACATAGCCGTCCTGAGGTTGAACGCCCAGGTACCTCTCACAGAAACCATCAGGCCTATATGCCTCCCCAAAGATCCAGGTATATCACTTCAACATTAACCAAATTTCTATACTTCTACTCATATCACTCTAGAAATAAGGTAACGTATCGTGAAACGTCTTATTTCAAGCATAAACTCTACGTTTTGCTAGCATATTTGGTTTATTATGATCCAAGTTAAAAAATGTTCCGTGAGATTTCTCTAAAGTATAACGTATATTAACATAGATATTTGAAAAAAAATATTAATTATCAGTCTTTTGTAAACTACCACGACTACAAATGCGATTGTCAGTTCCAGTAACCATTTCATGAACCGCGAAAATTTTAAGTCCTGTCAACGTAGGCTTCTTATTGTTGGAAAAATAGATAGTAATGATGGGGATCAGTAGCGTATCCAGCAAATGGTAAACTGCTTAGTTTGCCTGCTTGGCGAACTTCTTCTTTGTCGAAGTACTCTTGGTAAGATTTTCAAAAAATGTATTCAAATGCACATCCATTCGAGCCAGGAGATGACGAAAATGATATATATTTTCCGTTGGCATTGTAGACCTCGGAGATTCAACCACGGGACTTGACGGATTCGGGATCGGAAGTTTACTTAGCGAGTTACCAACTGGACGTTCAACCCCCTTAACAAAGGAGATTAACAATGAGTTGTCTCCAGTAGACAGAAAGCATTCTTATATCCGGGGAGTGCAGAGTGGTCATATCACCGACAGTCAGTTTGTTAGTGGAGAGCCAATGTCCTCCGTCATACCGGTGAACTGTCAAGCTCATTTTCAAACTCCCGCAATTCAATCACTAGCGCGCTCTGTTAGCGAACCAGGGTACTAACGCCACGCTCATCCATTCAAATATAGACCATGCTGGGATGTTGGTTGACACCGGAGATCTACCGTCGGCCATCCTACGACTGAACTATATGGATGCCCACGTCAAAACATTGGATAAAAATTATTCTGATTCATTATAAATTACAGTATTAGATATAGTAAGTAGTTTTCAATATGCTATATTCCGATATACTTCACTAATTGGTTTTCTTTCCGGTGAACAATTTTTCTATCTATCTATTCAGTTGTGAGAGGTTGGCTGACCTGTTTGTTTAAAATTCAGATGCTTTTCTTTGGGAGTTTAATAAAATTGACTGAAAGATTTCTCATTAACGTTTGTATTTATTCACTTAATATTCATAGTGATGTTAAGGATTACTAGTAGTATGTATTTATCTATTTTAAAACTCCACGTGGGAAATCTGCTTAGTTTACGCAGCCTCTGCGTGTCGGGCTTTCTTTACATTCAGCTCACTCGTGATAGTGGTAGATGTACACACGCCTTAACCTGCACGGCCATCTGCCATATCCTGTGGCTTCTGCGTCAAACTATACAAAGGTAAAGCAATCAGAAGAATTAGGGGAAATAGTTCCTCGCAGCTCATAGCTTCATAAACTAATTAATAATGGACATAATGTACAAGTAAACTATAACATCAATGTGTTTGTAGCGGCGACTCACGTACTCGTAAGTGAGTGGTTGCTAAATAAGGTAACCTCGCGGTATAAAAAATACCAGATGGTTTTTTAAAAAAAGACAGTGAGTGAAAAAAGGTTAACCAGAATTGCTAGATTCAAATCACACCGGCAAGTTAAAAAAATATAATTTAGTGTCTCGTGCTAACTGTGACTGAGTTGAGGCTGTAGAAACTGTACTATAGTGAATAGTGAAACTACTAGATTTGTTACTTGTAAATATTTGATGTCAAGAAGTTTTTAATATACAAGTTGAAAAGCGAATAGAACTTTATTTCCCCCAAGCCCACTAAATACTTTTTACTCTTAACACTGACATGGTGCCAATGAAAACTAAGATTAAGAGAATCCGATATTTTTCCAGGTTAAATTGATCTCTGGAGAACCGATTGTTATTAATTTATAAGTACATGGTTATTGATTCCTGTGCTATTAGAGCTTAGCATCATCATTTTTTGTTCTATATGCAACGTTGTTAATGAGAAATTCGATGAATAAAAGACGAAAGTGGATTTTATTTAGAATACTAGTAATGATGAAAAAGTGGAATCTTAATAAAATAGAGATTTCAGCAGCTACATCTTCAATTTTCAAATATGGAGTCAGAAAAGGTCGTAAAAGGTTTATGACTAGAAATTTTTAATGTTATATGCATTCCGAGCCGATAATATGCGATATTCATTAAAAAGCATGGACTACATAAAACTTCATATATTAATAAAGAAACGTCTCTTGAAGCGATACGCCCGTGGCTTTGGCGATGCTCAGACATAGGTCGGCATACTTGTCATTTCATTTGCATACACTTTGGTATTCATAAGGCGGCTCCGTTAAAATCTCTTTGGCGTATTGAGCTCAGAGTGAGAATGTGCTATACAGTTCCTAGTCTGTTCAATTATCGTCTAGCTCAGAAGCACGTTGCAATGTAATTTACCAAATCATGGCTCTGAAAAGCTAAGATCTAAGTATTTATAAGTTAACATGAGGCAAAGAAGTAAGATTCAAACATTTATGGTGCATTTAACATGAGCATTGAATAGAAACAACTATCAGCATTCATTCACTAAAGGGATTCATGCTACCCTTTGTGTATGACAGCACATTAAGTGAGCCAGCTAATAAATAACCCCTTCTCCAGGCGAATATCGAACCTGGACAAGAAGCTAGATGCCTGGGTAAGTAGAACTCTGCTAGAAATATTTGGAGTGACTAAGAATGCTACTGAGACTGAACTTGTATTTATGTCAAAATAAAGTTTAAACGGTCCCTTAGTATCATTCAAACAGAAATAATACTTATATAATATTAACTAAAATTTATATAATTACCTTAAATAAGGCAGATAAGAAGGACCACACCTTGATAAGTACCGCCAAATAAATGGGGCAGCTTAATTGGTTTGTTTTTAAATTGATATATCCATGGTTTTTCAAAAAGTGAAAATTCTTTCTTTGTTTTGGTTAATTAAAGCTTTCTAATTTTATTTAGAAATAGCTTGTAAGTTATAAAAGAAAACCAGGCAGTTTCGCGAAAAATATATGTTATGCAAACTAGTCGGCGAATCAGTACTTGGCAGTTAACGAATACAAATTAGTCATCTACGAATCGGAAATAGAAACACACACAGTGAGTAAAATGTTAACGGTTTGATAATGCGTACTGTTTAACAACAAAGGCTCCCATGGAAATAGTTTGAAGGGATGAATAGATGATGTCCGCCTTCGTAGTACATTCTCGCGGTAAGGGCTTTTAAGCTGGATATCCCTAGAGATATGTCCTTTCAAAGTACACGTGCTTCCTGGGGAACAGGGCTGTTCGTGTTAGCTCGTATAAGCATGAAGTCACTGTTCAATGTTATATATACCTCGAGGGAAGTACTGGTAAATACTGAGAACTCAAATAGCGACTCAGGTACAGAATAAGTTTCTCCGTTGAACGTCTAAGGATGAAACATGTGATCCTATTTCATTTGGTGCTTTCAGGATTAGGAGTGGTAACTTACTTACGTTCCTATGACAAGAAGATCTGTTCCTCTCCCTCTTTCCCACTCTCCTTCCCTCCTGTTGTCTCCTTTCTTGCACCGCAATCGCATGCTGCTTGCCTCCTTTTCTTAAATCTGTACAGGTATGAGCCGAAATCTCTGTGGTCACCCATAAACTGTGTCGTCCAGTAATGGGGGGTTGCCCACTGGAGGGATATCCTTTCCTTAACTGTGGGGAAGAACTTTTTTGTCACGTCTCTTTTTTGGCAAGTGCTCCAAATGTTTCCCACGCTTCGAGTACGTATTTGTTCGCCCTGTTCCCTTGATAGCTTTAACTGCATCTCCTTCGATCGGCTGGTTTAGATATTCTGCTGGTTCTCTTGGAGTAATCGCTGGAGTTGGCAAGCCATTGATCCTGCACATCTTTGTGATCTTGGCTTTAAGTATTACATATTTTGGTGGCACGCCAGCATTTACATTCACCGCCTCGTAAGATACTATTCGATACGCTTTGATAAGTCCTACTGAAAAGGACCTCTGTACTCGATTTAATGCTGCAAAGTGGCGTTTCTTCATCATCCGTCCACAAGTTGGGGCGGCATACGTTAACACGTACGCGACATAGGAAACACGCTTTGTACAATGTTATCGATGGTTTATATCTCAAGTCCCATTAGCAGATATAATCTTTTGTTCAACAGGCCTCATTCAAATATGTTTGTATGTATTGGTTAAAATAAATTGTGGCCCCTAGAAAATATTCATTGATGATATCACATACACCATTTATCCATGTAATAAATAGTAAAGACCCACCGAAACCAACAGGTGTTAATTTTGCTAGGAATAAGAAGTCGCGAGATATGTTCTCTTATTGTTAACTGTGATGATGGGATTGTGGATTTAATGAGGGCAAATACAAAAATATAAATAAATAACACAATAATATTGAAGTTACAGAACAAATGTATAACTTCAATGTTTGAGAAACTAGGTTATACATTTCTCGATAGGTCTCAGAATAACTGAGATGCATTGATCTTTATGTTTTACTCATTTTTATCCGTCCTATTTCGAATAAAAAAATTGTGTCATGAGTACAACCTCAGCTAAAAAGAAGTCCGTCAAGTAGGGGCTGCGTGAACTAAGCATAATTCCTAAGTACTCGTCTGACACACTACTGATCACATCTCACCATACATTCTCTATTTCTAAATAACAATTCCATGAATAGATGTGTGGGGGGAGGGGTTACTACTGATAACTGAAAACAAGAAAGTTCGAATAGCTCCCTTAATATGTGAGTTAAGAAAAAATGTATACAACAACAATTGTAGAGCATAAAAATAGTAATAGGGTTAAGGCGGGGAGTAGGCCCATCAATTATAACATGGTATCATATAGAAATTCTTTGTGTTCATTTATATAAAAATTGAAATTTCAGAAGAGAATTACGCCGGAGTGAAAGCAGTAGCTACAGGTTGGGGGACACTCAAAGAAGATGGTAAACCTTCGTGTAGACTGCAAGAAGTCGAGATACCCGTTATGGATAACTCTGATTGCAGAGCTAACACCAGCTACAACCCAGGCATGATCAGCGACAACATGCTCTGTGCTGGCTACGAAGAAGGCAAGAAAGACTCATGCCAGGTAAACATCATCCAGTTACTTTCCTATTTCTGCAGGATCTCTACTAACTGTATAACTTCCAGGTGTTAGTCCATCTAAATCCTCCACCTCTTTAACCTAAGCCTCAACTCGTGGAACAATCAAAATGAAGCTTAGTCCGTCAGGGTCCATCCGCCGACTTCCCATATCCTTCACAGTCTATCGTCTTTAACATCTCAGATAGTAAGCAGAACGACCACTCTATCCACACCTACTGAGTATTATTTCTGCCCTGTCCTGTCATGGCTCCAAATACCTTTCCTATATCATCGAATTAACCGGTTCCTAGGACCACCTGGAATTTATGTCAGTATCCACTCCTTTGCTCCTTACTTCTACTAACCAGGAAAAGTGATCTCCCCAAATTCGATTGGTCCACCAATCTTCCCAACTACTAGTAGAAGATCTCAATGATTTTTGAATTTTCAATACTTATTTTGAGTGCTAGATCTCATGCTGTTTGATGCAAATTCGTTAGATGCCCCTGCCCGGCTAACCTAGTACATCCGAACCAGGTGATTTCCCTTAAGGAAAATCTGCTAAAAGCATCGATATTCTTGAAAAAAAAGAAAAGAAAATATGATTGGACTTTGGCAGTCAAGAAAACTTCCCAAGAAATGCATGTGTGATACTATTTCCATTTGGGAGTAGAGCTCTGGACTTGAGCAACGTTATAGTAGGAAAATCCTTACTTTAAGACATCATGATATACCAACTCCTTTTCATTTTACATAAGCACCTTTAAGAGTAATTCTCAGCAATCGCTTTTATGAATTATTTATTCATTAATCATCCTGCTTACACTCATTTCCTGGCTGCAGTATCATCATAATGAATTCAATTATCTAAAATATAATAGAAATTTGTTTAAGAAAATTTAAACAATCCATTAAATATGAATTTTTCTCTCTAGGTCTTCTACAGAATACAAATAAAGTTTACTTTAAGAGAGAGAGAGAAAAGGCATGAAAAGTTTCATAAGAATAAATCAACCGTATTATTATTATTGATTTCATTTTTTAGTAAATTAAATGGGAAAATGCCATCATTTCATTCAACGCCCTAAAAAATATACAATTCCATACTGCATTTACCCGCTGTGGCGCAATGACAAGTGACCTTTCGCCCAACGACTGTAGGTCGTGTAACAAGTGGTTCTGAATTGCATTAGGGCATTCTGTTTGTAATGCCCTGAAAATGGAGGAGTGAGAATAACGGAAACCGTTCTTAAGAAAGGTATTAGCATAGATTGAGCCTAGTAATTCGTAACTCTGAGACAATGCCACCTCAGCTAGAGTAGGCCGATACTACTGGCCTACTGACCCAACTACAGTATTCCACTGGCCAATAGCAACGACCAGTAACCTGAAATGGGATATTTCTAGGCGTGAAACATACTTCTGTTCAACCATACGAACATCTGTAAATGACGATACCATCTCAAATTTAATTTTATATTTCTCGATTAATATCTAGCCTACAAAACAAGGCTTCAAATTGGACATGAGATGGTTAATCTGAAAAGCATTCGAAACGATAGGGCTATTTATTTATATGTTAGAATATAGTTGTATCGTACATTATTCAAGCAATTATTGTTCTCGAGTGTAATTCTGAAAAATAGAACTACCTATCATAATGTTTGGCTTCAATATCGATTTAGTATGTGTTCACTGAAGAGCCAATCCTAGGGGAAAATATAAAGACACTGTGAGGAACTCTATAAACCGTACTTAATCTTTTTAGTGAAGAAGGAAGGGGATATTTGATCCAGTTGAATTCATTACCTGGACTCCTTTATTGCCTCCCCAAGAGGGAAAAATATAAAGACACATTGAGGAACCCTAGAAAACGTACTTAATATTTTTAGTGTATAAGGAGGGGGATATTTGATCCAGTTGAACTCAATGCCTGCACTCCTTTATTGCCTCCCCAAGAGGGAAAAATATAAAGACACATTGAGGAACCCTAGAAAACGTACTTAATCTTTTTAGTGTATAAGGAGGGGGATATTTGATCCAGTTGAACCCATTGCCTGCACTCCTTTATTGCCTCCCCAAGAGGGAAAAATATAAAGACACTGTGGAGGAACCCTATAAAAAGTACTTAATCTTTTTAGTGAAGAAGGAAAACGTACTTAATATTTTTAGTGTATAAGGAGGGGGATATTTGATCCAGTTGAACTCATTGCCTGCACTCCTTTATTGCCTCCCCAAAAGGGAAAAATATAAAGACACTTTGAGGAACCCTAGAAAACGTACTTAATATTTTTAGTGTATAAGGAGGGGGATATTTGATCCAGTTGAACTCATTGCCTGCACTCCTTTATTGCCTCCCCAAGAGGGAAAAATATAAAGACACATTGAGGAACCCTAGAAAACGTACTTAATATTTTTAGTGTATAAGGAGGGGGATATTTGATCCAGTTGAACTCATTGCCTGCACTCCTTTATTGCATCCCCAAGAGGGAAAATATAAAGACACTTTGAGGAACCCTAGAAAACGTACTTAATATTTTTGTTTTTTGTTTAAATGTCAAATATATATATCTGTGTGTGTGTGTGTGTGTGTGTATACTTATATGCAGGTCGGGTATCATCAAATTCTAAGCATAATACCAATTTACTAGTTATTGTTTATGTTTTAGGGTGACAGTGGAGGACCACTCGTTCGAGAGAGGCCTGACAAACGTTTCGAGCTCGTAGGTAAGACTAGCAAATAATCCCTTAACAACCATATTATCTCCTAACCCGACTCCCGTAAATTATGCTTTAATCCTACCTACTTTTGTAAAACAACCATATTATCTCCTAATCCTACTCCCACAAATTATGTTTTAATCCTACTATTGTAAAACAAGCATATTATCCCCTAATCCTTCTCACACAAATTATGTTTTAATCCTACTATTGTAAAACAAGCATATTATCTCCTAATCCTTCTCACACAAATTATGTTTTAATCCTACTATTGTAAAACAAGCATATTATCTCCTAATCCTTCTCACACAAATTATGTTTTAATCCTACTATTGTAAAACAAGCATATTATCTCCTAATCCTACTCCCACAAATTATGTATCAATCCTACTATTGTAAAACAAGCATATTATCTCCTAATCCTTCTAAAACAAATTATGTTTTAATCCTACTATTGAAAACAAGCATATTATCTCCTAATCCTTCTAACACAAATTATATTTTAATCCTACTATTGCAAAACAAGCATATTATCTCCTAATCCTACTACCACAAATTATGTTTTAATCCCACTATTGTAAAACAGGCATATTATCTTCTAATCCTACTCCCACAAATTATGTTTTAATCCTACTGTTGTGAAACAAGCATTTTATCTCATAATCCTACTCACACAAATTCTGCCTTAATCCTACTATTGTAAAACAAGCATATTATCTCCTAATCCTACTACCACAAATTATGTTTTAATCCCACTATTGTAAAACAGGCATATTATCTCCTAATCCTACTCACACAAATTCTGCCTTAATCCTACTATTGTAAAACAATAATATTATCTCCTAATCCTACTACCACAAATTATGTTTTAATCCCACTTTTGTAAAACAGGCATATTATCTCCTAATCCTACTCACACAAATTCTGCCTTCATCCTAATTTTGTAAAACAAGCCTATTATCTTCTAATCCTACTCCCACAAATTATGTTTTAATCCTACTATTGTGAAACAAGCATTTTATCTCATAATCCTACTCACACAAATTCTGCCTTAATCCTACTATTGTGAAACAACCATATTATCTTCTAATCATACTCCCACAAATTATATATTAATCCTACTATTGTAAAACAAGCATATTATCTAATAATCCTACACACACAAATTCTGCCTTAATCCTACTATTGTGAAACAATCATATTATCTCCTAATCCTACTACCACAAATTATATATTAATCCTACTATTGTAAAACAAGCATATTATCTAATAATCCTACTCTCACAAATTCTACCTTAATCCTACTAATGTAAAAAAGTATATTATCTCATAATCCTACACACACAAATTCTGCCTTAATCCTACTATTGTGAAACAATCATATTATCTCCTAATCCTACTACCACAAATTATATATTAATCCTACTATTGTAAAACAAGCATATTATCTAATAACCCTACTCTCACAAATTCTACCTTAATCCTACTAATGTAAAAAAGTATATTATCTCATAATCCTACACACACAAATTCTGCCTTAATCCTACTATTGTGAAACAATCATATTATCTCCTAATCCTACTACCACAAATTATGTTTTAATCCCACTATTGTAAAACAGGCATATTATCTCCTAATCCTACTCACACAAATTCTGCCTTCATCCTACTATTGTAAAACAACCATATTATCTTATAATCCTACTCTCACAAATTATGTTATAATCCTACTATTGTAAAACAACCATATTATCTCATAATCCAACTCCCACAAATTATGTTATAATCCTACTATTGTAAAACAACCATATTATCTCATAATCCTACTCTCACAAATTATGTTATAATCCTACTATTGTAAAACAACCATATTATCTCATAATCCTACTCTCACAAATTATGTTTTAATCCTACTATTGTAAAACAACCATATTACCTCCTAATCCTGCCCACACCAATTATGTCTTAATCCTACTATTGTAAAACAAGCATATTATCTCATAATCCTACTCACACAAACTATGCCTTAATCCTAATACTGTAAAACAACTATATTATCTCCTAATCCTACTCCCACAAATTATGTCTTAATCCTGCTATTATACAGTACACATTTTCCCCTTATCATCTTACAAAAACATATATTCACCTTATCCTACAAAATAGCTCTAATTCGTAGCACCTACATACGTTATCCTATACAAAGACGAATATTGCCCTAATCCTACAAAATAGGTCTTACTCGTAGCAACAACATATTTTCGCCATGTCCAACACCAGCAAATTATCCCTAATCCTATTCCTTCACAAAAGGTGTTACTCGTAGCAATAACGTATTTTTGCCTTATCCTTTGCCAAAAAGAAATATTGCCCTACTCCTACTTCTACTAAATAGGTCTTGCCCCAGCTTCATTCAAAGACTTTTAAATAATATACCTCAGTGCTCAGTTCATCAACGTTACTTATTAATTCTTTTTTATTATTAGGTATCGTATCGTGGGGCAACGGCTGCGCCAGGCCTGGTTTCCCAGGGGTCTACACTAGAGTCACGAGGTACGTCAACTGGATCATGGACAACTCAAGGGACGGCTGCTTCTGCCAAAACGACTGACATATGCCAAAGCAACTTTTTTAATATTTATATTGTATTTATTGTTTTTTTAAATAAAATTTTCTTAAAACTATTGTATTCTCATTGTATTGCATCATTAAAGTAGCGGTTACCTTTAATTTCTAGCACAGTATATATATATATATATATATATATATATATATATATATATATATATATATATATAGGGTTGATGCAAAATTAGTGCAGGTTTTTAATATTCATTGAAAATAGGCCATATCTTTACTTTAACTATATATATTTAATCAAAATAATTTCCATCTGAATCAATGCACTTTTGCCAACGTTCAACAAGTTTTCTTATTCCATCAGAAAAAAAATCTGAATCTGTGACTCAATGAAGTCACGAAACGAATTTTCAATTTCATCATGGTTTTGAAAAATTTTCTCCCTCAAAAAGTTATCCAGATGCCTGAAAAAGTGGAAGTCTGTAGGAGAGAGGTCAGGTGAATAAGGTGGGTGTGGGAGAACTTCGTAGCCCAACTCGTGCAGTCGTCGTAGCGTTGGTTGTGCGACGTGTGGTCTGGCGTTATCATGGAGAAGGATAGGTCCCTTCCGATTCATCAATGCTGGGCAAAGACATTGTAATTTTTGATTCATGTTGTCAATTTCTTGACAGTACTTGTCAGCAGTTATAGTCTCACCTCGATTGAGAAAGCTGTAGTGGATAACACCATTGAGTACCCATATCGAGGTGTGGCTACAATGTAGGAGGCACCTAGCCGTGAAGCCTTAATCCATCCTACACCAATCCAACAACCTCATGGTGACTGAGGATTCGCTACGATGGTCAGAAGCGAATCCTATGGAAGGGACAGTCTCCTACTACCCAGCTCCCACACGAGAGAACTGCTCCCACACATGTACCAGTTTACCTGGCCTGTATGTCCTCGTGCTTTGAACACACGACCACTACGTCTATGACCGGCAGTGAAGGCAAGCCTCCACTCAGGACACCACCCAGCCCGTAGTTCACATTGAGTAAGCCGCTAGAACTTACCCCATTAAGGCAGGAGTGATCCCCTGCCCGGAACAGCAAAGCCGACTAAGGACCTACTGTTCCTACGGTTCCCCTACCCAGCAGCTACACAGCGGGGGCTTACTACTGCCACTGGGGAGGGCCGGCCCCGTGCCGGAAAGTGGATAACACCAGCAGTATACAACCAAACTGTGACCATAACTTTTTTTGGGTGCAGGTTGGGCTTAGGGAAAGGTTTTGGTTGTTCATCTTTGCCCAGCCATTGGCTACAACGCCTTCTGTTGTCGTATAAGATCCATTTTTCATCGCACGTCACAATGCGATCATTTTTATTGTGTGTCACAAGCATGGAACAGATTTCAAAGCGGCGATTTTTTTGGTGGTCCTTTAATTGGTGTGGCACCCACTTGGACAACTTTTTTACCTTACCAATTGCTTCCAAGTGGCGTACAACTGTGGATTGGTTCACGCCGAGTTCTACCGCTATTTCTCGGGTGGTTTTGGTTGGGTCTTCTTCCAATTTTATTGGGGAGCCAACAATTTTATTGGGCACTAACGATTGAGCCGAACTTAACAAAATTCTGTATGTGAATTAGCATTTTCATTAATTAGAATGAACGGGAGCGGGGGTTATAAGGGAGGTCTGAATAAAAAAATCGAGATATTTTACTTTCTATTTGTTTTTAGGCAAACGTGCACATAGCAAATGTTTTGTGTTATTAAAAGTAGCTTTTGTTTTAAACATAATATTATTAAATTTAATATCCTAATCGCTTGAAAATTAAAAATTGCGATTTTTTGTTTCTTATTGTTTATTTATATATATATATATATATATATATATATATATATATATATATATACATATATATATATATATGAAAAACACCAGTTAGCCACAAACATAGGTTTCATGTAGGCAAGTAGACTGGATAATAAAGAGTGAATGAATGTTGTCTCGACATAGAATAGTTTGGATTGATTGTCGAGTGGACAGTGGTAAAGGGACACCTACAAGTGGTTAGTGGGCAAGTTGTGGCCGCCAATTCCACTTGGCTCTAGTGGTAAGTGGATCCTCCCCGGCTCCAGTCAGTGGTATTGTGTTACCCAGCGACTAGCAACATACACTCCCTGCTCGTACTTATACAAGAACAACTACAACAGTTAGAGCTGAGCAAATGGGCTCCTTATTTATCTCGAAACGTAAAAGTTAAATGAGAACAATATTTGATATTTAGGTTTCAAATAAAGTGCTTCATAATATATATAACAGCCTATTGTTAATATGACGTGTCAGAGTGGGGGTTTACTGAAGACCGAAAATGAATAAATCTTAATATCACGGTTAATAATGAAGATAAAAAAAAAACGTACATTACAACATTTATAGTACATTACATTTGCACTAAGATTAGTTCTATAGAATCTTTTGATCCGGCGCATAATAACAGAGATAAATCGAATTTTCGAAATTCACCCCTCTAAACCCCCCTCCCACTAGTTTGACTTCAGCCATTAACGAACCCGACCATTAATTTCACATGAAATGCTTATATATCGAATTTTGTTACGATCAAATAATAATTGCGATCGCTAGAGCGTTAACAGACACCGCGGGCAGACAATGGGCCCCAGTGGCTCTCTTGCCACTAATGCACTTCATTTAAAATTATTTCTATTGAATGTGATACACGATATCTCTGTTCCAATACCCTGGATCGCAAAATGCCATAGGCCTTATTGAAAAGTGTAAAATCGTATCGCATAGATGCACGAAGATAGTTGCATTTTAGCAGATTTCCGCCCTCTTTAGCCCCCCCTCCCTCATAAATCGCTTTTGATCAAAAGAGGTTTTGCACAAGTAGATGGTATAACAGTCACATTTGAGCTATGCCAAACGCCAAAAATGGTCAAAATGGGTTCAGGGAGGATCTAAATGGATACGTTCGTTGGAATTTGGAAATGGATTAGAATGCTCCTTTGTAAAAAATATTCCGCCATGCAAGTGCTGAGGCAGTATAAAATTTCCATAGTATATCATTATTAGCAGATTTCCCTTAAGGGAAATCAGCTATTGAGGTTGTACTCATGACGGAATTTTCGACATTTTTCTTCAAATGTCCATCGATCCTACCTAGTAGATGACGAAAATGAGGTCCGTTCAAAACTGTATATATATATATCTATATATATATATATATATTTGTCTGTTACCGCTCTAGCGGTCGCAATTTTTGTTTAATCCTTACCAAACTTCATATTTAAGCGTTTTATGTAAAAAGAAAGATCAAGTTCGTTAACGGCTGAAATCGGACCAGTGGGAGGGGGGGTTTAGAGGGGAGGATTTTCGAAAATTGGAAATATCTCCGTTACTATACGGCGGATCGAAAAATTACACAGAATCAATCTTATTACAAATTAAATTTACTATAAATATTGTTCTATGCATTTATTCTCTATCTTGAATATTAACCGAGATATTTGCATTTTTCAGTTTTCACCAAACCGCCACTTCTACTCATGTTACGTAAACAATACTCTGATACATAATAAATCACATTATTGGAAGTTTAAATACCAAAAATTGTATTCAAGAGACCTTTATTATACGAGATACATGCAAATATGTACTGGTGACTCCCCCCCCCCATCTTAAAGTTTTGGACTACTAAAATTTTTTTGATTGAGATAACAATTATTCTGACTCATTATTAATTACAGTACTAGATATAGTAAATAGTTCTCAATAAAATTAATGTGTTATATTCTGATATATTTCAGTAATTGTTTTTCTTTCCGGTGTGAGGCGGGACCCGTTTGTTTACATTTCTAACCTAACGCTTCCTGTCGGCAGGCTATTGAAATTGGATGAAACATTTCTTATTTCCGTTTGTATTTATTCACGGTGTTGTGTTAGCAGTATGTATATTTATCTATTACTAAACTTCACGATGGAAATCTGCTTAGTTTACGCAGCCCCTGCGTGACGGACTTTTTTTCTTTTGCCATTGAAGACCACCGTGATCTTTAGTCAAATCCAAGAAACATTCGTGATCAGAGTTTTTATGGAGTGCGTGAACCATTCGTCTTACAACCGCAACCGTTAATCAAAGAGGTTTAGAATTTGCGGTTTATTGCTGTTGTCGTTTCTGTTCCTTCTGCTGGTATGAAATCATTTGTGACAAATTAAATTTCAAGTAATCTCAAAAAATAATTTTCAGATGTAAAAAAACAGTTTAGCCAACGTCTTGTTGCTGAATATATATATATATACTTCAATGAGATGAAAAACAATTACATTGCTATGCTTCAATATAAGATTATAAATAAATATTGTAATTTATATTGATAACAATCAGGCTAATTTTTGTTAGCAGAGAATAGATAAGGGGCAGGTCATAAATATCAATAAGATGGTATCTAAAAAAGTAAAACTTGAATGAAAACGATATTTGAGAAAACTCTTGTGAGTTCATTTCATCATCTATTGTCTACTTCTGTCGTGGTTAGAGGATATATTTCCTATTTTGAATCATTTATCCCTCTAAACCCCCAACCCCGATTTCAACAATTACCTAGTGTATAGTTTACAACTGACCTCGTTTTCGACATCTTTTCGGTAGAATCGGTAGACATTGGAAGACATTTTTCCAAAATCCCGTCATGGAGTACAATCACAATCTGCTAAAATGTCACCTTTCACAACCCACGAGTCCTAAATAGTCTAGATAATTTACATATTAGTAAGGATAATGATTTTTAATTCCATAATGTTTACAAAAAAAATGGTAGAATCAAATGAATAATAAAAAATGGGCATAGTAATTGGAAAGTACTTCGAAAATAAACTATTTGAAAGTATTTTTTGTGCTTGAGCCACAAAAAAAGCCATTATAAGTTTACAATCAGAAAAACCTTAAATAAAACGACTGCAAAATAGTCTTGAAGAAATAGATCAATTTATAGAGAATGAATCCTCTTTGTATGGTGTGATAGATAATAAACATGAATAAATGAATAATAATAGCTATGCTCAAATATAGCCCATTAATACAAGACACCAATGTTTGAAATTAGTAAATAGGTATAAGGTGCATTATGCCTACTTCATCATTTTATGTGAACCTGGCAGCTTTAATCATTTTAATTCTCGTGGGGTTAGTAAGAACGGGAGACCCTTGTGGTAAGCATATTTCCTAACACAAACATCTGAGAAATTCCAAGTGATGAATAGTAATAAGTGTGTTCAGTTAAAATATTTAGCTTCCCCCCATATTGCGAAGCAAATCACCAGTTATGGAATACATCGTTTCCATTTTTCAAGGCATAACTATAAATAATTTACAATTATAAAACATAGTTTGTATACATTACGAATACTTATGAACATTAGTGTTAAGAATAACTACGAGAGGATGAATAGAAAATACGATGGTAAAATGTTTATATTGTGTTTCTAGATAAGATTAAAATTTGGGTCTTGCCAAATGGGCAATATTCTCTTTATTCTACATGTTTTTTCTTCATATATTTTAAAAAATATAATCCTAATTTTCTATGAATGCTGGCTAGTGGTGCCAGGCTATTGAAAAATGATGCCCGCTACTAGTGCTTACAGTTTTTACACATTTTTGTTTATTTAGGCATTGCTTATTGAATATAAATTATTTGCCTTTGAAATCTTGTGAGCAAGCTTCTTATGTCATCAGTGCCATAGTATAAAATATTTACAGAGTGTGGTGAATCTAAACCTACTGGTCTGTACATTGTCGGAGGGAAGCAAGCTATACCTCACCAATTCCCCTGGATGGCATTAATACTTCGTAACCACCGCCTACAAGGAGCTGGCTCACTACTAAATGACAGATACATACTCACAGCAGCACATTTATTAATAAGGTATTTAAAAATTATAACTAGCAAACTGCACATATTTCTCACCTTTATAAAGTGAATCAAGTTCAGCACAATACTCGTTGCTAATTTTTTCATTCCAGATAATAAAAGTCCGTCACGCAGGGGCTGCGTAAACTAAGCAGATTTCCCACGTGAAGTTTTACAATAGAGAAATCTGCCGAATAAGAACTGTAGTAGTAAGAAACCTCTAAACCTAAAACATTATTTAGGGCGTAATAACCCAGTAGTTTCTAGCCCCAAAAAACAGTTAACCTAACCTCTAAACCTATTCACAAGGGACGAATAGTTATGGAAACGGCCACCAGAGCTCTCGGCGGAAAGTCCGAACATAGCCTACTGGTAACCACACGCAGATTACAAATGCAAATATCTCGGTTAATATTCAAGATAGAGAATAAATGCATATAACAATATTTATAGTAAAATAAATTTGCAATAAGATTGGTTCTAGACAATATTTCGATCCGATGCATAATAACGGAGATATTTCGAATTTTTGAAAATCCCCCCCTCTAAACCCCCCCTCCCACTGGTCCGATTTCAGCCGTTAACGAACTTGATCTTCCTTTTTACATAAAACGATTAAATACCGAGTTTGGTGACGATTAAACAAAAATTGCGACCGCTAGAGTGTTAACAGACAAATATATATATGTCTATATATATATATATATATATATATATATATATATATATATATATATATATATATATAGTTTTGAACGGACCTCATTTTCGTCATCTCCTGGGTAGGATCGATGGACATTTGAAGAAATTTTTCGAAAATCGCGTCATGAGTACGACATCAATAGCTGATTTCCCTTAAGGGAAATCTGCTAAAAGATTATGGGTGCGTGCAAGTTCGTTAATGGCTAAAATCGGACAAGTGGAAGGGGGGGGGCAATCTTATAGAAAATCGAATGATCTGTAAATGTTTTTCTATGAATATTTTCTCGATCATGAATATTAACCGAGATATTTGGATTTTATAGTTTTCGACTTTCCGTAAATCCCCACTCCTGCTCATGTCATATTAACAATACAAGCTCTTATATCATGAAACACTTCATTACAAGGTTAAATACCAAATATTGTTTTCATTGAACTTTTACTTTGTGAGATATATGCAAATACGTTCTGTTGACCCCCCCCCCCTTCTTTTGTTCTTGGATTACTAAAATTTGAGTGATTGAGATAAAAATGATTCTGATTCATTACAAATTACAGAACTAGCTATAGTAAATAGTTTTCAATAAAATTAATATGTCTTATTCAGATATATTTCATGAATTCATTTTCTTTCGGTCTAGAATAGTTCTATCTATTCAGTGCTGCGAAGTTGGCTGGTCTGTTTGTTTACAAATCTGACGCTTTCCGTAGTAGAGATTATTAACTTGTAATTTGACTGAAGGATTTCTCATTACTGTTTGTATTTATTCACTTAACATTCACGGTAGTGTTACCAGTGTGTATATTTATCTATTGCAAACCTTCGCGTGGGAAATCTGCTTAGTTACGCAGCCCCACCCGTTTACGTGACGGACTTTTTTTGACTTATGGAAGGGTCAAAATGGGTTCTGGGAAAGGCCAAAACGGACGACTTCTTTAAAATCTGTGACCCAGAAATTGTTGAGATAACGATACTTTCTCCCAATTAGCCATAGTAGCATAAAGCACACGAAAATAAATAAAAAGAAATAAAAACTTCCTTTATGTAAGCCACCACGTTTTGCACGTAATGTATTCTTGTACAGGATCCAAAAATGTCTTAGAACATAATTTATAGATATTTCCATGATAAATGAAAAATGTCGTATACGTAAAGAGAAATTTGATTTTTTTGTTTTTACTTTTCGTCCCTTATAAAACGTGCTCCATAATATAACTGATTTTAACGAAAAACAAGGGTTCACTTTAAAAACTTTCTTATTAATAGCTCCATTCTATACAACTCTGAACACACTCTTTTGTTTTTGAAGTTGTTAGTAAAACAAACAGCTGTTTATAATTCATTCATTAAAATAATTATTAAATGAATGGCTTTCTTCTTCTAAGTGTTCTTCATGAAAAAAGTCCGAACTTCTTGCACATCCCGTTGTGATTCTTCTGGTGCAATGGTTTTGTCATTACATCTGCAACTTGGTATTCAGAAGGGACTCTCTCATCAATTTCTCCTTCGGAAACCAACTCTGACAAAGAAGTGTCTAGTTTTTATATGCTTCGTTCTACGAAAATATTTCGGATTCTGTGCTAGTCTTATGGTAGCTTCATTATCAATTTGAAGCTCAGGGATTCTCTTCAATCTCGTAATGCCTGAGTGTAGTCTCTTTAGCCAGGTCAGTTCTCTTGCTGCTTCGCTGGCTGCAACAACTTCTGCCTCTGTAGTGAATATTGCTACTGAAGGCTGACTCTGGCTCAGCCATGATATTGCTGCCCCGGAATAGGTACAGAAACCCCCGATGTAGAGTGACCAGTGATACCATCTCCTCCTAGGCCTGCATCACTATAGCCTTCCAGGATGCCACTACGGTATCCTCGCCGGTACACTAGCCCCATGTCTGTTGTTCCCCGAAGGTATCTGAAAATCCTGCTGACTCTAACCCAGTCTTCTCTGCTAGGTTTCTCCAGTGTCCTGGAAGCAACACTAACTGCATAAGCTATATCTTCTCGTGTATCTGTCATGAGATACATTAATGCACCCACTGTCTGCCTATATGGAAAATTCTCCTTCAAGTCTTCATTTGACAAAGCTTTCCCTGATTTATTACTCTCCTTCAGCATTAGAGTCGAACAGGCTTGCAATTATTCCATCCAAATTGTTCCAAAATGTTTTCAGTGTATACTTTCTGATCCACAATTGATAGAACTATTAAACCTCTGTTTTATTTGAAACTCCAAGAAATATGAAGCAGGCTTCTTAGTGATCTTGAATTCTCTCTTCAGGCATTGTAGGAACTCATCCAACAGACTATCATCAGTAGCAGCGACCATTCCGTCATCTACATATAGAGCAATGATGAGTTTCTTACTACCATTATTCTTAATAAATAAACAGGGGTCTGCATCACTCTTTACAAAACCTAAACCAAGTAAAAATTTACCTAATCGCATATTCCAACATCGTGGAGCTAGTTTCAGACCGTAGAGACAATAAACGGCATATTCTGTTAGTTCCATCACTGAATCCTTCTGGCTGTTCCATATAGATCTCCTCATCAAGTTTGCCGTATAAAAATGCTGTAGGAACATCAAATTGTCTCAGCTTCAAACCTTCGTTGGCAGCTACACTAAGCAAAGCCCTGACTGTACCTGCTTTGGCTACAGGACTAAAGGTTTGCCCATATTCGGTTCCTCTCTTCTGAGCGTAACCATTAATAACAAGACGAGCCTTATACTTTTCAACTGTTCCATCTGGATTAGTCTTTAACTTATAAACCCATTTACAAGGCAGCGCTCTCTTTCCTTGGAGTAGATCTTGAAGGACCCAAGTATTGTTTTCTCTTAGAGAGCTCATCTCGACAGATATAGCTTGCTTCCAGTTTTGATGGGTTTCAAGAGATACAGCTGCTTGATATGAAGCTGGTTCGTTATCATCAATCGTCCCCAATTCTAAGACATAGCCATCATATCTGCGAGGTGGAAGTAATGCAGTGAGATCCCGAAGTTCTATTCCGTGACCCTCTCTTTCTTCATCCCTTCTTTCTCCAAGTGCCTCTTCCTCCTCTTGAGGATGCTCATCCTCCACTTCGTCATTTTCATGTTCTTCTTCGTCATGCCTATATTCCCTATTCTCCACGATGCAATTTTTGCTCAACTTCAGATTCACAAAATTTTCATCCTTCGAATCTATAATTTTAGTATCAAGAGCATTTTCCCTTTACCAGATTCTGTACCCGTCATCATTGTCATAGCCAATTAATATTTCTTTCATGGCTTTTCTGTTCATTTTCTTCCTTCTGTGGCCTGGAATATGTGCATAACTTGTGCAACCTATTAACTTCAAATGTTTTAGATTAGGTTTCCTTCTAGTCCACAATTCAAAAGGGGTACTTTCTCAATCCAGATCTATTTTATGTAAGCAGCAGTGTTTATCATTTCTTGCCCATAGTCCCTGGGGAATATTTCCATGAGCACACATAATAGTCCTGGCAGTTTCTACAATGGTCCAGTTGTCCCTCTCCGAACATCCATTCTGCTGAGGAGTATAGGGCATAGTCAGCCTCTGTCGTATCCCATGCTCTTGGAGAATTCCTCTTACAGCATTACTATCAATCTGCCCGCCTTTGTCACTGAGTAGTACTTGAATTGCATGCCCCATTGCTTTACACTCTTTCATAACTCTTGCAATTTCATTGGCACCTCAGATTTCTTCTTCATGAAATATACTACTCAGAACCTCGAGTAATCATCTATGAATAGAACAAAATATCGATTATTTCCTAATGAATAATGGGCCACAGACATCAGCATGAACCAACTCACCACTTTGCTCTAGATCGCTTTCCATATTTCAATCTGGGAGCTTTGCCATAGATACAGCCTACACACAGTTTTTGGTCCAATTCAACATTTATACCTAGCTCACGAGACAATACATCTCTGACATGCCTCTTGTTTTGGTGACCAAGGCTTTCATGATAAAGCTGTAAAAGATTATCATGGGAAACTGAGTTAACCTCCTTTAAACAAGGCCTAACCATTAATTTATATAGACCACCATACTTCTGCCTATAACCTAACAGCTTTACCTCACCATTTATTTTCAAGAAGCAAATATCGGTCTTGGAGATAAATTCACTGTTGGCAAGTTTGTCTTGAGCAGCTAGAACAGAAAACAAATTTCTGCATAAACTAGGGACATACCAAACATCTGATAGCATTATTTTCGCCCAAGTTCCTCCACATTTTGCCTCTAAAAGTACCGATCCTTTTCCAATGGCTTGGATAAAATCACCATTAGCTGTTTTAACCTTTTCTGGAACTAAGAAGTTTTCAAAGCTTCTGAATATATCCCTCCTGTTGGTAACGTGATGAGTAGCTTCATTATCAACATACCAATTGAGCTTATTATCGTATACATCTCCATCAACAGACATTAGTGCTGGGTTTCCTCAAAATCAAAAGAATATTAGGTAGCCCCCAAGTGCACTCACACATCTTATTATAGTCTCTACAAATGGAATCCCACATATTCTTTAGCTTCGATAGGTGACTACCAATATCAACTTTATCATCTTTAGAGTTGAGAAAAAATTCCAAAAGTAAATTATAAATTTTGTCTTCGTCAGGACAATCGAACAGCCTATAAAGCTCTTCCCAGACTTCACGAGCACTGTTATATCTTATGACTTTCTCTAAATTATCTCGGGATAAATGAGTTGTTGGAATGAAAAGAGCATTGCTATCAGCCTTACAATAGCTTTCTAACCTTGTATTATAAATAGCTACTTCATGTCGCGAAGCATCTGTACCTGGTTCTTCAGGCTTCCCTCCACGACCTCCATGCTCCCAGGAACACTCCTCAATAAAGCTGACACCATATATTTCCATACTGTCCAGTTCGACAGACCTTCTAAATGTTCAATCTTGAGCTGAATATTTTCCATTACTTATCACTGGTAAACTATTAATAGAGTACTGTGGAAGGAGCTGAACCCAAAACCTGTTAAGATTTTAACGAAAAACAAGGGTTCACTTTAAAAACTTTCTTTTTAATATTTCCATTCTATAACAAAACTCTGAACACACACTTTTGTTTTTGAACAATTGACCTAAGTACTAACAAACTGCTGTTAGTAAAACAAACAGCTGTTTATAATTCATTCATTAAAATAATGCTATAGCTTCAATAATAACAGCTTATTATTAATATGACATGAATAGGAGGGGGGGGGGGGTTACTGAAGACCAAAAACTGAAAAATGGGAATATCTCCGATAATAATCAACTTAGTGAATATACGTACATAACAACATTTATAGAACATTACATTTACCATAAGACTGGTTCTATGCAAGTTTTCAATCCGACATATAATAACGGAGATATTACGAATTTTCGAAATTTCTCTCCTCTAAACCCCCCTTTCCACTTGTCAGATTTAACCATTAAAGAACTTGATCTTCCTTTTTTACATAAAACGATTAAATATCGGGTTTGGTAACGATTAAACTAAAATTGCGACCGCCAGCACGGAAACAGGCAAATATCTTAATATATATATAAATCTCCTGTCACGATGTTTGTCCGCGATGGACTCCTAAACTACTTAACCGATTTTAAATTAAATTGCCACACCGTGAGCAGTCTGGTCCAACTTGAGAGATAGGCTATATTAATTTTCTCTGAGACGAACAGGAGTGGGGGTTATAAGGGAGGCCTGAAATTAAAATTCGCGATATTTCGTTTTCTATTGTTTTTTTCGCAAATATGCACATAACAAAAGTTGTTTATTTTGTTATTTAGAGTAACTTTTGTCATAAACACTTTCATCGTATTCCGAAGTTTAAATGAGTTATACGCTTATGACTATAGCGGGAGTCAACAATATTATTTGGGACAAAAGACCCAACCGAAATAATTAAAACTTGGTATGTGTATTAGCACTAACGCTTTCATTATAAGAAGCCATACCAACATTTCTAGGGACGGGCAGGAGTGGGGGTTTTAAGAGAAGCCAGAAATTAAAAATAGCGATATTTCGTTTCCTATTGGTTTATCGGCAAATATGAACATAACAAAAGTTGTATATTTTGCTATTTAGAGTAACTTTTGTTATATACACTTTTTTCATATACCGAATTATAAACGAGATATACGCTAAAAATTATAGCGGAAGTGAAAAATTTTATTTGGCACTAAAGACTCAACCGAACTAAATAAAACACTCAGTATGTGTATTAGCACTAACGCCTTCCTTATAAAAAGCCATACTATTTCTAGGGACAGGCAGGAGTGGGGATTATAAGGGAGACCTGAAATTAAAAATATTGATATTTCGTTTCCTATTGTAGTTTCGGCAAATATGCACATAACAAAAGTTGTTTATTTTGTTATTTAGAGAAATTTGCTCAAGAATTCTTTTCAATATGAACTACCAGGTACCTCACCTGGAAAAATTAATTCAAATGTATGTTAATATTTAGTCCTTAATAATTCAAATCTATGTATAATGGACAGGAAGCGGGAAATATGACAATATGGAGGACAGTGAAGTCTTACATAAAAAATTAATTTTATTATTAACAAATCCACAGAAACGACGGGTATTAACCCAAAACACTGGGACGGGTAAATGTCAAAATATTGTGCAAAATAAAGCCTTGCCAAAAAAATACCATCAACATTCAGCCTCAAATGAATTCCCGAGCGAAGCCGGGTATCTGAGCTAGTATATATATATATATATATATATATATATATATATATATATATATAGTGTTGTTGTTTTTTGGAGGTTTGGTCAAAGTTGGTGAAAGAAACTTCCTAATTTATGCCGATATTTCGAGAATTTTATTTTCTCTTCTTCAGGGCTGTAAAAAACAACAACACCATATATAAAAATAACCTGGTCGAAAACATTAACACAATTATCTATATATATATATATATATATAAAAACGGACCTCTTAAGGGAAATCTGCTAAAATGAATGTGACTACACTTTTCTGTCCAGCTCTACGGTTGGGACTGGTTGAAAGAATGGAACTACCATGACTAACAACCTGAGAAGTGTAGGACAGAGTAGGTAAAGAGGAAAAAATCTTTATTTAATGAGCTGAAGGGAAACTTGCAGAGTTGTTGCATTCCTAATTGGAGAATTGTTGCTTTAATTGTCTAAATGGTGGTGATGTAGGGCTAGTTCTTCAACGATTGTAGCATGAGGAAAGAAAGCAAATAAAATTGGTATTGCATATCAATAAAAATACTCAAATTTCATTATTTAGTTTACTTCAAAAACATTCTTCTAAATAAACATAATTCATAATATATGAAATTAAGAATTTCAATTAGTATTTAATTGTTGCAAGGTGTAGAAATAAATGATTTGTAGAAATTAAATTATTTACTTCAATATGTTTTGAAATTATTTCATGACAGGAGCAGTGACATTAAACTTCTCCAAGTAGTACTTGGAATTCACAACAGAATTACAATGGATAAACGCAGTCCTGATTTTCTGGAAGCTGAGAAGTTTATACCGCACCCTTCACACAACAAATCAATAGTTCAAGGAGATATTGCACTAATCAAACTAGTTAAACCTGTAAAGTATAAACTTGGACGAATATGGCCAATCTGCTTGCCCCAATCAGGTATAACACATTCTTTTTAATTATTCTTTAAATGGGAGCAAAAAAGTATTTTTCTAAGGAAAACTGTAATAATAAGTATTATTTAGTTCAAGGACCATTAATGAAAACCAAGATATTCAAATTTTACCTAATTTCTCTTAAGGGCGCTGTACTCATGACGCGATTTTCAAAAAAATGTCTTTAAATGCCCATTGATCCAACCTAGAAGATGAACATAATGCTCGTTCAAAACTATATATATATATATATATATATATATATATATATATATATATGTGTGTGTGTGTGTGTGTGTGTGTGTGCGTGTGATGTCATCACACAACATATTTGGATGTATCTCATCTAGTAAATAACTGTTGAAAACAGTACTTGGTATTTGAGCTTGGAATAACTGGCTTATTGTTAACGTGGATGACAAAAAGTTGGTGTTTACTAAGACAGAAAATTAAAATATGCAAATATCCGTGTTAATATTTAAGATAGAAAATATGTATATAACAACATATACAGGAAATTAAACTTCCAATAATAATGGTTCAATACAATTTTTCGATCTTAGTAAAATAACGGAAATATTTCGAATTTTTGAAATTCCCCTCCCTCTGGTTTGATTTTACACATTAATAAACTTGATCTTTAGTTTTGCCAAAAAAAAAGTTTAAATATCCAGTTTGATAACGATCAAACAAAAATTGTGAACACTAGAGTGGTAACAGACAAATATATATAATTTTGAATTGGCCAAATTTTGTCATCTCTCATCTGAGTAAGACCAATGGACTAATGAAGACATTTTGAAAATATAGCTTCAATAGCTAATTACCCTTTCGAGAAATCTGCTAATTATATAGATGTTATATCATTAAAGACAATTCAATTTATTGGATGTTAGAATATCATAAGCTACCATTTCTTAATATAAACAGTAGTTGATTTCTGCTGCTGTTAGTTGAGTTCTGATGCTATTTTTTTTTCTGAATACAAGATCTTTATCTGATTTTGTCTTAGCAATCACATACCACTAATTAAAATAATATGTTCCTCTATAGACAAAATGTAAATCAATGTTAAATATTTAAAAGTCCATCACGCAGGGGCTGCGTAAACTAAGCAGATTTCCCACGAGAAGTTTTACAATAGAGAAATCTGCCTAATAACAACTGTAGTAGTAAGAAACCTCTAAACCTAAAACATTATTTAGGGCGTAATAACCCAGTAGTTTCTAGCCCCAAAAAACAATTAACCTAACCTCTAAACCTATTCACGAGGGACGAATAGTTATAGAAATGGCCGCCAGAGCTCTGGCGGAAAGTCCGAACATAGCCTACTGGTGACCACACGCAGAATACAAATGCAAATATCTCGGTTAATATTCAAGATACAGAATAAATGTATAGAACAATATTTATAGTAAATTTCATTTGCAATAAGATTTATTCTATACAATTTTTCGATCCGACCCATAATAACGGAGATATTTTGAATTTTCAAAAATCCCCCCCTCTAAACCCCCCCCCGCCCACTGGTCCGATTTCAGCCATTAACGAACTTGATCTTCCTTTTTACATAAAACGATTAAATTCCGAGTTTAATAAAGATCAATCAAAAATTGCGACCACTAGAACGTTAACAGACAAATATATATATATATATATATAATTTTGAACGGACCTCATTTTCTTCATCTCCTGGGTAGGATCGATGGACATTTGAAGAAATTTTTCGAAACTCGCATCATGAGTACGACCTCCATAGCTGATTTCCCTTAAGGGAAATCTGCTAATAAAATACAATTAAAATACTTTACTGTTCAAATATTCTATTGGTAATCAATTTGGTTATAACTAAACAAGAAGAAGATAAGCAGGCATTCTGATAAAAGTGTATATGTCATTGAGATATAATCAGTAAAAGTTGTTTTACTAGTTTACTGCTAATGAGACTCTAAAATAGGCATGATACCTATAGAACAGAAACGAATTATAGAGACTTACTACGACTTGTGATTTAGCAAATTCCTCTCGAAAAAAAGCGAGATTTTCATAACATTTCTTAAAATGTCCATTGAAACTTGCGTCCTTCATCCGAATCGGATCGAAAACTGTTAAATAACCAAACTTATGGCAAATTTAATATCTTGCACATATTTTTTCTCAAACTCTAATATTAACCAAGATATTTCATTTTTTATTCCATTTTTATTATTTATTATATATAAATTTAAGCCTCAGTCCTCAAACTGCCCGATTTGTAATAAACCTGGTCCAGATAAATTTATTCATTTTTTTATCTCTAGCCCAACTTTTGACCCAATTAGATCCCAGTTTTTTGTCTATATATAACCAATACATCCAGTGATGATGGCAATTTTCACTCTTTACTTATCATAGAACACTATACTAAACTGATGGATATTTACATTTTTATCAATGAATCATTAAAAATTAGAAGCTTTGTTCTTAATGATTAAGCTCATTCTTATTAGGATAATTACTGGTTTCTGTATACTTTTGGAGTAAAAGAAATAGGCAAAAAGGAAACATGCATACCACAATGTAAGTTTATGATTTCCATAATATACTAAACAATATGTAATGTGTACATATAATTTGTTATGGTCATAAGCAATACTAGTTTACGAGTATTTGAGAACCATTTAATTATTTATTGAATATTTAATATGTAAATTGTAAACTGTTTGAAGTGATTTTTTCTATTATTGCATTTCAAGCATAGGTCGACCTCCTTGAAATAGAGTGCAACTACCCTCAGCAATAAAATCATATTGTATCTTTCAGATGTAAGTTATAATAGTCAAGATGCTATAATAGCTGGATGGGGCTATCAAAAATACGACCCTAGAGTGTCTTCTAGAGTTCTCAAAAAAGCAATTGTAAAAACAATGAATTTTGAAGATTGTATGAAAACCCCTCTGTCAGAATCACATAGCAATATGCATAATGTTCTTGAACCTAACAATATTTTGTGTGCCATTGGCCTGGAAACTGATGCCTGTCAGGTAAGTTTATCAGAGGTAACAAGATGGATTATTTAATGCATTAAGCCCACATACACTTGAGCATTTAAGTAGTATTTAAAAAAATGCAAGGTTTGAGCAAGGTAAGTTTTTTCTTTTTTTACTACATCTTTTTGAAGCAGTAGTTGCAGGGGTGGGCTCAACACTTCTAGTTGTTGGGGCAAATTGATATTCAATTTTTTTTTTTCATTTTAAAAATCCGAAGACAGTTGCACACTCATAAATATCTCTGACCATTAACAGTTTTAATATGGTTGACTAATTATAAAACAGAAGGTCAACAAAAAGCTTAGCTCTCTATATTCCTCTCTCAAGCCAGTCCCTGAATCTAAGACCTCTTCCAGTGATATTACCACCCCACTGGTTCCTTAGTCTGCCACACCTTATTCTACATGGTTCCTGGAGTTCCAGCCTTGAGGCCATCTTTCTTCTTCCATTTGTTTCTCTTGGCCATACAAAGTCAACTTCCTTCAGGCAATTTTATTAGATACGGGATATCCAGTACCATCTCGATTCTTACTTACTCATTTCATATCTGGTCCAGGTGAGCTAGACTTATATGATGAAGTATAGTTGACGACAGTCCACTTTTTAACTCTTCCAAATCCTGACGCATCAAAATGGTACTATCAAAAATTGATTACACTAAAAGAAGTATAGTCTAAACACAAATTAAATTATAACTGTGCAAATGTTTAAAATTAAGGGAATATCTAAAATTTCCAAGTTCAATTCCCGCATGGGCAAAGGAATTTTTTTAGTGATGGAATTCATTGAATAAAATACTTAGTTCCATCCTGGCTAGAAAAGGGTGCTAACCTGTAGATAACTCGTCCCAATTAGCATTAGTTGCAAAAAGTGGACGTAAATAAATAATTTAATTTAATTTTAAAGTTTCCAAAAATATATATATAATAAATTTATTTATTTCTTTATTCAGGTTTTTTTTTTATTTTTTATAATGTGTACATTTTTCTCTGGTCTAAATTCCTTTCTCTTTTTAATATACTTACACCCTTGAAATCAATGACTATTATTAATAGCATGGTCTGCTGGAAAGTTTTATTGACCTCGTCAATACGAAAGCTTAATGTTCCTCAATATGCTCGTAGCATGTATATTACATAACATATTATATAATTATATATATATATATATATATATATATATATATATATATCTTTCCTTTTAGCAGATTTCCCTTAGATAAACAGTTAAAAGCCAAATAAGATTCTTTTTTTCAATTTAGTTTTTGTTTGAAATATTAATTTCATTTATTTTTATCTTTCATAAAAAATGTTATTTATTAACATCCACTTGAGTTCTTCTTCTCTTCTTAAGTAAATTCTTCTTGAAATTTATAAGATGCCTGGAGAAATCTCATTTTCATACTACCAGAAAAAGGATTCTTACAATTTTACCTTGTTTTTCTTCAAAAAACTTTTTGTAAAGTTCAATCTCTCTATTAAATTTTAGATTACATTTTTTTTTTAATAACTAAAAGTAATTTATCAATGCTGTTTTCAAGAACATATATTAAGAAGTTATCAATGTATTTACTTAATAACTGTTAGTGATTTTTTGGTAATTTCTTCTAGAATATCATATATCACAGTACCACTCTTACCATGCACACATACAACATTACAAAAAAAATTATTTTTCTATAATTACATGTTGCATTAAATAATTCATTTTATGTGGTCATTTCAGGGTGACAGTGGTGGACCTCTAATGATTACATATGAAGAGAGATATATTCTGATAGGTGTGTTTAGAATGTTTTTTTTTTGTTTTTGTTTTGTTTGAGATGGTCGTGATAACAGTTCATTTTAGTGTGTGTGTGTGTGTGTGTGTGTGTGTGTATGTGCTGAAGTCATGTGAGCTTGTTATATTGAATAGTTGTAAATTTATGACATCTTTTAGCTTGACCACTAGTTGAAAGCACTAAATGAGTGATTTGGAGGATTGTTTAAAAAATAAATGCGTGCAAAGTTCTTACCCAGAGAACCCATTTATAGTAGTTTTTTTTCTAATTATAAATAAATATGTTTACATATAAGAATAGAATTTAAATGAACTGTAGATTCATAGAATAGAAGTGCATGGTTCATATCATACGAGACTCATTTAGTGTAAAACGTTTGTTTTCCTTCCTGTTTTGCTACTCTTAAGTGGATCTTTTTTGAAGTTCACAAATTATTAAGTTGCTTACAGCAGTCCATTGTATATTAATAATAATTACTCTTATTATGGCTGTTCTCTGAATTCATTCATGTAGTTTATCAACACAATTTTTACTGCTCTGTCAGGAGAGTCAACCAACTTAAAAGTAACTTAAGGCTTATATCATACTAGCTAAGGTACCCGGCTTCGCCCGGGAATTCATTTGAGGCTGAATGGTTATGGTATTTTTTGGCAAGACTTTACTTTGCACATTTTGACATTTACCCGTCCCAGTGTTTAGGGTTTATACCCGTCGTTGCTGTGGATTTTTTAATAATAAAATTAATTTTTTATGTAAGTCTTCACTGTCCTCCATATTGTCATATTTCCCGTCTCCTATGCATTATGCATAGATTTGAATTATTAAGGAGAAAAAGTTAACATAGATTTGAATTCATTTTTCCAGGTGAGGTACCTGGCAGTTCATATTGGAAACAATTGTTGAGCATATCAATATTTCTACGAAAATTACTTGCTTCATACATTGTTCCCGAAAAAATGTATAAAACAAAAGTTACTCTAAATAACAAAGTAAACAACTTTTGTTACGTGCATGTTTGTCGAAAATCAAATAGACAATGAAATATCGCGAATTTTTATTTCAGGCCTCCCTTATAACCCGCACTCCCTTTCTAACCTAAACATTTTAATATAGCTTATAATCATGGAAGAATTAATGCTAATTGACATACCGAGTTTTGTTAAGTTCGGTGCAATCGTTAGCGCCCAATAAAATATTTGACTCCCTCTCTAGTTTATAGTGTATATCTCGTTTATACATTGTTCAAAGACAAAAATGAATATCTCAAAATTTACTTTAAATAACAAAATAAACAACTTTTGTTATGTTCATATTTCCCGAAAAATGAATAGAAAACAAAATACCGCTATTTTAAATTCAGGCCTACCTTACAACCCCCACTCCTGTCCGTCCCTAGAAATGTTGGTATTGCTTATTATAATGAAGGCCTCACTGCTAATACACATACCGAGTTTTATTTATTTCTGTTGGGTCTTTTGTCCCAAATAAAATTGTTCACTTCCGCTATAGGTTTTAGCGTATATCTCGTTTTTAATTCGGTATACGAAAAAAGTGTATATAACAAAAGTTACTCTAAATAACAAAATAAACAACTTTTGTTATGTTCATACTTGCCGAAAAACCAATAGGAAACGAAATATCACTATTTTTAATTTCAGGCTTCCCTTATAACCCCCACTCCTGGTCGTCTCAGAAAATATTAATACAGCCTAAAGTCTAAGTTGGGTTAGTAGTAATATACATACCAAGTTTCATAAAATTCTTTTCTTTTATTCCCACTTCCAAGGCAATGTTAAACAGTAAAGGTAACAATTGGTTTCCTCGTCTTAAATCAGTGCTAATCTCAAAGCTGTTATAGATGCCAATTCTAGTTCTCACCTTGCAAAACTCATTCTTATTCTGCTTGCTAAGTAAGCTTACTAAGCATTTCCACTAACTTCAATGTGTTCAGCAACTATGACAAGTTTCAAATGTATGTTGGAAGTCGATGAAGTGCAGTTTAACACCATACTTAAAACCCTTCTCAAGCATTTCCCCATTGAGAACACGTTATCTCATCAATCATCCTCGAACCAAATCATCCCTTTCCATGAATTTCTCCATATTGCCACAGACTGGATCTTATAGGTTGTGAGTTGAAGCACAGTACTCCAATAGTTTTCAGATTTAAATTTGTAGACTGTTTTAAAGGTCTCAAACTGTTTGGCTATTCCTAGGAATAGCCAAACAGTTTAAGAAATTTAAAGAATTGATTTTATTTTAAGGAATTCAATTACAATAGCAAAATTTCTGTAAATTTGTTTCAGGCATTATTTCTGAGGGAGTGGAATGTGCAAAACCAGAACATCCTGGTATTTATGTAAATGTTTCGTATTACCTCGAATGGATTTTGGATAATACTCATGATGGAAACTATTGCAAGACACCTTTTGCTGTATAAGGAGTATATGTGTTAAATTCATAGTATAATTTGAATAATAAGTATGTTAATTATGAAGGAGAGATTTTTCATTCTTCAAGCCATAATTCATTATATTATCAGTCTTTTAAATCACGAATATAAAAATATAGCATTGAATTAATTAATAAACATAAATTAACAACATGCTTCTTCCAGATGCTTAATTTGTTATTGATAGTGTCCAATTTTTTACTAACTTTCTTCAACATACAAGGTGCTCCCCCCCCCCCAAAAAAAGCTGCATAATTTATTACCATTGGCTGACTGTGTTCTCCACATGCTCACTAATCTTAGCAGATTTACCTTAATGGAAATCTGATACTGAGGTTGCACTCATGAAACATTTCTTCAAATATACATCAATCTTGCCTAGGAGATGACAAAAATAGGTCCACTCAATATGTGCGTAAGTGTGTGTGTGTGTGCGCATGCACGTGTGGGTACGTGCATGCATATGTGTGTGCGTATGTGTGTGTGTAAGGGATGAGATACTTTTCCATTGTTATCTTAAACATTATATATTTACAATAATAATAAATTTATTTATTTAACAAGAATATTTCTGCAAAAAAAAAGAACCACTAGGGGAATAGGGCTGGCTATAATTCCGATAAGTATGAATTAATGAATGAATGATTTAAGAAAAAAGAGATGATGAAATTAGTGATTGATGAATAAGTATTTTAACATCAAAGTAATCCCCACTCCTGATGGTGATAGTGAAGTATAAAATAGGCATATTAACAATATTCATTCCCTTAATTCATTTTGAAAAAAAAATGCTCAATTTTATAGAGATAGTTTCATAGAATACAAATAAAGTTTGACACTAATTTAAGTAATTTGAATGATATGTTAAGTCGGAGAAAAGATGGTGTAGATATTGAAGATTGCTCCAGTGTGTTACAGTTTGTAAGTGGGACATGTCGAGGAATTAGGAGATTTCATCGGCTAAGGAAGTTTAAAGGATGTTGCAAGGAGCATATGGCTCATGAAGTATGGGCATCACATATCAAGAACCAATAGCTACAGCTCTACGATAATGTGGCTACTGGACCTGCATCTCATCTCCCCAACACCAGCCACTCACTTGCCTTCTTCTCCACTCGCTGGATGCAAGTAGGCCAGAATTTTAAATTCACTGTATAATATCTTCATATATTTTTCACTTTCTTTGTCTTTTTATATAATTGTTTATATTCTTTTTAATTGTTGACCTTCAATTAAGTTTAGTATTAATTCACATTTATGTTTTCACATTTTAAATGGTTTCTATGACTAAAGTTTTTCCCATTTAAATGAATTTTATGGTTGTTTTTATGTGTAGCTCTGATCATGGAGATAAGAGTCTTTGAAAGAGCTTTGCGCTTAAATATTCAATTTTGAAGGAGGTTGTTTTACAAGTACTATAAATCTTATTTACAGCATTCATTTCAATTTCCATTTACATAGGTTTCTTACTACAGGAGAAATACAGACTAGATTGTAACATGAGATGACCAGACTACAGCATACCATTCCAGCACATGGGAAATCTGCTTAGTTCACACAGATCTGTGTGTCAGTCATTTTTTATATCTTCTTGGCTAAAGTTTTCAAAATTGCGATAAATAAAATCTGCTTAAAATTAGCATAATAATGGTGAATACTTGATCGAAAATAAATAATTTAAAGGTGACCTTTGTATTTGAAACCATAATAGTGTTTCAATCAGAAAAACCATAAATAAAGCAATTCCTTGTGTATTTAATGATAATGTGAGTTCTGTGTTTGAGACCAATCAACAATAGTTCTAAAGATTTCAGTTTATTATCATGCATGAATCCTTCTTCAAGGTAAAACAGAGATTAATTCCTGTCCTCGGATAAAGCCCATTAAATAAGTTATAGCACTTGAAATTAGTAAATAACAAAACTTCTCCACATAATGTCTTCTTCTTCGTTTTTTAAGCTTCTAGAAACTTTAATCACCTTAATTCCTGCGGTATTCGTAACAGCAGAAAAGACTTGTCGTAAGCATGTTTTCCAACAATCACTTTTGCGTTAAGATATTAAAAAAATCCAAATAATATTAAGAAATACAATTAATGAAATTATTAGGCTCTCATGAATCTCAAGTTAAAGACAACTTAAGTCAAAACTTTCATCAGCCTGAAACGAGTAATCAATTTTTTCATAAATTGGCACGAACATCTTTTCCTTTCAATCAAAAAAATCAAATATTTATCTTCATTTCCTCAAAACAAGGGTGAAACTTATTGATCATGAAATCATTAAGTGTATTTACTTGCTATAGTACAAGGCTTTATTTCCATTCTCCAGAAAGGGGAATGGGTATTCTCAAATTTATTTAAAAAAAAAAAAAAATTAAATAAATTTGAATCCATTTTTTTAAAAAAAGTACAGAAACTACTGAAGAAAATTTGAGTTAATACAAAAATATTAATATATGTTGAAACAGAAATAGGTATAAGGTCTGATGATGTAACTACATAAATTAATTAATTCATGAATTTATTTCACTCTAATGTTTCATATCCTTTGTGGTGCCACTTCAGGAGTTACTCATGTGTTTGTAGAGATCCAACAAAGAGACATATGTTTGATATCACAATCAGAGAATCCATTTGGAACTGATTTACAACTGATGGTAACATCAAATAAAATAGGCCTGAAAAGCAAATGAGTGAGAGCTGGGAGATTGAAAGCAGATGTTTCTCCATTGCTCCCATACAACCAGCCAGTTAAGTTAACTGAGTCAGTACAAGGCCAAGTTAGGAGGTTTAAACATCCCTCTTATACCATTACATGCTACCATTTAAAGTGGCTTGTATTTATATCTTTCTCCAGCTAATGCACATTTCTTTCTAACATTTTTAATTAGAATGTCACGGCTAATCAGACTAAAACCCATGCTAAGGTTTGAAATCAATGATCAAATTCGTCTTTCATAAAAAATATATCTCATTGGCAGGCCACTACTCCTCCTTGATATTTTCCAACCCCTTCTGAAGAAGAACTAAATGGATCATTCATTCTTAGGTCATTTATGGTTCAAATAAAGCGAGAGCCAAATTTTAGCACTTTCAGCACAACTATTTCTTATCCTCTTGAGCAATCGATATTAGTGGTCTCTCCACTGCCCACTTCCCATTGTACGAGTACGTCATAGCAATAAGCTCCTAGATTTCCTCCATTCCTTCAACCCCTTTCAGCCTCTGTATAAGTTGACTTCAAGTCTGACTAATTGGCCTACCTTTAATACATTTACAAAATGTTTTGATATGAAATACATACACTCCTCAGGACTACTTAATGTGCAGAATTGTTCTCATAAATACTCTAATCATAGATCTCAGATTCCACAGTGTATATTTCATAACAATCCATGAAGTTGTTTTCTCAGATAATAGTAAGTTCAGATCTTAGAAATCAAGGGCTTGTTTAAACAAGCTTTTATTTGTATTTAACTAAAGCAGCTAGGACTAATTCGGATGTACTATTTCCAGATTACCAACCTGATTAATTGGAAATCAGTTATTGTGCTCATTCTCATGATAAGTTTTGCAGTATATCTAAAATTATTTGTTACCCCTTTAGTAATCATCATTTTTGTTTGGTAATGATTGAATTGAACTGGATATTTGTGTTTCATGTAAAACTGGGGATCATTTTTCTTAATGGCTGGAATGGGACCAGGGTGAATGGGGAGAGGTTTAGAGTAGGAAATTCAAAATATCTCATTCAAACTATATGTTTAGTCATTTCAGAAAATTTTATGTAGCTGATTTGTTGGAAATTTAATTCTCTATAATTGTTCTACTATACACTTTCTTTTAGCAGATTTCACTTAAGGGAATTTTCGGAAAAATTCCTCAAATGTCCATTAATCCTACCAAGGAGATGATGAAAATGAGGACCGTTCAAAACTATATATATATATATATATATATAGTCTACTAGCTCAGATACCCAGCTTCGCCCGGGAATTCATTTGAGGCTGAATGGTGATGGTATTTTTTTGGCGAGGCATTACTTTGCGCAATATTTTGACATTTACCCGTCCCATTGTTTAGGGTTTATACCCGTCGTTGCATTGGATTTTTTTAATAATAAAATTAAGTAAGACTTCACTGTCCTCCATATTGTCATATTTCCCGTCTCCTGTGCATTATGCATAGCTTTGAATTATTACGGTCAAAATATTAACATAGATTTGAATTCATTTTTCCATGTGAGGTACCTGGTAGTTCATATTGGAAAGAATTGATGAGCATATCAATATTATACGCAAATTATTTGCTTCATACATTGTTCCCGAAAAAATGTATAAAACATAAGTTACTCTAAATAACAAAGTAAACAACTTTTGTTATGTGCACGTTTGACGAAAATAAATAGACAACGAAATATCGCGAATTTTTATTTCAGGCGTACCTTATAAGCCCCACTCCCGTTCTAACCTAAAGATTTTAATATAGCTTATAATCATGGAAGTATTAATGCTAATTGACATACCGAGTTTTGTTAAGTTCGGTTCAATCGTTAGCGCCCAATAAAATAGTTGACTCCCGCTTTAGTTTATAGTGTATATCTCATATATATATAGTGTATACATTGTTAAAAGACAAAAATGAATATCACAAAAGCTAAGGTACCCGTCGATGCCCGGGAAATCATTCTCGACTGGTATTTTGATAGTAAGACTTCAATGTGTACAATTACACTTCCCTCCACGACGTAATGATTTTCCGAAATCGCCAACCCTGAAGGGTAACTTTTGGGGATTAATAGAATAGAAATTTTATTTTTGAAGGATAAATTAAAATGTGTTCCTAATCTACCCCTCTACACTTTTTGACTCACCGTTTTTCAATAGTTTTAACCATAATCATGGGTAGCATTTATTACAATTAAATATAATCTATAATGAACATATATCCTTTCAAAAGCCAATCCGAGCTCACATAGTATAGGCAAAGTTTTGCACGTAAGATTATATTTGTAATAGTGAATCTCACTAGAAATTGCTTCCAGTAATGCCAGACGGGAGATAAGTAAACTCAATTAACTGGTAAGGCTCGCGTCATCTTCGCTCCCGCATGAGACTTCTCAACATTCTTCTACTTATATTATTGATGCAAAAGATTATTTTATAATTTATCTACCGGATGGAATTAAATAATAGTGGTACCCTGAAAATATCATATCGAGTTTAAACGCATATTGTTTTTTGTCATGATGACATTACCATTAACGTTTAATTGTTATTATATTACATATTTGTTTCAATAACATCGAGGTACATTATACAAATTAAATAATGGAAATGCTCTTATAGTTTATATTTCTATTGGAAATATAACAAATAGAATATTTTCCGAAAAACAAATAGAAAATATAAAAAGCGAGTTTTTCATTTCAGCCTCTCTTATAATCCCCACTCCCCTTTGAACCTAAAATTTTTAATGTAGCTTATAATCATTGAAGAATTAATGCTAATTCACACACCGAGTTTTGCTAAGTTCGGTTCAATCGTTAGTGCCCAACAAAATTGTTGGCTCCCGCTTTAGATTTTAGTGTATATCTCGTTTATACTTTTCTATACGACAAACGTGAATATAACAAAAGTTACTTAAAATAACAAAATAAACAACTTTTGTCATGTGCATGTTTGTCGAAAAACCAATAGGAAACGAAATATCACTACTGTTAATTTCAGGCCTCCCTTATAACCTCCACTCCTGTTTGTCTTAGAGAATATTCATATAGCCTAAAGTCTAAGTTGGGCTAGTAGTAATATACATACCAAGTTTCATAAAATTCGGTTCAGCCGTTTATGCGTGAAAAGGTAACAAACAAACAAACAAACAGACACGAAAGAAACAAAATGCAGTTATGGTGTCTATGACATGTGAAACGAAAAGTTATCGTGAAATTTCGCGAAAAAAATCAATGTACAGACAGAGGTTACAATTTTATATATATATAGATTACTAGAGGTCCCAATTTGAGCTGCTTAGAATGAAAATGGTGTAAGTCACCGTAACTATGTTTTGAGTAATTTGAGTTTTCGTGTAACAGGTAATCAAAAAATCTAGGTCATACAACTTGAAATGGTTTTAATGTTTTTTGAATCATACAAAGTCCTATTTTTCCCCATAAACTTAACTTAGCATAAAAAATACATTTTACCTGTATTATCTAGCTTTGAGTGACTTACACCATTGTCAATCTGACTGTTAGATAGGATTCGTGAAAGAAAGTGTAAATTATATTCTGTTTCGGTAGTTATTTTACATGTATTTTTGTCAAAAAACATACAGTTGAGTATTAAATAGTTTCTTAATGTTTTGAGCAGTAAAATAACAACAATTTTAACTGAAATAGTTCATTTAAGCTTTTTGCTCTTCTCCGTTGCTACGGAAATGTCAAAAAATTATATAGCTGGATCATCTTCATTAATATTATTTTCAGCCTCATAATCCAAAGTCAAGGAGCCTATATCCTCTTCATCATTATTAGTTGTTGTCAAATTACGGGAAAATCCGTGGTGGACTGGAGGGATGAAAGCCAGCAAAGCCATCCCATTTTTTTTTGTTCATGGACACTGGTCTAACACTAGGGTACAACATGTCATATGGTAAATTTTTTAAATGGACTGGTCTTCCTTTTCTTCCTGTAGGAGTGATATCAATTTTTTTAAAAGTCAATAAATTCTTGGAGAGTTTCTTTGTACTTTATCGTGTAAATATCGTCTTTTTCAAGCCTTATCCATTGTATTTTAAGCCAGTTCACATCAATATTGCTTGTATTTTTTTTTCTCATGCTAATGTTCCTCTCCAAATTTTTTGTAGAAAAAAATTCATCACGATTCATTTGGCAAACAATAAATTTGTTTTTGCGACGGCAAGACTTCATTACACTATACCAGTCATCGGGCACATACACACTTTTCCCTTTTGCAGCTAATTCCACACATCCAAAGTCCGAATCGTTTGGGAGAAATGAATGCCCTGGCACTAGATATTTTTGATCAATAATGTCCGTTTCCCCACTTTGAACAAATCTCATTAGAGCCAGGGTTGTATTTATATTACGATTTTGCCCTGTGCAGGTGTCACTGTATATTGTCACTTTATTCTTATTGCGAGCATTTAGTTTCAAATGCTTTATTAAAGAAGAAACTAAATCTTGGGAACCTCGGGAAGCTACAGTCTCGTCCCAAACATAAAAGTACCCGGTGCCTTTTCCCAAGTCGTGCACACCGAAATTGTAGCAGTAACAATTTCGCTTGTAGTAGGCATCACTTACGGTCAGTACTGGAAAAGGGAGAGTTTTCTGTAAGTACATACTACAAACATAACTCTCTTGATCCGTGTTGGTTGATTTGCCATCTTTTTTCATGCTTTCTCTAGCAAATTCCGCTTTTCTGAGATGCAACTCTTGACTTACACCACTCTCATTTTCAATCTTACAGCTTTTTTGGTTAGTTACCATTATTGGTACTGCTCCTAGGGGCTAATTTTTGAACTACTGGCTTACACCACTGTCACACTGAATAGAAGAACTAAAAACTAACACATTTCTGTGCATAGCTCAAATTGTGAAAAATTTTGACTTACACCATTTTCATTCTAAGCAGCTCATTTGTTTGTAACCAAACTCGACATATAAGCAAAGATTGAGTTCGTTAATGGCTGAAATCAAACAAGTGGGGGGGAGGGGGAGGATTTAAAAAAATTGAAATATCTCCGTTATTATACGTCAGATCGAAAAATAGTATAGAACCAAGTTTATTGCAAATTAGGACTATAAATATTGTTATATACATTTATTCTCTATCTTTAGTATTAACAGAGCTACTTACATTTTATAGTTTTCAGCCTCCATTAAACCCCCACTCCTGTCATACTAATAATAAGCTATTAAATTATGAAGTACTTTATTTGAAGCTTAAATGCCAAATAATGTTCTTATACGTTTTGATGCAAATACATGATGCACGTGGGAAATCGGCAAGGTAAACGCAGCCCCTGCGAGAGGGACTTTTCACTATATATTAAGTGAGTTATAGTATTTTGTGCCTACAGCCTTAAGTTAACACTTCTACACATCTCATATCAACAATAAACCAAAATTTTATGAAAGACCTTATTCCAAATATTACCTATTCCCAAGTATTATTTTCAACAGACTTTGTAAGATATTCACTAATATATATATTATGTGTGACATCATCAATTAATATTTAAGTTTTAAACTTGAATATTTTCGAAAGGGGGAAAAACAAAAATTCAAAATATCTCCGTTATCGAATCAATCTGAAATTTCAGAAACATAATGGGAATTTCAGAAAGATGGAGATAGAGCAACATGTAATCAATTTAGAAACTAAACTGAATACTAGCTCCAACATTTGGCCAATAAACTAATGCCTCTTGCTTTCCTGTCACACTCAAGTTCAAATTTATTCTTATTTTTTTTTCAGTGCATTAACCAAAACTCTTTTTGTTATTTCCAAAATATAATGGAATGGATTAAATAAAATTTCAATATTCTCTTATTACTTTGGACATAATATAAGTTAATAAGAATGACAGATTTCATTTATCCTTGGTGTTATAATTTAAAATGTAAATAGAAAAATGTGTTGCAGAATGTGGAGTATCTAAAACTATTGGGCTGTACATAGTTGGGGGGAGGCAAGCTTCACCACACGAATTCCCATGGATGGCGTTAATATTAAATGCAAAAAAAATACATGGAGCTGGATCACTAATAAATGATAGATACATATTGACTGCAGCTCATGCAATAAAAGGGTAATTACAATTATAACTATCCAACCATTAGGTAGTAATATTAAATTTAAATTGTCATTGTAATAAACTATAAACACATTAAAAAAATTATGTCATTTTATTAGCCATAGATTTTAATTATTCCTTCCCAGAATTTATATTCTAACATAAAAATTATTCCAGGCCAGTAAAAAAAGCACTTAATGTCTCAACCACCCTCTTTATTATTTTCAACTGGCAGATGTATTGCCCTCCTTAGCATTTTGCCAGTTGAAAATAATAAAGAGGGTTGAGTTGAGATATTAACATATTTTTTTTTAGTTGCCTGAAATACTTTTATTAGTAATGATAAGGTGTGATTATAAGGAGATTGTTGTTCGATAAAAATGTATAATGTTCGATAAAAAGTTACTCAAAATAACAAAATGAACAATGAATGAATTGTAGTATAGCCAAAACTCTATTGAAAATTATAATTATGAAATTTCTAGGCATTCAATACTTTCAAGGCTTTTTTTTTTAATCTCTCAAAATGTTTTCTATAGATTTGATATACAAAACGGTCTCTATAGATTTGACATAAATCATATGGAAGTAGTACTTGGACTTTATAACAGAATTACTATGGATAATATTCGGCCAAATTTTCTGAAACCTCAGAAGCTTATACCACATCCATCATATGACAAAAAAAACTTCAAGGGGACATTGGCTTAATCAGACTAAGCATACCTGTAAAGTATGAGCCAGGAAGAATTTGGCCGATCTGCTTGCCTCAATCAGGTACTGTACATCCTACAAAAATGATTAATTGCTATTAAATTTTAAAGAATGAAATCATGAATAATAAAAAGTGAGTTTCTTTGTTTTTAAGAATAAAGGAAATTTATTATCCAAATCAAGGAATTCTAATGAAAACTTTTAAAGCATATTTCATGAATATATTGAACTCAAAAAACGAACTATAATGTTTTCCAATATAATGTTCATCTTTGAAATAATTTATGCATTTACCAATTTCTCAAACCTTTCAAAGAAAGTGAAATTTTACAAGAGCCAAATTTATAAATATACAAATTTCTAGAATCTCATCCAAAAGGAAAACATTACAATGTAATTTTTATCAATTGTATGACAAATGGTCTATCTCGGTAAAAACAAATTGCTTTCTTCAATTGTGGAATATGACACAATATAATATAAGATGAATGTTTTAACTATTTCAGGTTTTAAAATTTAGTTAATGATACTGCTATGTATTGAAATATTTAAGCCACTGAAGAGGTGCCAAAGAAGACATGAAACATTATGGATGTACTTAACAAATTCAAGAAAGCACTTTGTTTTTATCAAAATAGAGCCTTTCCCACACAAATGATAAAAAAATTAAAACATGAGAATAATTACACACTATGTAAATAAAATTGAGCTGAACTAAAATATACTACTTTATATTCAAGACATTTTCTAGAGTGCTAAACAATTGAATATATTTTATATGTAATAATAATCATTATTTTTTTTTTAAGGGTATCATTTAATTTCTGTAAAATTTATAGAAATGAATACAATCGCAGCCAAATAAGTTAAGGTATTGGTTTTAATTCACTTGGTAAACCTAGAGCTGGGGCTCGATACCAGAGTTATTTAGTGAGCATTTCATTAAATAAAATATTTCCTCTCTCCTCCACCATGGGTTAGAAAGGCTCATATCTGTATATATCGCATCCCAATTAGCCATAGCAACATAAAGTACCTCTTAAAATTACATTAATGAATTTAAAAAAAAGTTACTAATATTTTAAGTAGAAGAGGTTTTTATTTTATGTTATGCTATTTATTATTAATGTCCACTTTATGGTCGTATGGCTAATTTTTACTATCATTGTTTTTTAAATTTCACCATATTTAGCTACATGTTTTCAATGAATTTCACACTGATCACAGATTGATAACAATGCGTTGTAACCTGTAAATGATAAATAACTCACTGAAACTTTAATCACACCAATTTTAATGTTTGTTATTAAAAATTTAAAAAAAAGTGTGCACATTTTTTACTAAAAGCAAGTATTTTTGAGTCGGAACTAATATTATATAGACAGTAAAAAAATATTTATAAGTTGAAATCTTGAAAAGTAAGGAACTCTAAACAAAATGAAATAAATTGGTGAATTTAATCAGCTCATCAAAATTTTATAACGGGTAGGGCCTGTTGAAGAAGATACATTTTTAGCTCTTAAAGTAAGCAATTTACATTGCAGAACGTCTCTAATTCAAATATGCATTTTCCATAGAAAAATCAACAACCAAATCAAACCTAAATTATTAAATAAACCTCTAGGAGGTTGTGTAAACTAATCAGATTTCCAAAGTGAGGGTATGACACACTAGTGATCTCATCTCACCATATATTTCATATTTCTAAGTAAATATACAACAAGAAAGTGTGAATAACTCGCTTAATATCTGATGAAACGTATCAACAATAACAAAAATAGTTTAACAAGATTTGTTCCACGGCAATTGTTGATACTACCTACTCATAATGGAGATATTAGGAATTTACTAAATTCCCTCACTCTAAAACCCCTTCTCCCACTGGTCCGCTTTAGACATAAACTTGATCTTTAGTTTTGCATGAAATGCTAATACATCAATTTTAGTAAAAATCAAAGAAAAATTACATATAATTCATAATCATGGAAAAGTATTCTGTATTCCCAGCCACTTATGGCTATAAATGTCTTTCCCCAAAAGCAGTCCAAACTACAACATGGGAGCTATTTTATGTACTAAACACCATTTTTAAAATACTCTTTTGCATGTCTGGAAAGTAATCTTTATATTCATAATAGTACATACGATATTCATTAAAGTATTATTTATCATATTAACGGGGCAGTAGTAATAAATACCAGAAATGAACCGGATACACGTCACCAGCATTCATCCTTCTTAATTATTTATTTATGACTCTTAAACAAATTCATATTTCTGACACTACATTACTAAAAATATAACGACCAAATGACCTATAAACTTAAACGAATGTGAGCTCGGGAAGGGTGGAATAAATTTTAGTCACTATAATTTAATCTGTGCGTTCTCTTCACGATATGGCTAGGACAAACAAGTGCCGACTTCAAGAAACAAAACACTCATATTAGATCTCAGTTCCGTTTACATCAAATTATATTAACAATTCTGATTACATTATCTTCACAATTTTTAACTAATTATATGTTTCATTAATTTGTGAGTATCAATTAAATAAGGTATTAAATACCTTTAAGTAGAAATTGACATTTCTGAATAATTAACGTTTGGGAGCGTGGGGGGGGGGGGGGTAATTTGTTTTGCCTTTTGAGAAACCTGGTAATGTCTTTGAACAATTAACAAGGATTTGTGAAGTTCAATAAAGGGCGATAATTTCCCCGAGTGAGGTACTAAGTGCCAAGTTTAATAAGTTTATGCTTGGAAGAGGTTTTTGACTACATCAATATTTCTATGCATATTACTTGTTTTATGCATCTTTGTACGGCAAAAGGTATATAGAAAACATTACTCTAACTAACAATGTAAGACATTTTTGTTATGAACATTTTTGGCGAAAAACGAAAAGGAAATAAAATAACAAAAGTCCGTCAAGCAGGGGCTGCGTAAATTAAGCAGATTTCCGACGTGAAGTTATACAATAGAGGAATCTCCATACGAGAGCCGAACAGTTGCGGCAAAGGGCCGAACTAGCTTTTGGTGGGAAACAGTCATCCATTATCGGCCCAAATTAAATAAAAATGCAAATATCTCGGTTAATATTCAAGATAGAGAATAAATGTCTAGAACAATATTTATAGTAAATTTAATTTGTAATACGATTAGTTCTATACAATTTTTTGATCCAACTTATGGTAACGGAGATATTTCGAATTTTCGAAAATCCCCCCTCCCACTGGTTCTATTTCAGCCATTAACGAACTTGATCTGTCTTTTTGCATAAAACGTTTAAATATCGAGTTTGGTAACGATCAAACAAAAATTGCGGCGTTAACAGACAAATATATATATATAATTTTGAACGGAGCTCATTTTCTATTGAGGTCGTACTCATGACGAGATTTTCGAAAAATTTCTTCAAATGTCCATCGATCCTACCCAGGAGATGTCGAAAATGAGGTCCGTTCAAAATTATATATATATATATATATATATATATATATATATATATATATATATATATATATATATATACACTAGCTGAGATACCCGGCTTCGCCCGGGAATTCATTTGAGCCTGAATGGTGATGGTATTTTTTTAGCAGGCTTTACATTGCACAATATTTTGACATTTACCCGTCCCAGAGTTTAGGATTGATACCCGGCTTTTGGATTTGCTAATAATAGAATTATCTGTTCGATAAGGCTTCACAGTCTTCGATATTTTTATATTTCCCGTCTCTTTTACATGTAAATTTGGTTATTTTTTATTTCTGGCCGCCATTATAACCCCCCCCGTTCGAACCTAAAAATTTTAATATAACTTATAATCATGGAAGAATTAATGCTAATTGACATACCGAGTTTTGTTAAGTTCGGTTCTGCCGTTAGTGCCCGCTAAAGTTTTAACGCAAAATAAACAACTTTTGTTATGTTTATATTTGCCGAAAACCCCCACTCCTGCCCGTCCGCTTATTATAATTAATTCGGTTGAGTCCTATTTTTAATTTCAGCTCCCTTATAACCCCCACTAAGTCTAAGTTGGGCTAGTTGTAATATACATACCAAGTTTCATAAAATTCGGTTCAGCCGTTTATGCGTGAAAAGGTAACAAACAAACAAATAAAAGAAACAAAATGCAGTTATGGTGTCTATGAGATGTGAAACGAAAGTTATCGCGAAATTTCGCGAAAAAAATCAATGTACAGACAGAGGTTACAATTTTATATATATATAGATATATAAAATTGTAACCTCTGTTTGTACATTGATTTTTTTCGCGAAATTTCGCGATAACTTTTCGTTTCACATGTCATAGACACTATAACTGCATTTTGTTTCTTTCGTGTATGTTTGTTTGTTTGTTTGTTACCTTTTCACGCATAAACGGCTGAACCGAATTTTATGAAACTTAGGATGTATATTACTACTAGCCCAACTTAGACTTTAGGCTATACTAATAATCTCTAAGACGAACAGGAGTGGGGGTTATAAGGGAGGCCTGAAATTAAAAATAGCGATATTTCGTTTCCTATTGTTTTTTCGCCAAAAATGCACATAACAAAAGTTATTTATTTTATTATTTAGAGTAACTTTTGTTATGTACACTTTCGTCGTATACCTAAATATAAATGAATTATACGATAAAAATTATAGCGGGAGTCATCAATTTTATTTGGCACAAAAGAGTCAACCGAACTAAATAAAACTCATTTTTCATATTTCACTATAACTTTTCGTTTCACATGTCATAGACACCATAACAGCATTTTGTTTTTTTCGTGTATGTTTGTTTGTTTGTTACCTTTTCACGCATAAACGGCTGAACCGAATTTTATGAAACTTGATATGTATATTACTACTAACCCAACTTAGACTTTAGGCTATATTAATATCATCTGAGACGAACAAGAGTGGGGGTTATAAGGGAAGCCTGAAATTAAAAATAGCGATATTTCGATTCCTATTGGTTTTTCGGCAAATATACAAATAACAAAAGTTGTTTATTTTGTTATTTAGAGTAACTTTTGTGATATTCATTTTTGACTTTTAACGAAGTATAAACGAGATATATACTATAAACTAAAGCGGGAGTCAACTATTTTATTGGGCGCTAACGATTGAATCGAACTTAACAAAACTCGGTATGTCAATTAGCATTAATTCTCCCATGATTATAAGCTATATTAAAATTTTTAGGTTCGAACGGGAGTGGGAGTTATAAGGGAGGCCTGAAGTAAAAAAATTCACGATATTTCATTTTCTATTTGTTTTTCGGCAAAGGTGCACATAACACAAGTTGTTTACTTTGTTATTTAGAGCAACTTTTAGCTAGTATATATATATATATATATACTAGCTCAGATACCCGGCTTCGCCCGGGAATTGATTTGAGGCTGAATGGTGATGGTATTTTTTTGGCAAGGCTTTAATTAGCACAATATTTTGACATTTACCCGTCCCAGTATTTAGGGTTAATACCCGTTGTTGGCATTTGCTAATAATAAAATTAATTTTTTATGTAAGTCTTCAATGTCCTCCAAATTGTCATATTTCCCGTCTCCTGTGCATTATGCATAGATTTCAGCTATTAAGGACCAAATATTAACATTGATTTGAATTAATTTTTCCATCTGAGGTACCTGATAGTTCAAATAGGAATGAATTGTTGAGCATATCAATATTTCTACGCAAATTACTTGCTCCACACATTGTTTCTGGAAACATGTATAAAAAATAGAGTTAATCTAAATAACAAAGTAAACAACTTTTGTTATGTGCATGTTTGTCGAAAAACAAATAGACAATGAAATATCGCGAATTTTTATTTCAGGCCTCCCTTATAACCCCCACTCCCGTTCTAACCTAAACATTTTAATATAGCTTATAATCATGGAAGAATTAATGCTAATTGACATACCGAGTTTTGTTAAGTTCGGTGCAATCGTTAGCGCCCAATAAAATATTTGACTCCGCTCTAGTTTATAGTGTATATATCGTTTATACATTGTTCAAAGACAAAAATGAATATCTCAAAATTTACTTTAAATAACAAAATAAACAACTTTTGATATGTTCATATTTGACGAAAAACGGATAGAAAACGAAATACCGCTATTTTAAATTCAGGCCTCCCTTACAACCCCCACTCCTGCCCGTCCCTAGAAGTTTTGGTATGGCTTATTATAATGAACGCGTTAGTGCTAATACACATACCGAATTTTATTTATTTCGGTTGGGTCCCAAATAAAATTGTTCACTTCCGCTATAGGTTTTAGCGTATATCTCGTTTATAATTCGGTATACGAAAAAAGTTTATATAACAAAAGTTACTCTAAATACAATATAAACAACTTTTATGTTCATATTTGCCGAAAAACCAATAGAAAACGAAATACCGCTATTTTAAATTCAGGCCTCCCTTACAACCCCCACTCCTGCCCGTCCCTAGAAGTTTTGGTATAGCTTATTATAATGAAAGCGTTAGTGCTAATACACATACCGAATTTTATTTATTTCGGTTGGGTCCCAAATAAAATTGTTCACTTCCGCTATAGGTTTTAGCGTATATCTCGTTTATAATTCGGTATACGAAAAAAGTTTATATAACAAAAGTTACTCTAAATACAATATAAACAACTTTTATGTTCATATTTGCCGAAAAACCAATAGGAAACGAAATATCGCAATTTTTATTTTCAGGCTTCCCTTATAACCCCCACTCCTGTTCGTCTATTAATTTAGCCTAAAGTCTATGTTGGGTTAATAGTAATATACATACCAAGTTTCATAAAATTCGGTTCAGCCGTTTATGCGTGAAAAGGTAACAAACAAACAAACACACACGAAAGAAATAAAATGCAGTTATGGTGTCTATGACATGTGAAACGAAAAGTTATCCTGAAAATTCGCGAAAAACATCAATGTACAGACAGAGGTTACAATTTTATATATATATATATATATATATATATATATATATATATATATATATATATATAGATATATATTTGTCTGTTAACGGTCTGGCGGTCGTAATTTTTGTTTGATCGTTACGAAACTCGATATTTAACCGTTTTTTGTAAAACGACAGGTGAAGTTCGTTAATGGATGAAATCGGACTAGAGGGAGGGGGAGTTTAGATGGGAGGATTTTCGAAAAGTCAAAGTATCTCCGTTATTATGCATCGGATCGAAAAATTGTATAGAACCAATCTTATTGCAAATTAAATTTACTATAAATATTGTTATACACATTTATTCTCTATTCTGAATATTAACCGAGATATTTGCATTTTTATGAAGTTTGTGAGACATGTGGTCGGGTATAGTTCGGATTAGGTCGGCCATTTTCGTAACCGCTCGGCTCAGGTGGAAGCTTATTCTAACCTTACCTTACCTTCGTTACTTTGTGAGATTTATGCAAATAAGGTCTGTTCATCCGCCCCCCCCCCCTTTAGTTCTTAGACTACTAAAATTTGAGTTATTAAAATGTAAATTATTCTTACAATTGAGAAGCCGTTTCAGTTGGGAATTTATTTGAATTAACTGAAAGATTTTTCATTACCGTTTGTATTTAATCACGTTGGTGTTGTGTTACGAGTATGCAGATTTCTCTATTCTAAAACTTCACATGGGAAATCTGCTTAGTTTACGCAGCCCCTGCGTGACGGACTTTTTTCGTCATCTCCTGGGTAGGATCGATGGACATTTGAAGAAATTTTCCGAAAATCGCGTCATGAGTACGACCTGAATAGTTGATTTCCCTCAAGGGAAATCTGCTAAAAAACACATGAATAGAAGGAAGCGGAGGGGAGGGGGGATACTAAAGGTTGAAAACAAAACAGTTGTATACTTCAGTTACGAAAAAAGTCCGTCACGCAGGGGCTGCGTAAACTAAGCAGATTTCCCACGTGAAGTTTTACAATAGAGAAATCTGCCTAATAACAACTGTAGTAGTAAGAAACCTCTAAACCTAAAACATTATTTAGGGCGTAATAACCCAGTAGTTTATAGCCCCAAAACACAGTTAACCTAACCTCTAAACCTATTCACGAGGGACGAATAGTTATGGAAACGGCCACCAGAGCTCTCGGCGGAAAGTACGAACATAGCCTAGGTGACCACACGCAGAATACAAATGCAAATATCTCGGTTAGTATTTAAGATACAGAATAAATGTATAGAACAATATTTATAGTAAATTTAATTTGCAATAAGATTTATTCTATACAATTTTTCGATCCGACGCATAATAACGGAGATATCTTGAATTTTCAAAAATCCCCCCTCTAAACCCCCCCTCCCACTGGTCCGATTTCAGCCATTAACGAACTTGATCATCCTTTTTACATAAAACGATTAAATTCCGAGTTTGGTAAAGATCAAACAAAAATTGCGACCGCTAGAGCGTTAACAGACAAATATATATATATATATATATATATATATATATATATATATATATATATATATAATTTTGAACGGACCTCATTTTCGTCATCTCCTGGGTAGGATCGATGGACATTTGAAGAAATTTTTCGAAACTCGCATCATGAGTACGACCTCAATAGCTGATTTCCCCTAAGGGAAATCTGCTAAAATGAATAGCCCAACAATTGTTGAGCATCAAAAGGTTAACAAGATTGGTTCTACACAGTTTGTCGATGCGACTTATAACTAATACAGTGTTTGGAATTTTTGAGACCCCCCCCCCTCCTTTAAGTGGGGAAAAAACCCGAAACCCTCACTACTCCGTACTCTTATACGTACCTTGCACTACTCTAGGCAGTGGCGGCTCGCGTATAGGCACTGTGGAACTGCAGCACCCCCAATTTACACTTGATATTATCAATAACATTTAATATAATGAGACTTTTTTCTTTAATTCTTTCTTTATACTTGTATAACATATAATCCTTAAGCTAAATGCAGTAACCATCCCCCAGTTTATGAAAAATGATACAAAACTTTTTGTATGGAACAGTGTGCTTTACAGTTGCAGGGGGTAGGTGTTTGACTGTTGTCACACAGGCAGCTCCACAAGGGGGAGAGAGCACTGTCGTTCCCGCAGTGCCGACGCTGGCGTAAGTTAAGTAAAATATGTTTGATTTTGTTCTTTTAGGATTTTAGGAAGTTTTGAATATTTTTTTTTATACATGTTTGTTTCCTTTTACACAATTTTAAAACAAAGGATAACAATTTTTTGGAGCAGCATCCCCGCTAATTTTAGCTACGAGCCGCCACTGACTCTAGGTCCGACTCCAATCAATAACAAATATGATCTTTAGTGTTTACTGAATGTTTTCGACCAGGTTATATATATATATATATATATATATATATATATATATATATGATGTTGTTTTTTGGAGTCTTGGTCAGTGTTGGAGACTTAGCTAGTGTATATATATATACTAGCTCAGATACCCGGCTTCGCCCGGGAATTCATTTGAGACTGAATGGTGATGGTATTATTATAGCAGGCTTTACATTGCACAATATTTTGACATTTACCCGTCCCAGTGTTTAGGATTGATACCCGTCGTTGCCGTGGATTTGCTAATAATAGAATATTTGTTCGATAAGGCTTCACTGTCTTCGATATTTTTATATTTCCCGTCTCTTATACAAGATTTTAATCATAATTTATAATCATGAAGAATTACATACCGATATTATTATACCGATCTTTGTTAAATTACTCTAAATAACAAAAATAACAACTTTTATGTTTATGTGCGGAAAAACCAATAGGAAACGAAATATCACTATTTAATTTGGCCTCCCTTATAACCCCCACTCCTGCCCGTCACTAGAAATTTTAATCGTTTTACAATGAAGGCGTTAGTACTAATTCGCATACCGAGTTTTGTTAATTCTGGTTGAGTCTTTAGTGCCAAATAAAATTGTGGGCTCCCGCTATAGTTTTTAGCGTATAACTCACTTATACTTCCGTATACGGCAAAAGTGTAAATTATAAAAGTTACTCTAAATAACAAATTAAACAATTTTTTGTTATGGGCATGTTTGCCGAGAAACCAATACGAAATGAAATAACGTGATTTTTTATTTCAGGCCTCCCTTATAACCCCCACTCCTGTTTGTCTTAGAGAATATTAATATAGCCTAAAGTCTAAGTTTGGGCTAGTAATAATATACATATTAAGTTTCATAAAATTCGGTTCAGCCGTTTATGCGTGAAAAGGTAACAAACAAACAAACAAACAAACAGACACCAAAGAAACAAAATGCAGTTATGGTGTCTATGACATGTGAAACGAAAAGTTATCGTGAAATTTCGCGAAAAAAATCAATGTACAGACAGAGGTTACAATTTTATATATATATATATATCTATATATATATAAAACTAGCTCAGATACCCGGCTTCGCTCGGGAATTCATTTAAGGCTGAATGTTGATGGTATTTTTTTGGCAAGGCTTTATGTTGCACAATATTTTGACATTTACCCGTCCCAGTGTTTTGGGTTAATACCCGTCGTTTCTGTAGATTTGTTAATAATAAAATTAATTTTATGTAAGATTTCCCTGTCCTCCATATTTGTTATTTCCCGCTTCCTATTCATTAAATATCAATCTTTTTTATTAAGGCCTGCATTTGAATTAATTTTTCCAGGTGAGGTATCTGGTAATAGATATTGAAAAGTTTCTCTAAATAACAAAATAAACAACTTTTGTTATGTGCCTATTGCCGAAAACTACAATAGGAAACGAAATATCAATATTTTTAATTTCAGGTCCTCCCTTATAACCCCCACTCCTGCCTGTTCCATAGAAAAAGTATGGCTTTTTATAAGGAAGGCGTTAGTGCTAATACACATACTGAGTTTTAATTATTTCGGTTGAGTCTTTTTTGGCAAATAAAATTTTTCACTTCCGCTATAATTTTTAGCGTATATCTCGTTTATAATTCGGTATACGAAAAAAGTGTTATATAACAAAAGTTACTCTAAATAGCAAAATAAACAACTTTTGTTATGTTCATATTTGCCGAAAAAAAAATAGGAAACGAAATATCGCTATTTTTAATTTTGGAGTTTGGGTCAGGGTTGGAGATATAGCCTAAAGTCTGTATATATATATATATATATATATATATATATATATATATATATATATATATATATATACTAGCTCAGATACCCGGCTTCGCCCGGGAATTCATTTGAGACTGAATGGTGATGGTATTTTATAGCAGGCTTTACATTGCACAATATTTTGACATTTACCCGTCCCAGTGTTTAGGATTGATACCCGTCGTTGCCGTGGATTTGCTAATAATAGAATATTTGTTCGATAAGGCTTCACTGTCTTCGATATTTTTATATTTCCCGTCTCTTATACATGTAAATAAGGTGAATTTTTATTTCAGGCCTTCCTTATAACCCCCCTCCCGCTCAAACCTAAAAATTTTAATATAACTTATAATCATGGAAGAATTAATACTAATTTACATACCGATCTTTGTTAAGTTCGTTAGTGCCCAATAAAATTGTTGGATCCCGCTAAAGTTTTAACGTATAACTCATTTATACTTAGGTATACGACAAAAGTGTAATAACAAAAGTTACTCTAAATAACAAAATAAACAACTTTTGTTATGTTTATATTTGCGGAAAAACCAATAGGAAACGAAATATCACTATTTTTAATTTCAGGCCTCCCTTATAACCCCCACTCCTGCCCGTCCCTAGAAATGTTGGTACGGCTTATTACAATGAAGGCGTTAGTACTAATTCACATACCGAGTTTGGTTTAATTCGGTTGAGTCTTTAGTGCCAAATAAAATTGTGGGCTCCCGCTATAGTTTTTAGCGTATAACTCATTTATACTTCCGTATACGGCAAAAGTGCATATAACAAAAGTTACTCTAAATTACAAAATAAACAACTTTTGTTATGTGCATATTTGCTGAGAAAGCAATAGGAAACGAAATATCGCTATTTTTAATTTCAGGCCTCCCTTATAACCCCCACTCCTGTTTGTCTTAGAGAATATTAATATAGCCTAAAGTCTAAGTTGGGCTAGTAGTAATATACATACCAAGTTTCATAAAATTCGGTTCAGCCGTTTATGCGTGAAAAGGTAACAAACAAACAAACAAATAAACAAACAAACAAACAAACAGACACCAAAGAAACAAAATGCAGTTATGGTGTCTATGACATGTGAAACGAAAAGTTATCGTGAAATTTCGCGAAAAAAATCAATGTACAGACAGAGGTTACAATTTTATATATATATAGATATATATATATATATATATATATATATATATATATATATATATATATATATATATATATATATATATATATATAATCTATATATATATAAAATTGTAACCTCTGTCTGTACATTGATTTTTTTCGCGAAATTTCACGATAACTTTTCGTTTCACATATCATAGACACCATAACTGCATTTTGTTTCTTTGGTGTCTGTTTGTTTGTTTGTTACCTTTTCACGCATAAACGGCTGAACCGAATTTTATGAAACTTCGTATGTATATTACTACTAACCCAACTTAGACTTTAGGCTATATTAATATCCTCTGAGACGAACAGGAGTGGGGGTTATAAGGGAAGCCAGAAATTAAAAATAGCGATATTTCGTTTCCTATGGGTTTTTCGGCAAATATGAACATAACAAAAGTTGTTTATTTTTTTATTTAGAGTAACTTTTGTTATATACACTTTTTTCGTATACCGAATTATAAACGAGATATACGCTAAAACCTATAGCGGAAGTGAACAATTTTATTTGGGACAAAAGACCCAACGGAAATAAATAAAACTCGGTATATGTATAACACTAACGCTTTCATTATAACAAGCCATACCAACATTTCTAGGGACGGGCAGGAGTGGGGGTTACAAGGGAAGCCAGAAATTAAAAATAGCGATATTTCGTTTCCTATTGGATTTTCGGCAAATATGAACATAACAAAAGTTGTTTATTTTGTTATTTAGACAAATTTGCTCAACAATTCTTTTCAATATGAACTACCAGGTACCTTACCTGGAAAAATTAATTCAAATGTATGTTAATATTTTGTACTTAATAACTCAAATCTATGCATAATGCACAGGAAACGGGAAATATGACAGTATGGAGGACAGTGAAGTCTTACATAAAAAATTAATTTAATTATTAACAAATCCACAAAAACGACGGGTATTAACCCTAAACACTGGGATGGGTAAATGTCAAAATATTGTGCTAAGTAAAGCCTTGCGAAAAAGAATACCATCACCATTCAGCCTCAAATGAATTCCCGAGCGAAGCCGGGTATCTGAGCTAGTATATATATATATATATATATATATATATTGTTTTGTATCAAGCACACGTTATGTAATAATTATTGTATGGGACGTGTGGCTAATAAACTCCCTTCCTGTAGGGTTACTTCAGGAAGGAAATAAATAAATAAAATACACACACACACACACACACATATATATATATATATATACTAGCTAAGTACCCGGCTTCGAGTGAAGGGAAATTCATTTGAAGCTGAATGAAGATGGTATTTTTTTTTTGGCAAGGCTTTACTTTGCACAATATTTTGACATTTCCCCGTCCAGTGTTCAGGGTTTATACCCGTCGTTGGAATTTGTTAATAATAAAATTATTTGTTATGTGAGGCTTCAGGCCTCAATATTTTTGTATTTCCCGTCTCCTGAAACGAGGAAGTTACATCTGAGCATGTAGTTTTTCTTTTTTTTTTTTTTTTCGTAATCGACCATATAATTCATAATCATAGAAAGTATTCTATCTTCCAAACCAAGTATGAATAAAAGTTCCTTTCCCTTCTGTGGTACAAAGCCCAACGGAGACAGCTGTTTTAGGGATGTCATAACCGCTATTAAAAATACTATTTTGTAAGTCTTGATTGTAAACTGTATATTCATATTGGTAGATAGTGTGTTCAGTAAAGTATATCATATTGTTGCGAAAATTAAATGGCTCTACTATTCAAGGCGTGATTGGGGAGTGCGGAGGGGTTCAAAGAAGTGCCTCTAATTGGTGGAAGGCCTAGTCCCTTTCAGACCTTCTTTGAAGAGCCTCGGTCTCATCCTGCTTCTCTATTTAAGCCTGTACAGCTCGACCTAGTGGAGCCGGCAGAATCTAATTAGGGCCCGCCGTGACTATCTTCCTGGAACTTCTAGTCTAGACCTTCCTGTCTAGTCCCTTCTACAGGCATTTATAAGAGACCCAGCCAGTACCTCAGGGCAGTTGATGCTCGACGGTCTTCGAGGGATGTTCAGCGCTACAGTGCGACTTAGTGCAGTGCTGTAAAGTGTTGTGCCGTGACTGTAAGTAACAGTTTAGTGCCGTGACTGTAAGTAACAGTTTAGTGCCGTGACTGTAAGTAACAGTTTAGTGCCGTGACTATAAGTAACAGTTTAGTGCCGTGACTGTAAGTAACAGTTTAGTGCCGTGTTTAAGACAGTGCATTGCCGCGAAGTAAAGGACAGTGCAGTGCCGTCTTTATGTGAATTTCAGTGACCGTGAGTGAATTATTGGACTGTAAACTCTGAAGAACAGTGACACTATCAGTGTAATACTGTGAGTAGTAATAGTTATCCAAGAGTATTGTGCAATGTGAAATAAATTGTGAAGTGATAAACTGTGAAACTTGTGTGTGTTTAATTTTGCAATCCAAAAGAACTCTTACTAACAACGTTTATTACTGGTTTTGCTATAAAACGTAACAATATATTAACGGGCAGAATTTATAAATACCAAGTATAACTGGGTGCACCTCCCCAGCGTTCATCCTTTTAAATAATTAATTTATGATAATTAAACAAATTCACATTTTTGATAACACTACATTGCTAAAAGTATAAGCATAAATTAAAATGTAAACATAGACCAATATGAAGTTGGCAGGGACAAAGGCAGTAACCCCACACCTCCCTAGGCTCAGTGGCGCCAACTCATTTAGGATCATAATCCTGTAATACATTATATTATATTAACAAATCTGATTACATTATCTTCACAATACTGAAACTGTTTGTTCAAATAATTTTCATGTTTTAATTAAATAAAGTATTTCATACACTTAGAGCAAAGTGGCGTTTCTCATGAATTAGTGTTTGGGAGGAGAAGAAGGGGGGGGGGGCCACTTTACTTGGTGCAATCTGTTACCGGCTTAAAAAAATAACATAAGATTTGAATTAATTTATCCAGGCAAGGTACCTAGAAGTTCATTTAGGAAAGAATTGTTGAGCATATCAATATTCTTACGCATATATGTATAAAACAAAAGTTACTCTTAATAACAAAGTAAACAACTTTTATGTGCACGTTTGCGGAAAAACAAACAGAAAATGAAATATCACGAATTTTTATTTTAGACCTCCCTTATAACCCCCACTCCCGTTCTAACCCAAAAACTTTAATACAGCTTTTAATCATGGAAGAATGAATGCTAATACACATACCGAGTTTTGTTAAGTTCGGTTCAATCGTTAGTGCCCAATAAAATTGTTGGCTCTGCTTTAGTTTTTAATGTATATCTCGTTTATACGACAAAAGTGAACAGGAGTGGGGGTTATAAAGGAGGCCTGAAATTAGAAATAGCGATATTTCGTTTCGTATTGCTTTTTCGACAAATATGCACAAAACAAAAGTTGTTTATTTTGTTATTTAGAGTATCTTTTGTCGTATACCGAAGTATAAATGAGTTATAAGCTAAAAACTATGGGGGAGTCAAGAATTTTATTTGACACCTAACATTAACTATATTTGATAACTAAACATTAACAAAACTCTGGAAATGTATTAGCACTAACTCTTCCATGACAATAAAGTATACCAACATTTCTAGGGACCACTGTAGTAGGGGTTGCAAGGGAGCCCTGAAATTAAAAATAGCGATATTTTGTTTCCTATTGGTTTTTCGGCAAATATGCCATGACAAAATTGCTTATTTTGTTATTTAAAGTTTATATTCACTTTTGTCGTAGAACAAAGTGTGTTTTCAAACAATCAAAACTAATGTAGAAACCCTTTTTTCTTGTTTTTTAAACTGTTTAGGTGTAATCAGCTGATGAGAGTCACTATAAGATGGTAGCATCTGGTTGCAAGTGTTTCATGATGATATGCGATTTTCAAATGTCTTTTTAGAGTAAGCCCCTTAACTATTTACAGAGTGAGGAAGTGTACAGATTCAGATGATTATGGAGATTGGCCTTAGTATATACAACTTCAGAACGTGAAAATGTTTGCTCCAATGTCCAAACCGTGAATGTGTGCAATACAGCAGTGGTGGGGAGGGCCCACTGATCTGCTTTCACACCTCCCCTGTCCCATTGTCTAGGCATTACAGACGAAAGAGCACACTTTTTAAATAAATAGTTAATTGCTTGACGATGTTGAGTGGACAGTGGGAAAATCCAACCTCAAGAAATTTGAACTTGGCATCTCTGGCAGAGCAATCCAATGTTTTACCACTTGACCAACACTAATCTTTTGATTTGGAAACCAATATTTCAAAATTTTATTAAAACTGGAAAGGTGTGATCCCATGATATTCAATAGCCATTGAGCATAGTTGAAATAATTAAGAATTGAAATTTTTATTTTTGAAATTATTTCTTATTATTGTTCTTTTAAATTTTTTTTTGTGATTTAAATATAAATTCCATATTCTAATTTCAACTCCTTAATAACCCCTCATTTTAATTTATCATATTTTAACAGAACGTTAATATATTTAGATATGCATTATGTTCAGGTTTAATATTAAGTATCGTGTATGTCGAGCACCTACTGAAGTGGATCAGGAATTTGAAGCTGGGATGAAATGGGCCTCTGACAGAATTACAGTTCTTGTTAAAGGGTATTGCAAATACATCTATGATGCCAGTAATAAAATATTGTTTAGGAAATCTTAGTATAGACAACATGATGTTATTAACGAATAAATGTCTTTACATAGAAGTGAACCCATACTCTTTTTAGTGGTAGTAATGAAAGCTTATGCTGACAATCTTCACTCCCCTAGCCTCCACATGCCTAACAATCCCGTTGTATGGAATACTTTTATTTCACTCAAACTCTCTCATATTTTAGGTTTTGTGAGGCTGGTCCTAATCAAAATTTTTCATTCTCACTTTTTGATCCATACTGTGGACCACCTCTGATGCCATTAAAGTTTTGTTTACTTTTGTAAAAAAAAATTGTTTTCAATTGGTGTACTTCAAAACATGGGACAACAGTGAAAGTAGTGTCACATTCTTGGAAATCATATTCGGCCATGACCTTATATTTATTGTGCAGAGACAGGATGTCCTGTTTTTCACGTCACATAAACTGAACAAAAATCGGAGAAGGGTAAACAGACAAGAAAGAGAAAAAGTTGATACCAATAGTTGAAAAGGAATGGTGTATCAAGACAATATATTATGGAAAAATACATTCCATATGCCCTTTAGTGCTAATGAAAAATATTATAGATTCCGGAAAGTATCAGCTGATGGTCTTACTTGCCTGGCTTATATATGAGCTGGCAAGATAAAGAGCTTACCCTTTTCCAATAACAAACAGGCTGTCAGCTATACATGTATTTCAATTTTGAAACAATTTTTCTTAAAATTGCCTGCAATAGAAACAGATTTTATCATAGGCCTATTTAATCAGACAAATAATAATCATGTAATGGTTCATATTTCATTTATTATTATGTACAAATTCACCCAGAGAAACTGATGAGCTTTAACCTGAATTAGAAAAGTTGTCTATACTTGCACTATCCAAGAAGCTAAGTCTGTTTTGAGTTCATCAACCTTCAAATAACTTAATAAATAATTAGACATTTAAGGATATTGAACAAAAACAAAATTCACACAGATCTTTATATATTTCATAGTAATATGCATACATCAAAGTTTTTTTTTTCTTATTTTTTAATATAAATTATTAAATGCAATAATTTTAAGTGTACGAATTTCAGGAAAAAATTAATTAGTGATTATTTGATTAAAATAATGTACATTGAGACACACTTGTAATAAATCTTATATTAATCAACATCAATAGAACTTATTTCACACAATTTATGTAACTGAGAAAGAAAGTAGGTCAAGCTATAGATTTATATATTTTTTCAGAGACAATAAAACACTTAACATCATTACTTACTATATGTATTTGAGTTTTGATTTTCTTTTCCTTTTAAGGGCAAGTCGAGGAACAACAACCTTTTACACAAGTGGAAGCTTTGTTATATCTACACAAAAACATGCGTTACAAATACATGGAATTAACAAATATATATTTAAGCAAAAATTGCATCTCTCAATCACTTTATAACGACATTGATATTACGTTAGAATACACATGAATAGAAAAGTTTGCACTTGGCAGGCGGTGGAAAGGCAGAACAGTGCCAGACCAAATACATCAAAAGAAATACTCCTGCAGGTTTGTACCAAACAGACAAATACATGAATATAATGCATATAGAAACTAAGCTTTTGATTTGAAAAGCCACATTTGTTCAATGAGTCATTGGAACGAACAGAAGGTAAGGCTTCCTACAATTTTTGTAAAACACATTAGTACTATATTTATGTACAGCTTCTCTTGTAAAAGAGCCATTTATTTGCATTATAAGGTAGATCATAATTCAACAAAATTTACCTCCTAGTAAGCTCATTTTTAGAAAAAAGGGAGGAATAGACTGTGTTACACTAATTGTAAAGCCCTGTTAAACAATACAAAGTGTATGCAATTGTAAGCAGTTAATACATTTATTAGCCAATCGTTTTGTACAAAACATTTTTTTTTTTGGAGTCTTATAAAACTATTTTTAACATAAATACAATGAGCTTGTCAAAGCTTACTATATAAAGTTAAAGTTGAAAAAAGAAAAGAAAAGAGAAGAGTCAAATATAGGGAACAAAAGCTAGAAGAGTAAAGAAGATTGACTGAGAATCAGAAAATTTTAAATCCAGCATCTCTTTTTGAGCAGAATCTAAAATTTACGTGATTCGTAAATAATTGAGGAAAATAGCGATAAACATTAACATATAGTTATAGGAATATGTGTATAGTAAATATACATCTAAACTACAAGCTTAGTTAACAAAATAAAACTTACATATTTAAGATCTATACAAAAATGGTAGATTAAGAAATATCACAACATATATAAATTTATTTATTGACCTCGCAGGAATTGGTATCCCTTTTAACTAACTTGCCTAGTGGGCCATCTTATAGTTAAGAATATAACGCTTGGATTTTCTCATACATCGGTTTAAATTAGTGACAGTTTCTTTTTTCAATGGTGAAAAAGGTAAATAAATTAAAATAAACACGAAAATAAAGATTACGGATCAAAACAGGGATAACTGGAAGACTGATTTTTAAATATAATTTTAAAATAAGAACAATCGATTTTTAATATTTCTAAGTTATGGTGAACAATTAAATATTTTTTTGGAGGCTATTTGAATAATTAGATGCCCTCATTATATAAAGTGAAGTGATATATTAATTTTTTTTTTTTTAGTCTGCTGTGAAAATAATCAAGTCAGGCCTAAAAGAAAAAGCATCCACCTTAATATGTTAATTCCGTAGATAGGGGACAGAACAGTGTCGTAAGTTCAGCCCCATATGGGATATCACACATAGTGTTGCGGCATGGGGTAAAATGACTCTGTATTTCCATTGAGAACATAAGACTGGAAAAAGAATGAGAGAGGGTAACCTCCACCCTACATTGGGGCTACGTTGACTTTTTTCCAACAACTAACATGCCAATACTAGTCAATTCAATGAATTTGTTGAATATCAATGTTAATAATCGATTTAATGTAAATATGGAACTACTCTCAGTCTATCAACACAGATCAAAACGCTGAGACCCAAATTTTAAATTCATTTACAGTACTTTATAAATGTACCGCTTAAAATGGACTATCTGAAAAAAATAATTGACCAAAGTAGATGCACTTGCATAACGGTTTAAAATTAAAATAAATTGAGGTATGTTTGAATTAACTTTCAAATAAATTCCTTACGCATACCCACACACATATTATCCAGGAATATATTAATAGAACAACAATTTAATAAGTTCTTAAAACAATAGAGGATTTTAACAATTTGTCACAAAGTAATCTAAACTAACCATTAGATGACCACAACCTAAAGATTTGAAAGCCGAATGAAATACACTGTCTCTTTTTTATTCACCAATGAAATATTAATAATAAAAATAGTGGGCAAACTTCTATTTTAAAAATGAAAAAAAAAATCATTTTCTTATATTTATGGTTAAGCGTACCTCCTAATAAGTAAGATTTGATTGTTGGGCAAGTCATAATTTTCTTTCTTGGACTGCATATTAGTGATTGAGTATACTAACCCCCCCCCTCCCCCCAAATAAATAAAAGCTGGATATAATAAACCTAATGTATTGGTAGCACAATAATAAAAATGATTATTTAGAATTAAACAAATAGATAGTGCATTCTGTCAAAACAATAACATCACAAGAGGAGGGAAGATGGGTTACACAATCCATCGTTTAATAGATGAATTATTAATGAGAACTGAATCCAAGCCCTTGTCATTTAAGCTCCTTTTTTAATTGATTGGTGAGAAACAATTGCAAACTTCCATTAATCTTAAAATGAAAGTTTCAGTTGAACTGGAGATCTTGGAATATATCCAGGTAAAACGACCTATGTCTATTTTCATCGTACCTTATATACTAACTTATTAAAAATTGCATCTATTATATATTTTTAAATTATATAATAACTTTTTATATCAACATTTTCTTGATCAATTATGACAGTAAATAAACTAATTTGAGTTTTTAATATCAGTTTACTTGCACATACATTTTAACCCATTCAATTTGGAGGTGATATTGGAAACAAAAGTTATGCATATTAATCAAATAACTAAAAACATTATATTGCACAAACCACATATTCGTATCCAAATTCCTCTCCGTGGGTCAGTAAAGGTAGAAGACAATTAACAAAACCCAAACCATAAATAAATAGTTTTTCGACCCGATTCAGACACTATAGTACCACAATGAGAGGAACTATAACTTGGGGTCTTGATTGGACAAAATTATCCACAGGCTCATAGATTGTGTATGCATTGTTATATGGTTGGACCTCGACTAAGTGGAAAGTATTGGTGAGAAAGATCCAATCAAATATGGAACTGAAAGGAAAAGGAAGCCACATTTAAAAATTCCAGTCTGTTCTGTTTGTAGCTCAAGTTTATATTGGCGACCATCTTCTATAATTTCCACACATTTAGAAATAATGTAAAATGAGAAATTATAACACACTTATGAATTCAAACAATCACAACAGTTTTTTTTTTTATATAAAAATAGCAATAATAATAATGAAAATTCTTTCTCCATGATAAAAAGGCAAAGGAATGAAGAAATTAATACCTAAATACAAAAATAAATATCCTCAAACATAAATAAATAGCTTTTCAGTCCAACACACACACATATTTAGTAGCAGGAGAGAGAGCGAGAGTCTTTAGCACCACAGGTTACACACAACAGAAGAGGAACTATAACTTTGGTAGCTCGGCTATTTATATATAACCAGTCTCATTATATTTTTAGATCTGGATTAAGTAGAAAGTAACTTTCAGTAGGATATGATAAAGAAAAATGACAGCACAGGTAAAGAAGCAACAATTAAGGCGTTCAAAGAGGTTTTCCTCTAGGCGTTCCTACTTGGTAGGCAACTGATTAACTAACAGAAACCTTATTCATAAGCAAACACCAAAATTCATGAAATTTTCACCAATTGATCAGAAGATTCAAGCGCAATATTTACTACTCAATAGTTTTTCGAATCTATATAGCCAAAGCAGCTAACGAATAAGGAAACTATAGTCCCCAACCACTACCCCTGCCCATCAAAAAACTAAATCAAAATAAAATAATAAATGCATAATGGCATGAGTTTTTTAGGCCTTGAAATTTACCATTAAACATGAAACAATGAATCCCAATAACAGATAGAAGCAAATCATATCATACATAAGACATTTTTTTATACATGTGTATAAAACATTACTATGTATGTACAACATTACTAAATATATGTATCAGCATAAGAACTAATAAGTCCAATTTAAAGTAAACATTTAAAACAAATATTTAAAAAATTGTATCAAACATTCAAAAGTGACAATAGTTTTATTTTAAGCAAAGAAGTGATTGTTATAGCTGGATTTTTTAAAAGAAAAATGAAAATCTCTGGCTCAACAGCTCATGAAACAAGGGCTTTCACAGCTTTGGTGGGGAGTCAAGTAATCAAGTCGATAGATTCACTGTTCTATAGTGATGGCATTATAGACCAAAAATAGTTACTTTATCTTCAATTAGCTACTCGAGTACGTGAGGGTGGTGAGTGGCCACCACGGGGAACGTTAGAAGCCTGGCCTAAATTTATTGTACAATTCCAGGTCTTGAATCTAACATATCTAGAACAGAGGGAATGGTACTAATCCAATCCCATCCCGTTTTCAAGATAAATAATCCTAATTTATACAATACTATACCATAAAAATATATTAGCTGAGAATGTCAAGAAATTGAATTAGAATCAAACTTTCAATTATTTAATTCATTTCCCACAATATTTTATATCTTTATTAAGTTTTATTAATTTTTCTTTTACACCAAATTACAAAATTTACTCTCTAAAACAGGAAAATGTTAAGTAGTATGGAAAAATAATCTCCCCCTCCTTTATTATTATTATCATCTGTGTAAGAGATTTTATGTTTTAATAAGAGGAGCAGTATATATGAAACAAAAAAAAAATCTATTTTAAGCCAACATTGATGGCCTATGCAAATTTATTTACATCACATTTTATCTAAAACATGAAAAAGTCATTAAATCCAGTATAAATACATTATTTATTCCCTAACCTAATGGTGTTCGAAATCCTTAACAGTAGATATAGTAGGCAAGTAGGCAACATGTTCACACATTTCCCCCCCTATTATTATTAATAAATCCATTTTAGTTATTATCATAAAAAAGGCTTTCTTCAATTTTACTCCTTTGCCATATATAATAACAAGAGTAACAATGACTTAAGTGTGAATGTTTACAATAACAAATTGAGAACGGCATAGTCACCTCAATAGTAAGGTCTGAAAAAAGCTGTAAACTCTTGAGCATAAGAAGCTTCTAGAGAAAGATGTTTTCAAGCTGTAAAATGAAAACAGTAAACAAAAAAAAAATGTAGTCAAGTAGAGAAGCACTTACAAGTACTCACAATCTCAGAATTAGAGAGATTAAAAATTGAAGAAACAACAATAGACAATAATAGAATAAACTTAACATATCAGGTACATATTTTAAAGAGAGATTATTACATTATTTTTTTTTATTTCTTAACAAACAAGAGTCAATTATTTTGACATTTACATGTCCTTAAATAATCCTAACATGCTATCACACAAATACAATGATATAATTACACACATTTATATTACATACACAAGGTGACAATCGCCACAAAATACCCTAATTTGAATGGAAATACTTTAAAATGGCAGAATACAAATAAAAAATAATTTTTGTTTTGTTTTGAGATATAGCATCATTATCAAAGAGACTACTCAATAAATAAGTTTACGAATATTAACATAGTCAGCCATATTTCCCATTCAACTAAATTAAATAGATCGTCTCTTACAATAGTCAATAGTTTAAAAACAGATTCCAATTAGCCTAAGTTTAAAAACATATCTTACATCTATTATAAATCTAAATGTATTCACATAAGCGTAATCTTTTTTCACTAATCATCCCATAAATCATTATATAATTATATATAAAGGAAAAAAAAAAAAAAGACTTCATTTATCTCATAACTTCAAATTTTTAAAAATTTAACATTTGACTTTTCATTTAATCATTCTTTGGTTAATTAGGACAAGACAAAAACCATTTAAAATATATATATATATATGAAGGAAAGAAAGGCATTGGCCTCTTGAAATTTGGTGTTAGAAGAGAGAGCACAGTCTCTCTTCTCCAGAATTAAAATGAGCAAAATAGAAGAATTCACCCAATAAAATGGGCAACGACTGGCAAATGGCCAGGCCTATTTGAAAAAACCCACAAACCTTAGATAAGGCCTCTTTACTCGCCAGGGAGAGACTTCTCGAACAGGGCCAAAGCTCGGTGGATGAACTCATATTGCTCAGCTGTTTGCACCATCCCGCCCCTATGGAAATTTTAATTCTTTAAAAGATGGCAGATAAATAAGAATATTAAATTGTTAAGGTTTTGTGGGATGAGTGGGAAGTACCACCTTAAATCTACATACCCAATAGGAAATACTACTTTTATTTCACACACTTCTAGTAATGAACAATTAAATAAAAATAAAATGATGTCCAACAAACTAATCTTAGCTTTTTATGACATCACAATAAGGGTGGCTGATGACGATAATGTCTCTTAGCAGTGGTACCTGCAACCTCTATGGTAGAGTTGGTCGCCGTAAGGGCGAGTAACAGTCCGTGCTGTAAATAAAAAGTCCTTCACGCAGGGGGTGCGTTAACTAAGCAGATTTCCCACGTGCGTCACGCCTATGCATTTATCTCAAAAATTAAAAGTTCAATGAGACAATATTTGGTATTTAAGCTTCAAATAAAGTGCTTCATAACACAATAGAATATTGTTAAATGAGATGAGTAGGAGTGGGGCTTTACTGAAGACCGAAAACTAAAAAATGCAAGTATCTCATTTAATAATCAAGATAGTGAAACAACATTCATAACAACATTTATAGAACATTAAATTTGCAATAAGAATGATTCTATACACTTTTTCGATCCGACGCATAATAACGGAGATATTAGAAAAAGAATTTTCGAAATTCTTCCCCTCTAAACCCCCCCTTTCCCTGGTCCGATTTCAGTGAACTTGATCTGTCTTTTTGTATAAAACGATTATATATCAAGTTTGGTAACGATAAGACAAAATTTGCGACCGCTAGAGTGGTAACAGATAAATATAAGTATACAGTTTTGAACAGACCTCATTTTCGTCATCTCCTGAGTAGGATGGACATTTGAAGAAAAATTTCGAAAATCGCGTCATGAGTACGACCTTAATAGCTGATTTCCCTTAAGGGAAATCTGCTAAAAGTCCATCATACAAGGGCTGCATTAACTAAGCAGATTTCCCACGTGCTGGTATGAAACACTAGTGAACAAGAAAGAACAATAACTAGCTTAATAATTGAGTTAATTGGAAATGTGTACAACATCAATAGTTGGTTAGTAAGACTTGCAGGTGGTATTGGTTTTTAATCAATCAGATAGATATAGATAAGATGGGGGAAAATTTGACTCAGTGGCCAGTTGGACCATGAAGGCAAACAACCTTCAATGTCATAAACCACAATCAGTTTTGTATAGTTGGATTCATAAGACGTGAGACAGTGGCTAGGATGCGCAGTAGCAAAGAAGGCTATTGCGCATGCTCCCGTTATCAATCTGTTAACCACTCTCGTGAGCTACAGACATGTATCGGGCGTCCTGAAAACATTAGCCCTCAGTGTGTATGTAGTGTAGCTTAACCCTTAATCAGACAAAACTGAATTGGGATGATAAATTTTGTTTTCCTTGTTTTTTGTGCTTTAAAATGGGCTCATACATCACAGTGGATACTAATTTAATATTCCTTCTTTTTTTTTATACATACTATTTACAGTTAATATCAAATTAGCTAAAGAAAATCAGGCTTTGGAAGTACTTGAAAATGAACAAGTAATCTTCAAAGAATATGCTAAATAAAAGTTTGAAGTAAAAATCTTAATAAAATTAGTAAAAACAAGGGTGAACTTACGTGCTCTGAGTAGTTGTGCCATGTTGTTCTCTTGGGCACTGAAGGCATGCAATTTTACTGTTATAAATGTGAACCACCACCATTGCCAACCATTCTCACAAAAAATCCTTTTAAATCAACCAACAACAATTTCTAGGATTGAAAAAATTCTTTTTGGGAGCCGCTCCAAGGATTATGTTTTAAAAAAAAACATAATAAAATCATGTATGTTGTGTCATACATTGTCTGATTAAGGGTTAAAGATATAATCTAATCCTATCTTGGTTATGTAGGAAGAAATGTCGATATAAATCCCTGCAAGGTCTTGCTCTAACCTCAAGTTAATACGTTGCAACAATTATTTTAGTTTAATTTTTGTTTTTAAAAAAAGAATATCGGTTTTCGATACTTGAATTTTAATATCGAAATACCGATATATCGGGTCGAAAATATCAGGTAATAATTTTGATATTTTCTGGGGGAAATATTGATATTTTTTCACCATCCCTAGTGTACCTGTCAATAAGTCGCCATTTAAATTTAAATTGACAGTGATAGTGACATACATTCAAGCAGCGATGATAAAGACGATGATGATGAGCCCTTAAGCGGCATTGAGGAGATGGGGTTGTCATTTGACCAATTTTAAAGCAATTATATATATTAAAAAAAATTAACTTGTTATATTTTATTTAACTTCTATTAATTTAGGTGGTAAATAAATTATTTTGATATTTTTTGAAATGTAATTTTGGTAAGAAAATTATCTGTAGGTTTTTAAAAAGTTATTTGTAAGTTTTAAGTATCACAAATCATTGTGTAATTTATAAAAAAAATTATCTTTACATTTTTTAAAAATATATCTTTAAGTATTAAAAATAATTATCTGTAAGTTTATAAATTATCTTTAAGTTTCTAAACAAATATCCATAAGTTTTAAGTATAAATAATTATCTGTAAGTTTAAAAAAAATTTAAATAATAATGCCAAAATTATTAATTATGTAAACTATGCAAGTATATGCGCAATTCCACTAACTTTCTATTATCACTAATGAATAATAAATTAAGTTTTTTTTTTTGCATTTAATAAATTATTATTTTTGATATTTAATAATGTTTAATCAATGCTGCTTCTGATTTTTTGCACTATATTTTTATATAAATTAGGAAAAGTAGAACATATACTAGAGAAAGGTTAGACTGCAGGTACTCAGTATCGATACTTAAAGGGCTGCTGTACGGCATACTGGCAAATATGTTCAGCTTGGGTAGTACACGGTCCTCTCATCCCCACCAAGTCTACCACCCATCCCCACCCCCATGCGCGGACTGTCTCACGTCTCATAAATCTAACTATACCTGTATTGCCCCACAGTCCTGTTGCTCATTAATGTACTACTGTATGCAGTGTACAGATGTGTCATTTCTGCACTTATTCATTTATTTTATAGTTGTAAATATTTATTTATTTGGAGCTTCGCAACTGTGGCGATGTTGCTCGAGGGAAAAACTATAAAATTAAAAAACGAAACAAAATTGATTAAAACAAAATAAAGCAACATAACAGAAATTGAACACGATAAACAGAAATTGAACACGAACAACAAAAATGCGACAAAACAGAGATGGAAACCAAAAACAGAAATGCAAAACAAAACAGAAATAAAAAACAAAATTGGAACAGAAAACAGAACTGAAACGAAAAACAGAAATGGAACACAAAAACAAAATGGAAAACAAAAAACAAAAATGGAACACAAAAACAGAAACGGAACACAAAAACAGAAATGGAACACAGAAACAAAATAGAAAACCAAGAACAGGCAAGGAACACAAAACAGAAATAGAAAACCAAAAGAGAATAGAAAACAGAAATGAAAGTTTTATTTGGCACAAAAGATTTGCAAATATTAGCCAATAAAATCAATCTATCTATCTATATCCCCTAGGTTAAATCTGATAGAACAAATACAATAGTTACAGAAGACAATTTGTTACCTGTCGTATCTCATTTTGCACACAATGCTCAGTATATCAACACAGCCTTCTGTTAGAAGTTGGTTCACGCCAATGCATATCGCTATAAAGCAGCCAGTTCTTCCGATTCCAGCTGAGCAGTGAACAATTACAGGGCCAAGAGGTTTACCACGTTTTCCAATGCCTTGAAGCCACCTAAAAATAATTAAAACAAACATGCTTTCATTGAAATCTAAAAAATTTTGAACATGTCTGGTCCTGCAAGGTTAAGTTACTCTTACAGGAAACCTCCTAATATCAGAAAACAGTGATGCCTTTGTTCAACAAAACAGTAAGAGTCATTTTATGGCTATGTCGAGCAATAAAACATTGTTTGTTTTATTACTATCTCAAACCTTGCAGAAATAAATAAGATTCTGTATATTACGTAATAGGTTGGTTTTGCTAAAACATAATACTATCAGCAATTCCATCTGTGAATGGCAGCATTACTGCCTCAAGAAGAACACTTTTCATGTGAGAACAGCAATTTCAAGGATGTCAAATGTACTAGAGCAAAATGAAATGTGCTTGGGAATCTCCAGTTTTTATTAGTAGATTTCCCTTAAGGAATTTATAATATAAATACTGGAAATAGCCATTTCACCCTCCTGGGCATTAGCAATGCTTTAAAATTATTCCTCTCAGTCAATATAATATTAATAAATCTCCACATAATAAAAAACTCCGTAATTCAATCAGCCTTACCAAGTGGGCATTTTTCAGATAATATATTCCCTTCAAATAATATCTAAAGATATTTGATATTATTTGAAAAATTAACCGGGTAAGGCTGATTGAATTACGGAGTTTTTATTATGTGGAGATTTGTTAATATTATATTAACTGAGAGGAATAATTTTAAAGCATTGCTAATGCCTAGGAGACAAGATATTAGACAATATTAGACAAGATTGAAGATGACCCTCTTGCAACTGAAAGCTGTTGCCAAGTAAACTCGATGATCAGCCAGTAATGATAGCATCCATCAACAGAGTTGACAATAGCTAATATAAAGTTTCTGTAACATTCGTTCTTCAGCTTTTGTAAGGTCCATCCAGGGGCTGTATATGTATCCACATGCAGGGATAACTTACAGATGACACCATCTCCCATTGTATTTTATTTTTTCTTTAGTAAGAACCATAGATAAAGAAGACTTGAAATTTAAGATAGGCATGAGATGTTTTGTGAAATAATAGCTTGTACAATGTTCAAATTGTTAGAAGAGGAAACAAAGTTTAGGGTTAAAAACGCAAAAATATAAATCCAATTTATATTCGAGTTACAGAGAACCAATATAAAACAGTGTATATATGGTCATTACTTTATAAAGAATTATTATAAAGCACGGTTTGTTATGAGGCCAAATATGAGAGATACAATTTTATATTTTCCCTGTTCTCTAATTTATTTATCTTGGCCTTTAATGTACTTGAACAATAGTTTTACATGAAAATTTGAAGTGACAAGTTTGGTAATGGTCGAACAACAAGAGTGGATGATTAAACTCCCTTAACTCTAAATTAAAACAATTTATGTTTGTACCTATTTTTTTTTTAGCACGAGTACATTAATCATTACAAGAGAATATGGAAGCGAAGGTACAAGTAAGAAGGGTCTCCTGTTGTCTTAACTGTTCATTATGTTCAATGAAGGGGCAATACCGAAATTGGAAGAAGAAACAGAAGTTACCCAGACTAACGCTTGGCTCATTGCATCAGTATGAGGTTGATACTGAACTTGTGGGGAGTTCCAAAGTTGAAATGAAAAGAGAGCTATCGGTTTTAACTCAGGATAAATACACATAAAACAAAAGTTTTGGCAATAGTAAGTATCTGTATAGTAATTATGTCATCTGTATTTCATTCCAGCATATAGGAAATCTACTCATTTGGTACAGCCTTTCTCTAGTCTGAAATGTTGAATAAATAAAATATGCTTAGACAAAAATTTTATTTAAAAAACTGAGACTGCCCAAATGCTCTTTCTCTCCTTGTAATTGTTTTGGACAATTATTTCACACATTAGTCTTGAAATAAATGTTTTTACCTTGGACTTATAAGTTTAGATGGTGACCGAGCAACAGGGCTTCCTCCACCTTCCTCATTCCACACTGAACTTTCTCCAGAACTCTGATTCCAAGCTTTTGTAGAGAGAGGGCTGTAACTACCACATGATGAAGTTTTGAAAGGTGACCTACTAAGAGGGGAATCAGAAAGCTGAGCAGTATCATAACTGGAAGTTGAATTAGTTGAAAGTTTTTCAAATTTCCAGCAGAAAACACCTTCAGCTCCAGTTGGAGATGGTGAAAACCTAAATAAAAATATCAAATAGTGAACAATTGAATGAAGAGTGTACAAAGAGAATGAAATGAAGATAATGATTATAAATATCAGTGTTTATTAACATTAAACATTCTGATATGGGCACCACAGGACTTGAAAATAATATAAGAATCATTTGAAAATAATATAAGATTTCTCCATTCCAATAAATCGGATCAAAAAATGTCATAAGATATTAATTTTAATTTTAGATCTTTCCAGGATAAACAAAAATAGATTTATAACAGTTTTAGCAGATTTATTCTAAGGGAAAACAACTTATGAGGTTGTACTCATGATGGGATTTTCGAAAAAGGAGATGTCATAAATTAAGTCCATTCAAAATTGTATATACACACAAACACTGTTATCTTGTCTGTTATCACTCTGGTGGGTGTACGAGGGTCATTTTTTAAGTAAGAGCCGTTTTGTAATGGAGTTAAGGAAATATTATTTAATAACACAATTAAGATCAAAAACTAAAATATGTACATTTTTTCACTTTTTGACATAGTTGCCTTGAATATTCAAGCATTTATCAAGCCGTGGCACCAACTTTTGGATCCCTTCATCGAAGAACTCCGCCACCTGACCATTAAACCAGTTCGTTACTGTTTCTTTCAGCATATCATCACTTTCCATTGCTTCACACCGAGAAATTCCTTAAGTATTGGAAAGAGATGAAAGTCTGGGCTGTTAGGTGGATGATCCAGTATTACCCAGTGGAAAGTGTACAGTTGGTTTTTTGTTCTTTCAGCAGAGTGAGGTCAAGCGTTATCGTGAAGCAGAACGACGCCGCTAGACAGTAGTTCCCGCTGGCGATTTTGAATGGCGTGTCTAAGCTTTAGCAGTGTATCACAATACTTCTCCGCATTTATTGTCATTCCTCTTGGCAAAAAGTCTATCAGAAGAATGCCTTTCCGGTCCCAAAACACTGTGGCCATGATTTTCCATGTTGAAGGTTCTCGTTTGAATTTTCGGCGGTGGGACGGTGAGTTTGAATGATGCCATTCACTGGATTGATGTTTGGTCTGTGGAATGTTGTAAGCAATCCATATTTCATCTCCAGTCACAATGTGACTCAAAAAATTGTCACCATCCTTGTGGTAACACTCCAAAAAGGACAAAGAATGCGCCATTCGCTTTGTTTTGTGTTCTTCTGTCAACAACTTTGGCACCCATCTTGCACACATTTTTTTGTAGTGAAGTTTGTCAGTAACAATGTGATAAATTACCGACCTTGAAACTTGAGGGAATTTCTGATGAAGCTCATAGATAGTGAAGTGCCTGTTTTGGATGATTTTCTCATCAACATTTTGTGTCAATTCTTCGTTCATGACAGTTGGTTTTCCAGATCGTTCTTCATCATGAATATTTGTTCTCCCTTCGTTGAAAAGCCTACACCATTTTCTAACATTACCATCATTCATTGCACTTTCACCATAAAACTTCAGCAAGCTGCAGGTGAATTTCAGCAGGATGAACTTTTTTCTTGGGTTCAAAAACAGAATAACAGCTCGCACTTGACAATTGGCGGGATTGCTGATCGACATGACAACAAACTTGGCAGAATAAGCATCCAACTATCACTGGCAGAGACGTCTGACACAATGACAGTGTAGTGGGGGACCGGCCCCCTGTCTTTCTGACCTTAACTGACGTCACCTGATGCGATGCGCAGACATGATGCACAATAGGCTCTTACTTTAAAAATGACCCTCGTAATTTCCGTTTGATCATTACCAAACTCAATATATAAATGTTTCACCTAAAACAAAAGATCAAGGTAACAGCTGAAATCAGACCCGGAGGGGGGGGGGGTTAGAGGGGAAAAACTTTAAAATTAAAAATAGCTTTGTTATTAAGAGTCGGATCAAAAAATTGTATAAAGCCTATCTTATTGCAAATCTTCTTTATCTCAAATATTATCCAAGAAATTTGAGTATTCTAAAAGTTTTTATTTAGCTTCCCCTGTTTGTTTATTTGGGTCAAATTTAGTAGTTGAAATTTGGTCCCTTTCTTGTTGACCAATTAATCTGATATTTGGTACACACCTTTAGTTCTAATGACAATACAATTTAATGTATTGAGTATCTTTGTAAATCCAAGATGGCTCTTTGTAGATCCGCAGCTATGGTTATACTTTTTCTTCACAACTCCCTAAATATGGGTATGAACTTAAAGGGCTAGAATAGAGTAGACTATGGAAAAAATGCAAACCCAATACAACAGCCAACAAAATGGAAAATCACACACTTTTCCTTCACAGCTCCCACAATATGGATTTCAAATCTAAGATGGGTTTTAGTGGTCACAATTTTTGTCTGACCATAACCAAAGATGAACTGAATTTAGACGTTTTATGCAAATGGAACTAGGGGACACTCCCTAGAGGGGAGGGGATCGAAAATTTAAACTATGTCTGATATGAGATGGATCGAAAAATTGAGTACAACCAACCTTGCAATACTGCATGCTGCAAATTTAATTTCCTATAAATGTTGCCCTTATCTCCAATACTAACGGAAATAATTGCATTTTTTAGTATTTAATCTTATCTAAGCTAAATATCATATATTTAGAGTTAGATTGCAACAAATTGTCAGGAAATAAACCTTGTAATCACGAGACACTAACACACTGAACTAAACAGAATGAGGAATTAATACTAAAAACTTGAAAATAAAATAAGTAAAAAAATGTTAACCGGTTTTATTAAAAAAAAAAAAAAAAAAAAAAAAAAAAAAAAAAAAAAAAAAAAAAATAAAAATTACGAAGAAAATGCACTAAACACTAAAAAATAAACCTAGGTCCCTGTTACCGGTCATCCACCACTCTCCTCAAAAATGTAGGGCATTGATCAGACAAATAAATAAAACTGTGGGGCATAGTGTAACCTGAATAAATACATAAATAGCATTTAGAATCATATAAATGGTTGACTGTTGATGGAAATATCACATGACATAAGATTTTTTAACTTTTAGTACAATTGCTTCATAATTTTTATCCCACAGATATAAAACAGATGTTTAAATTAAAACATTTTTTTTACTCGTTTTATTTTAATTTTTAGTCTTCAGTACACCCCTAATTCTAGTAATTGCATGTTAACAATGTTATACACATATACTCATAAAACGAATTATTCAAGTTTAATACCTAACACTGTTTTCAACAGTCCTATATTATGGGAGATACATGCAGATAATTAAGATTTTACATTCTTGACTCGAAAATGTTTACATACTTGAATATAACTCTGCCATTCAACACTAAAGATAATCGCTAAAATCAGACAGAGAGAAGGGGGGGGAATTCGAAAATTCAAAATACCTATTATGAGTTGTAAAGAAAAATGTTATAGAACCAATCTTGTTAAACTACTGTTAACTCATAACTCACACATTAATCAAGTTATTCATACTAAATAGAATCAGCTTTCAGTAAACAAACCCCCACTCCTATTCATCGGTTTTTACATAGAAATCTACAGAAATAAAACTCTAAGGATTGTTTGATTTTATATTTAAATTTGGCCTTTTAGCAGATTTCCCTTAAGGGAAATATATATATATATATATATATATATATATATATATATATATATATATATTTGCCTGTTACCGCTCTAGCGGTAGCAATTTTCATTTGATCGTGACGAAACTCGAAATTTAGTTCTTTATGTAAAAAGAAAGATCAAGTTCGTTAATGGCTGAAATCAGACCAGTGGGAGGGGGGGTTTAGAGGGGAGGATTTTCGAAAATTCGAAATATGTCTGTTATTATACGTTGGATCGAAAAATTGTGTAGAGACAATCTTATTGCAAATTACATTTACTATAAATATTGTTCTATACATATTTTCTGTATAATGAGTATTAACCGAGATATTTGTATTTTTTGTAATGAGTTCCGCTTTCAGTAAACCCCTACTCCTACTAGGGACATATTAATAATAAGCTGATATCTCATGAACTACCTCATTATTAGGTTAAATACAAAATATTGTTTTCAACAAAGCTTTATTTTACGAGGTACAAACAAATATGTTCTGTTGAACCCCCCCCCCACCTTTTTTTCTTGGACTACAAAAATCTGAGTGATTGAGAAAGAAATTATTTTGATTCATTTCAAATTACTCCACTAACTATAGTAAATAGTTTCTAATAAAATTAATATTTTATATTCAGATATATTTCTTTAATTGTTTGTTTTTCCGGTCTATCTATCAATACTGCGCTACAAGGTTGGCTAACCTGTTTGTTTACAATCCAGCCGTATTAGGTTGTAGGGACTATTAACTTATATTGTAAATTCACTGATAGATTTCTCATTGCCGTTTGTAATTATTCACTAATATTCACGGAAGTGTTACCTGTATGTATATTTATCTATTGTAAACCTTGGCTGGCTAACCTGCTTGTTCCTTAATCATTTGAAAATCTCATAACCGTCTGAATCGTATTTTGCCCCCCCCTTTCTATTTTCTTCCAGGATTCCTAAATTTGGAATGGTTGTGATTAAAATTATTCTGGTTTATTATTAATTACAGTACTAGATATAATAAATAGTTATGAATAAAATTTATAACTTATATTCAAATATATTTCTGTAATTGCTTTAATTTCCGGTAAAAGCTGGCTAACCTGATTGTATACAACTCAGACTGTTTGCTATCAGGAAGGTTCTTACCATTTGACTTGCCCTTTATTTGTTTACTTAATATTCACAGCAGTATTAAGTCTTACAAAGAATAGATATTCTGTGGTACTATTTAGTGTTGGTGTAGTAAGTGTTCAGAGCGCTGCTATCATTAAAGTCCATCTTTTGTGTTCTTGTAGTTTTTTTGAGATTGAATTGTTTTTAATTTAATCTCGGAGCCTAACGGACGAGAGTTACTTTCCCGCCAAAAGCTAGTTCGGCCGTTTCCTTGACTGGCTCGGCTCTCGTGAAATTTATCTATTGTAAAACTTCACGTGGGAAATCTGCTTAGTTTACGCAGCCCCTGCGTGACGGACTTTTTGTAGATTACCCCTGAGGGAAATCAGCAATGGAGATTGTATCTCATGACACAATTTTCCCAAAACTACTTCCCTTTTCTAAAATGTTTAAAAAACCACTAATCCAACTATTTACTAACTGCATAAAAGATAAATTTATGCATGGGTGACAGAAAAGACAATCAATTGTAAATTAGCTTCATCATAATTTTACAACTAAATAAACAAAACAAAGGAACTGACATATTTTAGACAGCGGAGGTCAGACAGGAAATACCACCTTCAGTCTGCCATGTTGGTTACTACAACACAATTTTTCTTATCTGAAATATTTGTAACCAAAACAGAGTACAGTCCTTACTTACAAAGTACACTGTTGTGCAACTATAGAATAGAATAGGGCACAAAAATAACTTTGCCAGTTGGCAAATTGCAGTTGCAGTTTTTCCATGCTGGATGTTGAGTAGCCCGCTTCCACAATGTCCAATCACTTTAGTCTTGCCCTTCCAACTAATGACTTTCGAAGGGATCCTGAACACGCAATGACCCCAACCAACTCTGATAATTTTTATGAATTTTACTATATTCTTATTGTTGTAAAGGATTAACAATTCCTGACATTCCAACTGCTCTCTCCTTTCCATACATGCGTTGAATGTTGCTACACTTTCCTCATCACCCTTTGTCCATACCTCTGAACTGTAAGTCAAAATGGAACGGATTGGACTTTTATAGAGATCCACCTAAGTTCTGTACGACAGGAAACGCCTTTTAAAACGCTTGGCCAGACCAAAATAGCATCTGTTGGCAGCAGTGATTCTTTGCTGATGCTATTCTGAGGATTCTGCTCTGAGCCCAGGTATACAAAACTGTTCTCACTCTCAAACTTATATAGATCCCTTTTCAAACTTGAACTTTAACCAATATATTACACACTATGTCTTATGTTTGGAATGAGCTAAAATATCACAAAACATATTATTTCAAGCTTAACTACCACATAATTTTTATCGGAGCAGAACGAATGTAGGGGTTTAGAAGTGAGGTGTTTTATAGATTTCAACCTTACGCGTGTGTATTAACAATAAGTTGTTACATCTTGAAATACTTTATTTGAAGCTTAAATACCAACTATTATCTCCATTGAACTTTTACTGCATGAGATACATGCAAATACGTAATGTGATGACCTTACTCTCTCTAAACCTCCTTAATCAATACTTTACTCGATATTTAACCGTTTGGAACATTCACTCAAATCGTTCATATTCGTTAATGGCTGAAATTCAACCAGGAATAGGGGGAGGGGTTAGAGGAGTTTCAATATGTCTCCTTTTTTATAAGTCTGAACGAAAAATTGTATAGTATCAATTTTGTTAAATATTGATGCTCTATACTTTTTTTCTTAACTCTTATATTAAGATCAGGAATTTAAATGGGGGAGGGGGAGGGAATATTTTATTTAGCCTGAACAAAGAGCAGTTAATTAGTGGACATTGGGATTGGACTAACAGTTTCCCTAGAGCAACTCAGTCTTGGGAGGAAATTTTGTAGCAACTTAAATAAAGAAGTAACAATCTTTCATCTGTAATGTCACCCCAAAAAGCATGAAGCAAACATTTTCAATTCACCATGGGCCAATGCTTCATACAGAGAGCCTTTTACTTACTTCTTTTATTTTTATATATTTATTTTTTTTAAAAAGAAGTAGATTTTCTTCACTGCCTTCTAAATATGTAAGAATTGTGGATTTGGAAGTAAATAAGGAGTTCTGAGGGGACAAAATTTAAAAGGGATTAAAACAAAAAACTGCTACAATAAGGCAACTGCCAAACTAGATTAGAAATTGGTAGGTTACTAAATGACAATAGAAGGCCTACACAGACAATGAGTTCTTCCTTATGAAGGATGGAGTGAGATGGGAAGAGTGAGACCAAGTAAACAGCAACAGCAATGGTATAATCACAAACTTAAAACGTCCAGCGGGCTTTAAATATATGCAAGAACAGCTATATTATGGCAATTAGAAGATGGAGTAGAACAAATTTCAAGCTTATAAACACAAGTTTTTAAATTTGGTATTTAAAATCCTAGATGAAAACGAGATTAATATTAAAAGTAAACATTCAATAAGTAACAAAACTAAGTAGTTTCTGTTTTTCAAAACTTATATTGAATGTTTGAATTAATTTGTAGTGAATATTTTTGAGGCTTTCCCCTCCTTTGGGATTATTACCCAACATTTTAGGTGATTGCTGACTGTTGAAAAATCAATTCCCAATTATCCAGCCAAATCTTCATAAAAAAATAAATAAAACTCTTAATTCTTCACAAAATCATCACTTCCATCACATTTGTTCAATCACTTTCACCAAAATTCAATAGCTTTCACCAGCGCTTTTCTCCATGTTTAAGTAATGAAGAACAATTACGCTCAAAAACACTTTATCCGGTATGGTTACAATACATTCGATAAAGTAAAACAATTAGTTATTTACATCCAACTGAGCAAACACTAGAAATGATTTACACTAAAAGCAGAGCCCAATGACAGTAGTATGTGACAGAGAACCATCAATCGGAAAACCCCACTAAAATTGCCATCTATGAGAATATGCTACAAACTAATTCATGTACCCAATAGTAAATAATTATAATCAACCTTAGCTCATATACAGGTGGGTGGTTGGTGAATAGAGAGTGTCTTTGCTTATTTGGCTATATGTAGGACATACCTGAAGGCACTTGTTGCCTCATCAAGCGGGGTAGCATAACAATCAGGAGTTGAAAGGTTGTCAGGTGATGATGAGAATGTTTTAGTTCTTTTCTTAGAAGGAGACGACCCAACAGACAAATGTGGTTCATCCTTTAATTCAAGACTTCCAAATGTAAAAACAGGGCTAGGGCATTCCTTTAACCAAATAGCCGAGGAACTTCTCTGGAGTGCTCCTCCAAATCTGCAAATATATATAAACAATTAAATTATCAGCTAAAAGAAAGGGAAACTAATATTTGGTAATATATAGATTGTTAACAAGCTTTAAGAATATACACATAGTACATCTTGTATGAAGTCTATAAGCACAGTACATAACAGAGATCATGAGGTTGTGCTCATAGCAAAATTATTGAAAAAGAGGTCTGTTCAAAAGTATATATTATATAACAATAAACGGCCATAATAGGTTTTATATATATATATACACACATAAGTCTGTTAATGCTCTAGCAGTTGCTATTTTTGTTTAATCAATACTAAACTAAATATTTAACCATTTCATATATAAAAAAGTCGTCAGACAGGGGCTGCGTAAACAAAACAGATTTCCCTCGAGGAGATTAATAATAGATAAACCTACATACTGCTAGCACAACACCAGTGAATAAATACAAACAGTAGTAAGAATCTTTCCTCTGCCAACGGGAAGCGTCTTAAATGTAAACAAACAGGTCTGCCAACTGATTACCGGAAAGAAAAACAATAACTGAAACATATCGGAATATAACATACTCATTTTATTAAAAACTATGTACAATACCTAGTAATGTAATTTTAATGAGTCTATATAGATAGACTATATATGTTTCTGTATAGATATTTTCTCTACCATAAAGATTTACTAAGATATTTGTATTTTAGCAGATTTCCCTTAAGGGAAATCAGCTATTGAGATTGTACTCATGATGCGATTTTCGAAAAATTTATTTTACTGTCCATCGATCCTACCTAGTAGATGACGAAAATGAGGTCCATTCAAAATTATATATATATATATATATATATATTTTTTTTTTTTTCTTATCGTCTCGCAACTAGGAAGAGGGGTGGTTTAAAGGAGGTGAATTTTGAGAATTCCAAATATCCCTGTTAATATAAGTCTTATCGAAAAATTGTTTAGAAACAGTCTTAATTTAATTAACTATAAATGTTGTTATATACACGTTTTTAGCAGATTTCCCTCAAGGGAAATCAGGTATTGAGGTTGTACTCATGACGCGATTTTCGAAATGTTTCTTTAAATGTCCATTGATCCTACCTAGGAGATGACGAAAATGAGGTCCATTCAAAACTGTTTATATATATCTATATATATATATATATTTGCCTGTTAACACTCTAGCGGTCGCAATTTTTGTTTAATCGTCACCAAACTCGGTATTTAATCGTTTGATGTAAAAAGGAAGATCAAGTTCATTAACGGCTGAAATCGGACCAGTAGGAGGGGGGATTTTCGGAAATTCGAAATATCTCCGTTACTATACGTCGATCGGAAAATTGTATAGAACGAATCTTATTGCAAATTAAATTTACTATAAATATTGTTATATACATTTATTCTCTATCTTGAATATTAACCGAGATATTTGTATTTTTATTAAGTGTAACGGAAAACTACGGGAAACTATGGTTCCCGCCAAAAGCTAGTTCGGCCGATTCTGTAACTGATCGGCACTCGTATGGAGATTTCTCTATTTTATAACTTTACGTGGGAAATCTGCTTAGTTTACGGAGCCCCTACGTGACGGACTTTTTGTAATTAGATTGGTTATAAGCAGCTTTTTGATCTGGCTCATAATAAAGGAGATAATTTACGTTTTAGTCCCCCCCCCCACACTATGAATGACCATTGGCTATAGTTAAGATACCATTCTTTAAACTCAATAAATTATATTTGTATTCAGTTAAAATATTTTAAATATGTGAACACAGATAATTTGTAAAGGAATATTGACCCTAGGGAATCATAAAAATGTAAATTAAGTCTGTCATACAGGGTCTGCTTAAACAATTTCAGCAGATTTCTAATGTGCTGGTCTGACACACTAATCATCACATTTTGATTTAAAACCAGAAAGTACAAATTACTCGAAAAACGCCTTCGTGTCATTCACAGAAAAGTACTTTCTGGTAGTAATTTCACTGAGAAAAGAGGATCTCATAACGTTTCTTATACAAAACTATTTTATTAAAAAAATAACTTTCTACACACAGCTGTAAATGTGTTTTTTAGTTCTTATTCAATATTATCAGATCTTACTAGGCAATGTCTATGCAAAAAGGGCGTATGAAAACATGATCTATGTAAAATGGGCTTAAGAAAAACATGGCTGCCAGCCATCTCCTGAAAAAGGGTGTATGCCAGAGGTAATATTTAAAAGGAGTTTATTTAATATTTTTAACGATTTTTTTTAGCAGATTTCCCCTAAGGGAAATCAGCTATTGAGGTTGTACTCATGACGGAATTTTTGAAAAATTTCTTCAAATGTCCATCGATCCTACCCAGGAGATGACGAAAATGAGGTCCGTTCAAAACTATATATATATATATATATATATATATATATATATATATATATATATAGACATATATATATATTTGTCTGTTAAGACTCTAGCGGTCGCAATTTTTGTTTAATCGTCACCAAACTCGATATTAAGTTGTTTTATGTAAAAAGAAAGATCAAGTTCGTTAACGGCTGAAATCGGACCAGTGGGAGGGGGGGGGTTTAGAGAGGAGGATTTTCGAAAATTCGAAATATCTCCGTTACTATACGTCGGATCGAAAAATATTACAAATCTATCTTATTGCAAATTAAATTTACTATAAATATTGTTCTATACATTTATTCTGTATCTTGAATATTAACTGAGATATTTGCATTTGTATTCTGCGTGTGCTCGGCACCAGTCTATGTTCGGACTTTCCGCCGTGAGCTTTGGCGGCCGTTTTCGTAACTATTCGTCCATCGTGAATAGGTTTAGAGGTTTCTTAAAACTACAGTTGTTATTAGGCAGACTTCTCTATTGTAAAACTTCACGTGGGAAATCTGCTTAGTTTACGCAGCCCCTGCGTGACGGACTTTTTTTAGATTTCTGCATAAATTAGATCACCAAAAATTGAACTTAATTTCATTAATGGAAGTTCAAGTTGTACAAGTTTCAGATTAAATGATATATACAAGTGAAATTTTGCACTCACAACATACTAGGTTTTCAGTTATCAGCCCTTTTTACATAGACCTCCTCAATTGTAGATCATCGACATTTTAACAAGATTTTTGCATGAAATGTTTATATAACAAGTTTGGTAACAATAAAACAAACATTGTGACCATTAGATTGGTAACAGACACACACACACACACACACACACACACACACACACACACACATATATATATATATATATATATATATATATAATTTTGAACAGACCTCATTTTCGTCATCACTTAGGTAGGATAGATGGACATTTGAGGAAATGTTTGAAAATCGTGTCATGAGTACGACCTCAATAGCTGATTTCCCTTAAGGGAAATCTGCTAAAAACAGAACAGATGGCTAGCTGAAGTAAAATTTAATGAGGAGAAACTAACTCTGTTTAATATTCACCTCCAAAAAAAGTGGGGAGAGGGGGGACCTATCTCTAAGCGTATGGTCTTCTTTGGACTTTTACTATGTACAACATACAAGAATAAATTTGTGTATGTGACATCAACATTGAGCATGCATATTACTCAACGTAATGCCAGTTATTTTTATTTGATCGTTACTAGTTGGATATTTTATTTGGATAAAACTGTAGTTACAACCATTATTACAGCTTCTGCAATGGTTGAAACAACCAGAAGAGGTGGTTTAGAAAAAGAGTTAACACAAAATCATAGTATATCTCCATTATTACACATTGGGTGATAAAATGTTATTAAAAACTACAAATCAAACAAATTTTCTAAAACCCAAATAATGGCTAAACACCCCATGTCCAGCTTAAATTTCAAATCCTGTCAAGGACTTTTTTAAGTTAATTTTTTATCTATTTGGCCTATTCCAATCCAGTAGGACTTAAGAGGTAATGGTCTGACCTCTAGGTGAAATGTAATGACTCCAGCCATATATTCCCAACAACTTTTTTTTGTGTTAATTTTAATTTATAATGTACTGGCTTTTCGAAAACATTTAACCATTATCCTGACCAATGCTCAATGAGCTTATGAGGAAATTATAATTCAAGGTTAACTTTTTTCCCAATTTTCATGGTTATACTTAGAATTCTTGAACTGTTTCATATAGTTTTTTTCCCCACTTACCACTTTGCCAATTATAGAGAGAGATTTAGATAAATGTTTACTTCCAATATATGTTGAATGTTTAATACAGGAAACTGCTTAATTCTCTATGAATTTGTAATCTATTAAATTGGATATTTCTCACGAAACAATTCAATAATAAAATACATTACCTTGTTAGTTCAACTTCTTTAGCCAAGCTCAGGAGTGAATGTGCATTGGGTGGGGTCTGGTGATCTGGCCACGAGTCAAACCAATAGTGTGTAATCTTTTTATACACATCGTTTTTCTAAAAGAGGATACTATAAGTTATGTGGATTCAACAAGAAATGAATAGTGGAATAGCAAAAGTGAATTCAAGTATTACCCGCATTGTAATCTGCCTAATAGTATATCCATCTTTGGTAAGACAGGAGTCAATGGTCACGATAACATTTCCATAGAGAGTAGGAGCGCCTGTTTCTGACGGAAGATAAGGCTCACACTTTGGTCGCCCCTTCTCCCACAGTCTAGTTATCATTACTATAGCAGGGCTGCCTTCACTCCAAGCCATTTCCCATAAATCATTCACGGTGTTAGTCATTGGACCTTGCGTTGCAATAAATGCCTTATCTTCGCCGTCATAACCCTTCAAAGAAATGTATTTTTATTTTTATAATAAATAGTTTTGGAACTAAGGAATGAACCTTAGTTCCAAAACAAAAATTGGTTATGATTAAAATTGGTAGAACAATATCATTTCACTTAATATATTCAGAAATAAAGTTAAATTTTATTGGTTACCTTGATATAGTTAGCATTAATGTAGCCATCAAGACTGCCAGAAATATCACCATCAACAGGTAAGCAAACACGTGTATTTTCATTTGGAATAACAGCTTTGTACCTGAATTAATTGCATACATTTTAGAATAAGAATGTTATTTATGGCAAAGTGTAAAAATAGGAAGTTCTATTGCAACAAGATAATGCCATGTTATAGTTCAAATGGAGAATATATCAATTTAGAGGGACAATAGTTATTTCTATGGTTTAAAGTAATAAAGTTAAGTCACAGTAAATATCTAAATTAACAAGTTCCTTCAAGGAACTTTTGGAAAAATAGTTGAACTTAACAATTCAACATACAATAATTTAGAAACATTTTCTCCACAGTAAAATACCTCCTTAAATTAAAAGTACAATTTTAGTGGATTGGCACTGGAAAGTCCTAAAATATGAATTCTATTCTCTGTTTTCTCCATAACTAAATTTCTAATGGTGTCACAGTATAATTCTGGTAGAGAACCTTGTTAGAATAATGAGCTAATTTAGTTTCTTAATCCAATATGCCAATCACACAATTTAATTTGATATTCCCAGTTTGATCCTAACATATACCTTAAAAGAAAGGTAAAATGATCTATTTAAAAAATGAAAAACTAAAGAATCAAAAATCAACAAACCTGTTTTTAGAAGAAGATCCAGGAACAATAACGTGTTCAGGATGATTTAGAGGAAGATCCCAAAATTCCCTGTGTACTGGTGATATATCTTTCAGGCAAGATCTCAATCTCTCTCTACTCAATTGATGAGAACAAGAAAGGAGGAACTCATCAGTAGAGCTGAAAATATAGATTACATCAATATATTTACCAAAATGGTCTATAACCGATATACAAGAGATAAAGGAAAACAAAACAAATATTACTTTCATGTACATATGCAACCACCCAGCAAAAATATATGCACCAATATCAGAAGAAAATTCACTTGGGCGCATGCTAAAAAGTGGAGAGGATTTTCGAAAATTCGAAATATCTCTGTTACTATACGTCGGATCAAAAATTGTATAGAAACAATCTTATTGCAAATTAAATTTACTATAAATATTGCTCTATAGATATTTTCCGTATAATGAGTATTATCCGAGATATTTGGATTTTATAGTTCTACGCTTTCAGTAAACACTCACTCCTACTATTGTCATATTAATAATAAGCTGTTATATCACAAACCACTTCATTACAAGGTTAAAGACCAAATATTGTTTTCAACAAAGCTTTATTATACGAGATACAAACCAATACATTCAGTTCTTTTGTTCTTGGATTACTAAATGTTTATTGATTGAAATAAAAATTATTCAAATTCATTGTAAATTATATCACTAGCTATAGTAAATAGTTTTCAATAAAATTAATGTTATATTCTGATATAATTTTATAATTGTTATTCTTTTCAGTGAGAGGTTAGCAGACCTGTTTGTTTACATTTCAGGCGCTTCCTGTTAGGAGGGAAAGATTTTTTATTACTACTTGTATTTATTCACTTAATATTCATGGTTGTTGTGTTACTAGTATGTAGATTTATTTATGTTAAACTTCATGAGGGAAATCTGTTTAGTTTACGCAGCCCCTGTGTGACGGGCTTTTTATTAATTGCTCATGCAAATTTAAATATTTTGTGGAGTTGATGATGCTTCCACAGTTAACTCCACAGAGAGCAGAATAATCTGTGTAACTAATCGTGGTGCAATTGTTTTTTCCCCTTTTCATTGTTTGTCTCTTCTGAAGAAAGCGACCTACAAATTATTGTTTTAAAGTGCACATGAAGGCTACATAAGTTGCCACAGTTGTGAAAATGTGGTTTCATAATAGACGTCAAGTTTTTCAAAGTCTACTGCACTGTGTTCAGAGAAATTTAATAGGATTTAGGTATTTATACCTCCTACATATTGAAGTGCGAAAAATATTGCCATGGTCTATCAGTTCTTTTTACGAGCTAGAGTGAACCTATCACAAAGTATATCTACATCAACTACATCTTGGAACTTGTTATAGATCATGACGATTATTCCAGTCTTTGTGGCTCTGGAAATATTTCACCAGTGCCATGAGCACTACTGAGAAGGATGCATTTATTCTTTTTTGATCATATATAAACCCATTGTGATACTTTTTTCAAAACCAAAAACTGTAGTTCCAATTTTTTTTTGTTTTTGTTGTAGGATTTGAAGGCCGCATTTTCTTTTCTTCTCTCCCCCCCCACCCTCACCAGTATATCCACAAGAGTAATACCATTGGAATAGAGAGATTTGGTTGATGGATAACTGATGAACCACATCCTTATTTGCACTGGAAATCATCAAGAATGAGGTTATAAATTTATAATTTCAAGGAATAAAATGCTCGTAAACGGCTGAACTACTACTACTATACACGGCTCATATATTTGAAAAGTGTTGTATAAATGGATGTATTCCACAAAATGACTCCAGCTTTTCATGTAGCATTCAACTCCAGGTGAATAAAATCCAAAAACATTTTTGAAGTGTGTCCTTTCTACAGTATTTTTAACAATTTAACTTACTATTATTTTTCTTAATGTTGTTAATTATTTGTTATTTTGATATAATATTTGTTTGTGATATAAGTAAGTAGGCACTACTTCAGTGGCTAAAATAGAAAAAAATAATACTATCAACTATCAATAGAGCTACATTATTTTTTCTATTAAAATCCAGCTGACAGTAGCCACTAAGCCTGTAAGGTTAGATAGATACCTTATGGCTTTCTCCCGTGCCTGTCAAGGAGGGCACTGTGGTCCTATTGTGAAAAACCTCTAAGGTTAGTACTCAGGAGATTTTCTTAGACTGGCATTTTTTGATTAGTGTTACTGTGAGTTAATAAGAATGTGATTTAACAATTACTAAATAGGTATAGCATTTTGTAATTACTGCCCCTGGAGAGGTAACAGAAAGACAATGTTGGCCGCACTAAATATTTTTAAAAGAAGAAGATGTTTTTATTTTAGTTGTCCTTAGCCATAAAATTCCTAATTGGGTTTAAATTACCAAGGTCAATACACATTATGGACGATAGTGAGTTGAATGATTTTATATTATTGGTGTCTTGCCCTGAAAGGATTATGACCTGGATCATATATTCAAAGTGTAGGGATTGGCTTTTTATTTTCACCCTACTGAATCAGGCCATTTATAGATATAATTATAAATTTATTTAAAATTAACTCAAGTCAAAATAATACCATTCACGGGTAGGAGTGACAGTGGCGCCTTCATGCCAAGGTGGTAGTGCTAAATCTATCGTCAAGCTAGCGCTAGAACCACGTCTCTCCAGCAATCCTTTGACCTTCGGCTTCAATGGAATAGACTCAACTGAAAAAATAATAAAAACTTTAGAACTTAAACAAGACTACTACTATAGATCAAAGAAGCCGACAGAGGGTCTAGGCCCTACGAGACCCGACGTCGAACCGTCCAGACAATTCCCCTTTGATGTATGCCGACGACCTATATAAAGAACCAGCCAGCCGTGAGCGAGTCAGTTTTCTTCTCACCTGTCTTGATGTTCACATCAGCGCTACAGTGCGACTTAGTGCAGTACGGTAAAGTGTTTTTATAAGAAGAACAGTGTTGTGCCGTGACTGTAAGTAACAGTTTAGTGCCGTGTTTAAGACAGTGCAGTGCCGCGAAGTAAAGGACAGTGCAGTGCCGTCTTTTTGTGAATTTCAGTGACCGTGAGTGAATTATTGGACTGTGTAATCTGAAGAATAGTGACGCTATCAGGGTATACTGTGAGTAGTAATTAAGAATAATTACCAAGTGTATTGTGCATTGTGAAATAAATTGTGCAGTGATAAAAACTGTGAAACTTGCGAGTATTTAATTTTGCAATCCAAAAGAACTCTTATTAAAAACGTTTATTACTGGTTTTGGTAATAAAAAATGTAACAACTGGTGTCAGAAGTGGGATTGCAAAATTAAAATCAATTTGAGACGGTGGCCAGTAGAAACGGATGGAATAATGAAGAGAAAGCGGTCGAATTGATTTTAGCACTGAAGGGAACCACTGCAGAAATCCTGGAGAGTTTACCAGCCGCTTGCAGGAATAATTATGAGGACATTATGGTGACCTTACAGCACGAGTTTAACGGTGAGCATAAGCGAGAACTGTACAGGGCAGAGTGCAAAAACCGAATGAGACGCTCCAAGATTTTGCCATGGAAATCGAACGTCTGGTCCAACTGACTTACCCAGGTGAAAATCATCCGTTTCTAGATCAGTTCAAGATTGAAGCATTTGTGAATGGTATTCGAGATCCAGATGTTAAATTTGCGTTATGTGCCATGCAGAAATCATCCTTTGCTGAAACCATCTCTTATGCGCTAGCCCAGGAAACTGCTAAAGTAATTTCAAAACCCAAGTCTATAATGTGCGACGTCTTGTTGCTGAAACACTAAGTGACGGCGATGAAAGGTGTGACATGGAAGCAGTGGTCAAGCGAATACTGGAGGAGCAAAGGAATAGATCACGCGCCGAATGCTTCAACTGCGATATAGTCAGTCATTTTCAGCGCAACTGTAAAGCACCAAAGAAAGGATTGAGATCTTTTACACCATGGAGGGACCACTATCGGGCGAACAACGTCCATATCTCAAGGAGTGACATAGAAGACATGGTCAAGCAAGTACTGGAGGAGCAAATGAATAGATCGCACGCTAAATGCTTCTACTGCGGCGAGGTCGGCCACTTTCAGCGTAATTGTAAAGCGCCAAGGAAAAGGTCGAGATCTATTTCGCCATGGAGGGACAACAAAAGGGGCGACTAGCGTCGAAATCTCAAGAGCCAATGTTAAACTAGAACGAGCTCGCACTGAGGGGCAAGAACTAGCTCCTAAAACCGATGGCTCCACCATCTCCATTTCCATTATACGACAGAAGAACAGCAACCTTACTGCTCATAGGCTCATCAACGGGAGGAAGCAGGTCCTCACCATGGACATGGGAGCGACACACTCCATCATTCGGCCCGATTTGGTAAAAGGGGCAGTGGAACCGCTGGAAAACATACGACTGCGAACTGCAAGAGGGGAGTCAGCCACAGTCTACGGAAGAGCCAAGATGAGAGTGACTATCGCCAACATCAGTACTGAACATGTCTTTGTTGTTGCTGATATAATGGATGAAGTGATCATCGGTGTAGACTTCATGATAGTATTGACCTGCACATGGGTAAGCAAATTATGATCTGGCGAAACACAGAAATACCTTTGGATGTCGGACATGAGAGCAAGACCACAAGGAAGCTACGTACCGACGGACGCCAGAAATTGTCACCTCGAGCAGAAGCCTGTTCTATTGTTCATAGGAAAGGGAGAAAACACGATGACGCTCTAGTCCTCTCAAGGCGGCCATGCTACGTAGAGTACAAGGATGGGACTAGAGCCGGGGGGGGGGGGGGGGGGGGGAGCGTGTCATTGATGTACGACTTGGCCATGTGAGCTCGGAGGAGCCAGGTCGACGGCGCAGAAGGGTGACACAATTCTGGCCAAGGACAATGTAAGGTCGACCCGTCATGAAATATTGGGCCGCATTAAAGTGACCAGTAACCAGATGGGTGGCGTGTGTGGTTGAGCAGTGAATACGGAGGAATTTACGGAAGGACAAATGGGTCTACTATTCAACCCACAACGCAAGAAAGGACTATTGCCTAGCCAAGTATGGCAACGGCGATATTGAGCCTATTCAGGAAGAAAAGGCTTAAGTGGGTGGCAGTGTTGCGAAAATGAAATAAATGAATAATCCTTCAGAGAGAGAGAGTCGCGTATTTGGGAAGTGCGATATAGATCAAAGAAGCCGACAGAGGGTCTAGGCCCTACGAGGCCCGACGTCGAACAGTCCAGACAATTCCCCTTTGATGTATGCCGACGACCTATATAAAAAACCAGCCAGACGTGAGCGAGTCAGTTTTCTTCTCACCTGTCTTGATGTTCACATCAGTGCTACAGTGCGACTTAGTGCAGTGCGGTAAAGTGTTTTTATAAGAACAGTGTTGTGCCGTGACTGTAAGTAACAGTTTAGTGCCGTGAAGTAAAGGACAGTGCAGTGCCGTCTTTCTGTGAATTTCAGTGACCGGGAGTGAGTTATTGGACTGTGTAATCTGAAGAACAGTGACGCTATCAGGGTATACTGTGAGTAGTAATTAAGAATAATTACCAAGTGTATTGTGCATTGTGAAATAAATTGTGCAGTGATAAAAACTGTGAAACTTGCGAGTATTTAATTTTGCAATCCAAAAGAACTCTTATTAAAAACGTTTATTACTGGTTTTGGTAATAAAAAACGCATCAATATGAATGCTAAATGAAAGTAGATGATAAATTATATTTTGCTGGTTGACAAATAGTAAGTGGATTAATGACATAAGTTAAAAAAATAAATGGGGTAGATGGTTTTAATTTTTTGAAAATAGATTGGCTCACCTGGTGGTGGTTGAGGAAGAGTAGGTTGCGGAGGAGGGATGATTGGTGGTGGTGGTGGTGGTGGAGAATGACTACTGGCTTGTTCTTCATCAACATTTTTTCCCTTTTTATCTCCATCACCACTAAAGCTCATTGTGCTTCGAATCCAAATGAGGATCTAACACAGACAAAAAAATATTAATCTATTGAATCTTACAAGGGGAGTGCACTGCCTTCCCCCCACCGATTTGAACAAAAACATTTTAGTGTTTAGTACCTAAAGAAAAACAAATTCTGTTATAGTAAGAGAACACATTTCTCATATGTTCATCTAAATAATTTTTTTTGAAGATTTGCCTGAAAGTCTTGAGGTATTCCGATGACGATTTTTTCAAAGAGTTTCTGTGGATGAGTCGATAGCACTCTCTTTTTGTAACTGCAAGATCTCGAGATTGAATCTCACCAGGAGCGACTTTTTTTTTTTTTTTTTAATTTTTTGTTTCTAGGGTATTTATTTAATAAAACAAATAAAAAGTTTTTAATTAGTGGCATTTAATTTTTTATGTGTTCCATATATTTAAAGAAGATTCTAATGCTTTTTGTGAAGTGCGTTCTCTGGGTTTAACAGAATTTCTTTTTCATTAGGTGCTACACACTAATAATTTTTGTTCAAATCGGTGAGGGAAAGACCGTGCACTCCCCTTGTTAACACAATTATTATATTACATACGAAGACATTTTTTCCACACCTCGAAAATTCTAGACTCTTTCAAATATAGAACTTTTAATAATTCACAAGGGATTAAGTTGATCTAGGTTCCAACATCTTGAAACGAACCACATTTCCCTAGTGCATATATAAAACACTAATAATGTGATCACACCATATATTATCTATTTCTAAGTTAAAATTCGATGTCCAGTAGTGGTGGTTTACTGAAGTTTGAAAACAAGAAAGTTCTAATAGCTCACTTAATATTTGAGTTAATAGAAAATGTAAAGAACAATTGTAGAGCATCAGTAGTTTAACAAGTTAAGTATAACATTTTTCAACCCACCTCATAATAACAGAGATATTCTGAATTTTTGAATTCCCCTTCTCTCTAAACTCCTGCTATTCTGGGTCTGATTTCAATATAGGTACTGTTCAATGAAAACAATATTTGGTATTTAAGCTTTCAATAAAGTGGTTCATGATATGATATAACAGCTTATTGTTAATATGACTTGAGAAGGAGTGGGGGTTTACTATATGCTGAAAACAAAAAAAAATCCAAATACCTAAAATATTTAGTTCAATATTCATGATGAGAAAATATGTATACGGGTATTACAACATTGCTAGGAAATTTAATTTTCAAAAAGATTATACAATGTTTTGATGTTTTGTTTTGAAAATCCTCCTTTAAGCCCCCCCCACCCGCTGGTCCGATTTCAGCCATTAATAAACTTGATCTTTATTTCTACAATGCTTATATATCGAGTTTGGTAACAATAGACAAAAAATGTGACCAATAGAGCTGGAGAAGACAAATATATATATATATATATATATATATATATATATATATATATATAAAATTTTGAATCATCATCTAAGTAGGAACAATGGACATTTGAGGAAATTTTTCAAAAATTGTGTAGAGTACAACCCCAATAGCTAATTTCCCTTAAGAAAAGTCTGCTAAAAGAGCATTACACATGAGTGGTGTGAACTAAACAGATTTTACATGTGCTGCAAAGACATGCTCATGATGTCATTCGACCATTTTATACTCAATTTCACATGCAAGAAGCCCGTGTAAACAGGACTTTAGTTTCAAGTTGGAAGTGAGATGTTTGGTTTATGTAAAAATGAGAACAAGTGGTGGTCAAATGAAGCCTGGAAACTAAACTAGATGCAATACCTACCTGTTTAAGATTAAGAGTTAGAGAAATAAATTGAAAAGAACAACAATATTACATTTACAAGACTGCAAGACTAAAGTGGTTGGACAGTATGGAAGCGGGCTACTCAACATCCAGCATTGAAAAACTGCAGCTGAGGACCATGCCAACTAGCAAGTTATTTTTGTGCCCTATTCTATTCTATAGTTGCACAACAGTCTACTATGTAAGCAAGCACTGTGCTCTGTTTAGGTTACAAATATTTCAGATAAGAAAATTTTTGTTCTAGTAACCCACATGGAAGACTGAAGGCATTTCCTGCCTTCCCCTGAGAAATTTTTAAAATCTCACAACCATTATATTGTGCCTAAAATAACTCATTTCCTTTATTTTGTTTAGTTGTAAAATTGTGATGAAGCTAATTTTCAATTGGTTGCCTTTCCGTCACTCAAATATAAATTTATCTTTTGTGCAGTAAGTAAATAGAGTGGTAAATAAGATAAGTGGTTTTTTAACATTTTAGAAACGGAAAGTAATTTAATTCCAAAAGTAAAAAGTAATGTAAGGTTATGGGCATCCCCCAGATGACATAATGTTATTCTCATCCCACCTGGCTAGCTATGTAATGTATTCTTAAGGATTTGTTATAAAAAGTATTTGTACATAGGTTTATTTTTGTAACGGGATCAATTGTTTTTCCCTAAAAATGTTTTGTTTGACGATCAGAATTTTCGTGCGTTATTACATGTACACATGCACCCCTCCCCCTTTTTTTCTTCCCCAAAATTGTGCCAATCAAAAAATATTTCAATCTCCAAGTAAACTAATTTTCAAGAATGTCAGAACAGAACCTCAGTATTGAGTTAACTTGAAGGCTTATCTAATGGGAAGTGAGGGGAAGGCCTGCTGGCATTTAGTTTTCTAGGAGGAATTTTTTTGAAGGGGGTACGATATCCTCTCAAACTAGCAAAATTCTGCGAATATATGCATGTATATTACAAATATGGTTTTTATAAAACAGGAAATTTAGCCTTTTCTTCATGAGAGGGGTTAAAATCCTATTTACAAACACTACAAAATCCAAAACATGTGTCTCCCCTTGATTCGCATAAAAACAGAAAGTTAATTTATATACACTTCTGTTTATTATTTCTGAACCAAATGACTTTTTTTTTTTGAAAAATTACTCAAGGAGAAAATATAACACATCATATTGGTGTTATACAAAAGAGTACAAAATGTAACTAAATTTATTATATAGCAGGCTAGAAATACTAAGCTTTCACCCACAAACTATCGAGAAAAACTTAAAATAATATTCACTAAATTAACCATCATTTCAATACAATTTAAGTTTAGTGTTCGGCAGAGATAATCAATTCACAAATAAAGGTATAAATTTGTAGAGAAATAAAAACTAAGAATTAAGAAGAGCATCAAGTAATGGATAAGTTCGTTCATTATATAAAAATAACACTGATAAATCCGTGAGTAGATACCGTCATTACTGACTGATTTTAAAGTACATATGGCAAACACTTTTGATGTGTGGGTGCCATTTTCAAGTCAGTGAAAGTTGTACTGATTAATTGGACAAACGTTTTTATCCATTCCAAAGGTCGGCTAGTGCTTCTTTACCTTTAGCCTGGTGAAGTTGTTTAAAGGTCTATACAAATAGACCTAGATGCTTCTAGATCTAGTATACACAAAAGGTTAAGTAGGACTGAAGATGGTCTTTTGATAGACTAACAGTATTCCCCTCTTGCAATAAATATATTCCAGTTGCCTTAGTAACATTTTTCCAACTATAATTTATAGTTGTGAAGGAACAGCAAAGACTAAAAGCATAAGGATTTTCTTCAAATAAGCTGATAAGTAGGGCAATTGATGATCCTGGGCTTTTACAGTGATTAACTTATAACATGAAATGGTTATTGGAATTTGGGTCAGGTCAACCAAGTACCAGTACATTTCCTTAGCTCTTAAGGGAATCAAACCAACACCAATTTTCTTTTTAATGATAACTAGATAAGGTACTTGGCTTCGCTCGAGAAATCAAGACATTGTTGCTCGGGGAGTCTGAATAATGATTGTAATTTCATCTATGCACAATATTTTTACACTTCCCGTCTCCAGGGTGGCCACTCTCCAGAAAAACTAAAGTTCCCTGAGATTTCCAGAGTAAAATTTCTAAACTTCCAGAGACCACGAGAGGTTTTTCCTTGATTTCGTTAATTTTAAGATTAATTAAACTCTATATATATATATATATATATATATATATATATATATATGGCATATTACAACATTAAATTACTCACCCAGCTCATTCTCCAAAACAATGTTTGATGACTTTATTATATTTAAAAAAGCAAAAGATCCAAGCAAATCTCTATAATGTAAAATCTTGATAATAGTAAGAACATAATAAAAGCGTCACAATCATGTATGGATTAAATTGTTATCAATAATATCAAGCTTATTGTATACATTTTCCTGATTGCAATACAGATTGAGTTTTATTAAGTGTAGCATTTTACAGGAGAAGAACTTCTAGAATAAATGATTGGTATAATTTTCCTCATTTAAAGCTGTAGTAATTTATTTTTTAAATTGTTAAACTCTTAAAACTTCAAATTCTGAGATAACTTAACTATTACACTTACAACATTATTATTTTTTTTGTTAAATTTTATATTTTTTTCTAAGTTCTATAAAAGTCGGATGTTCGACGATTATTAATGAAAATCATAAGCATATTTGAAGCAGAAAAATGTGATTATGACAAGTAATATGTCTTTATCAATATTCTTATAAGATTTAATTTTTTTCCCGTAAGTTCCAAAACATTTCGGCAGTTAGGCAAACTTTTTCGGTTTTTGTGAAACTAGCTAATGAACCCAAACCACACTGTTCACTTCCCTTTATCTGGTTTAGTTAGTTCCATTTTATATATTAAAATAATGTCTAATTACATATGCATTAAAAAACTATTTAAATTCAACTAAAAGATAGAATAGTGGGCATGCCAAATTTGCTGTCATCGCTAAGTGTTAATTATTTTGTTCTGGGAACCTTATTTTTACATGATTTAAACAGCAGGTGCCATGCCATTGATTTAATAAATAAAATAATAATAATAATTTGTAGGTACTCCAAACAGTGAGATTCCCAATCATTAATTAACCCGCTTGTCGCTTCAACTATTTGCTAAATATTACACTTATGTTAAATCTAAGTAATATTACTGTTAAATCTTAATGTGGAACCATTTTTACTCTTCTAACTTCTCTTTCTAATATCACATTTTTATAACGTTGCTTATCGTTAGCCAGGTAACAGTATAAATTTTAGTCATACTGCCAATCGGACAATAAAATAACTATAAAATTAAAAACATATAGGGATATCAAAACAAGTAAAAAGGATTTCTAGAAAAAGGTATTTCATTTTATCCTGAACTCAAAACTGTATTTAAAGCTCAAATAAGTAATGTAAAGTTTAATGAGTACATATTGTCCAACGGTTTAAACACTTTATTTAATGTTTAGCCGTAATTTAAAACAAACATCATCATTACTTTCAATGATTAAGCATCAACTACCTCTTCCTGCCAAAACCCGGTCTAAATCGGCCAGATCAAAGTGGTCGTCTGCCAGGAACCGATTGTGTTATCTCCTCACAACTTCCGCTCAATTATTTGGTTTAAATTATAGCAGCTTCAGTTATTCTAAATATTAAACAATAGGAATGCTTAAATAGAAGTCTAAAAACAACATCATTGTGTTCATAGTACCCCTATATTTTTTTTGTTTGTAAGCCTTTTTTACAGGTGTGGTTCAACCTGCAGGCCTCCCTTATATGAAGGGGTAAAGGTCTAGCTTACCGCGGAGACCAGCCGTACTGGGAAGTGGGGGCCAGTACTCTAATTCACAACCATTGACTTTAACCCTTTAATTGCGCAATGAAAGAGTTAAAGTCCAGCGAGCTAACCACTCTGCCACGCTGACCACCATGCCTATATTAAAAACACTTAAATGAGCACTAATAAAATTGTTGACTCCCAAGATAGTTTTTAGCTTATATCTCGTTTATACTTCGGTATATACAAAAGTGTATATTACAAAAGTAATATGCATGTTTGCCAAAAACCCAACAGGAAGCGAAACATCGATCTATTTCATTTCAGGCTTCCCTTATAACCCCCACTCCTGCTCGTTCCTTGCAATGTTCGTACTTCTTATAATCAAGGGGGAATTAATGTTAATTTACATACTGAATTTTGTTCAGTTCGGTTAAGACTTTTGTGCCTAATTTGTTGATTATCGCTATAGCTTTTAGCATATATTTCATTTATACTTTGGTATACGGCAAAAAATTATATAACAAAAGTTACTTTAAATAACAAAATAAATAACTTTTGTTATATGCATCTTTACCGAAAAATCAATAGGACACAAAAAGTTGTCATTTTTCATTTCAGGATTCCCGTATAACCACCACTCCTGTTCATACCTAGAAATTTTAATACAGCTTATAATCAAGGAGGTATTAATACTAAATTACATACGGAATTTCGTTGAGTTCGGTTTAGTCTTTTATGTCCTTTAAAATTGTTCACAACCGCTATAGTTTTTAGCATGTATCTTGTTTATACTTCGGTATATGACAAGAGTTACTTTAAATAATGAAATAAACAACTTTTGTTATGTGCATCCTTGTTGAAAAACCAATAGGAAATGAAATATAGCAATTTTTCATTTCAGTCCTCCCTTATAACCCCCACTCCTGTCCATCTCTGAGAATATTAGTATAGCCTATAATCTAAGTTTGGTCAATAGTTTGGGCGTGAAAAGGTAACCAACAAACAAGCAGACAGACACCAAAGCCACAAATTGCTGATATTGAGTCTATAGGTTCATCTTTATTCTAAGTTTGATTACACGTTTATAAAATTTAATTGTTTGTTTTTTTATTATTTTTCCAATGGATCTATATTTTTTGATGGGGCAGTGGATATTCCTGTGATAATAGTCAGATGAAGTAACAAATAATATGAAGAATGCATTATTAGAATTGAAGTCACACACACTTTATACATATACACACAAACACACGCATGCGAGATCACATGCTTAGTGAACATATAAACAGATGAACTTTTCCACCTCCATTGACCCAAGACTATAACCATCGAACCTTCACTGGAAACAATGTACCTATCCTTATATGTAAACAACTTCACATGGACCAAAACCAACTACCTCAAATTAAACATGAACAACCACTAGCTGATAAATGAACTTAAAAAAAATAAGTAGTTTTTTTTTTTCTTGCGGTTCATGTGATTATAAAATATAAAGAAAGTTTTGTTATTTACAACTCATTACTTTATGGGTGCAATGCAAAAATAATTGTTGTTGTTATTTAAAGTCGCAACAAAATATGGTAAAAAGTACATGTGATTACTTACAACCACAATAACAAGGATTGCAGATCCTAGTATTATAACTGAAAGAAGGAATGGCAAGGGCCACATGACAAGGTCCTTGTCCCAAGTTGCCTTAACACTGATATCATCATCGTTCCCCATTTTAAAGACATTGTCTGTAAATAAAGAGAGTAGTAATGTATAAATGAATAAGTTATATATCCTTGATATAAAAAATGAAAAAGAAAAAAAAAGTATATGTATTTAACCACTGTTTTGAAAATAATGATTTGTCATAGGGTATAAACTTGAAGCACTTATTTGGCATTAACCAAAGGCAGATGGATGGCAGCCCAAGAACAGGGAGAACAGCTTTCAGTGAGGGGGGAAATTTGGTCAGCATAAACTTTCATGCCATCATCCATGATGAGAGGCTTAAACTTAAGCTAGATGACATTGTTTAAGGCTTTTCTCATTGTGTCTCATTAGACAAGAATTTTCACAAGGTGGACAACAACTTAAGACCTAGAGTTACACTAATTTCAAAATTAGATTCGTTGCAATATTTAATATACAAAAAAGGAATTCCGGCTAACCTCAATTCATTATACTGACAGGACTCATTTAATGATAGAAGGAATAGACTGTACTTAAAAAGATCTTTCTATGGTTCAGGAATTGGAATATTATCTAATTGGTTAATGACAAATAGTTTAGTTATGAACCTGTTAAAAATGAATGGTTCTAGATTAAAAACAATTATTTTATATTTCAAAAAACATCCATAAAATCTTAAATACATTTCAATCCCTTCCTTTTTACTGCCATATCAAAAATATTTTATTATGCAAAATGGCTTTTGTAACTTGGAAAACAGAGGACAATATCCATCAGCTATTCTCTCAAAAAGCGTTATTAAAAAAAAAAATTAACATTGCTAAATCAGTAACATATTTTAAAATAATAATATAATATTTAACTAATTCTAACTTTTGAAAACTAATGGTGATTTGACACAATACTATTATGAGCATTACATGTGTCATCCCAAAATGCCTCATTGAATGCCAAAATGAATTTGGGTTTGTAAAAGATCATTGTAGAAAAATATAAAGAATGCAGTTTCTTATATAATAAGAAATGAGGGACATTTTCCTTCAATAAATATGAAAATCTAATAAGTTTAGGAAAGTTCAGGTTTCAAGAATTTTTTCTTAGAGATGAGAGGATAAAATAAAAATAAAAAACTATTTTGGGCGAACCAATAAATTCATTAATTTTCCACAAAATTGAAAGTGCCTAATTATTCCACTGTATTAACAATCTTCCCTTTATCATTTCAAACGGATGAAATTAACTAACATAGTTGAATGAGCACTATGAATGAGACACCTTTCCCATATCTCATTTATTTTTATTTCATTATTATATAACTAAACTAAACTTAATAAAAATTAGAGTTTTAATAATTACAAGAATAAGTCACTTTTATTTCAATAATGGCAGCATACACAGTGAGTATAACTATTAGAATTCTTAATATTTTTTCTTGAATATAAACATATTGGAAAACAAAATATGTGCCTACATTACTTAAAAATAGTGACCCAATTTTATTGACAAAGGAATAGATGCTGGCAGGACTAGAAATAAAATAATACCATTTTTTAGAGGGGACTTTAATTAGTGACTATACATGTTTCCTACAATATATAAGCATTTTCAGGAACTGCTTTTCAATTACCTATGTCAATCTGTTTACGAATATTTCCACATAATCCGATGAGGCCACACATAGCAGAATTAGGCTGACACGCGAATAGCAAATAGCCTGTAGCTATCAGTTTATATATGGAATAGAGCAGAGACTTGGGCAAAGTCACCTCCCTTTATCGTCCTCAATCGAAAGTATGAGTGAGTAGGAGATCCTTTCCGTCCCTTTAGTGTCTATCATGGATTAGATAATATTTGAATTCCTGAACCAAAGGAACATATTTTTAAGCTCGGTCTATATCTATTATCATTTATATTCCTAGCCCCTTAGTGTCCGTTATGAAATAGAGCCTAGAGTTCGGCAAACTCACCTTCCCTTTATCGTTAGAACTTAGGTCTTTTAGAAGAGAAGCTTTAACCTCTAGTCTACCACTTCTAATTGGACTGTTATGGAAGACTCTCTTAATTCTTAGTCATGTACATTTGTTTCTTTATTTCTAGATTATTGTTATAATTTTTCTCCATTCATTAGACTTTTAACAAAATAATATAATGAGATAAGAAACCACAAAGCGATAATAGATGTACCATGATACTAAATATGTATTTTAAATTCGGTTATGGGATTAAATATCATTAGTGGGTACTAATCCAATTTAAATTTACTCAAAATTTAACTCCTGCAATAATATAAACTACCCGGGGTTGTTCGAAGAAACATTTAATCCTTATAAATATGTGTAAGAAAAATTATCTGAGGTGATCAAATAAATGATTGTAGAAAAAGATGAATTATTTAAGCAGAATTTGAGATTAAACAATTTTGGACAATAAATTTGAGAGATTGAGAAATCCATGTTTTTTAATATTTACTGACTGTGTATGACTTCCATCCAATTAACAAAATTAAACAAAAAGGTACTTTTAAACTTGGGTAAATATATTGATTCGTGAGAACTAATTAAATATATACATACGAAGGTCTTTATTACTTAAAATGGTTTTATGTTAATATGAACATTTACTAGAAAAATATAAATTGAGAATTAAATTGTTTGAGAGAGTAATAGAAATATCCGTTTTATTAAAATTTGAGAGCATAATTAAAGTCGTTGTTGACTTAAATGGAGATATGATTTACTCATCAAAGAGAGAAATGACTTAATTAAATCAAATTCTGATATCAACAAGATTTTTTTTCTATCTCTGATAAATGTAAAAAGACACACCAGGTGGCCAAATAATGTAGATTAACTATGCCAAAATATCAATATTTAACAAAATAAGTCATAATCTGATAAAGAAAAAATGTTTTAACATATTATGGAACAGATCAACAAACTGGAATATAATTATAACACAGGCCTCATCAAAACATAAGACTCCTAATTTCAGTTTTAAAAAATAGAAAAGTAGCTAAACTATAGGCAACAGCAAGGGCAAGTAACAAAGAGCTATTCAAACTGAACTGGTATGAATGATAGTGAAACAAAACCTTGAATGAAACCAATGAATGAATGAGCTTAATGAAAAATATGTAGCTACAAAAGAAAACATAGCTTAGGTGTATGCAATATATCACTCTTTCTGGGTTATAAAGATAAAAACACAGAGATCAAAAACAATCCTAGTTGTTTTCTAACAATGTAAATATAGAATGTTTGCCAAATGGCCTACCTGAGTTTTGGTATAATCTTCTCATCAAATAATCAAATTCACAGGCTAGAGCAGATGATTCCATTAGGTGATCTGATAAACTGGGGCCTATAAAAGGCACACCAGGTTCCAATACTTTACTTTCTTCGTCTTCATTGTAGATTACCGCTCCTTCACTATCTGTAAATCCACATCATGTTCTCTTGGGGCTGCATCGAAGTAGCTTTTAGAGAGAGCTAGTAAAGGAAAAATCAACAATACGTAAAATTTCCATCGATCAAAGAACTGCACATTCAAAATAAACTCATTCATCCGGTGTACGTCACCTAGCTCACCCCCACAAGGTGAGTCTTCTCAGTCAACACACTTTATTGATCTAACTAAAAGAATGGAATGTATACAAAGCGAATCCCACTTGAACTAATCAAAGAACAAGTACAAATATAAAACTGAGTGACTTACTACTGCTGACACTATTAATAAAAAAAAATAAAAAAATAAAATCTTTAGAAAGGGGTAAAACAACATCCAAAACCCCAGACTGGGTTTTGAAGGGAGCAGCCATATTGCCAGCTGAGATTTAGAATGGAAGGAAGGGGGGGGGGGGTCTCAACTAACTGTCTATTGGATAACACGTTAACAAGAATTAATGAAATTACAGAAAAAAAAATAGTGACTGGTAATAAAAGCGATAAATTACCAACCATCAATTCTATAAGTGAAGGTTCAGTTTGCTCTGCTGCGACAATCATATCATACATCATTTTTTAAATATTATTCAAAAAAACTCAATTATAGCATACCAAACAATCGATTGTGGGCCTATAAAACATCAAAAATGTATATTAAGTCCAAATTAATAGTAGCTTTCCCATAAGGGAAAGGAACTATTGAGGTCGCACTCATGACGCGTTTTTCGGAAAATTTCTTCAAATGTCAATCAATCCTACCCAGGAGATGACGAAAATGAGGCCCTTTCAAAATTATATATATATATATATATATATATATATATATATATATATATATATATATATATATATATCGCTCTAGCGGCAGTAATTTTTGTTTGATCGTTACTAAACCGGATATTTACTCGTTTAATGTAAAAAGAAAGATTAAGTTCGTTAATGGCTGAAATCTGACCAGTGGGAGGGGGATTTAGAGGGAGAATTTTCGAAAATTCTATATTTCCACGTTATTATACGTCGGATCGAAAAAGTGTATAGAACCAATTGTAATGCAGATTAAAAGTACTGTAAATATTGTTTTATACATTTATTTTCCACCTTGAATATCAACGGAGATATTTGCATTTTTAAGTTTTCAGCCTTCAGTAAACCTCCACCTCTACTTATATTACACAAACACTACTATGTTATATAATAAAGCACATTATAAGAATCTTAGATACCAGATATTGTTTTCAAGAGACCTCTACTATACGAGATATATGCAAATATGTTCAGATGACCCCCCCCCCGTCTTAAGTTCTTGGACTACTAAAATTTGATTGATTGAAATAAAAATTATTCTGATTCATTATAAATTACAGTACTAGACATAGTAAATAGTTTTCAATAAAACTAATATGTCATATTCCGATATATTTCAGAAATTGTTTTTCTTTCTGGTGAGAGGTTGGCAGACCTGTTTGTTTACACTTCAAATGCTTTCCGTCGGGAGCAAATTGACTGAAAGATTCTTATTACCGTTTGTGTTTCTTCACTTAATATTCACGGTGATTTTGTGTTACCAGTATGTAGATGTATCTATTGTTAAACTTCACGAGGGAAATCTGCTTAGTTTACGCAGCCACTGAGTGACGGACTTTATTGTTATATTCACTTTGATCGCATTCCAAAGTGTAAATGAGATGTACGCTAAAACTACAGCCAGAGTCAACAATTTAAGTATGATTCGGATTAGGGAGATTATAAAACTCCGCCCCTCCTCTCCACTTTGTTATTTATTTCAATTAGAAAATACATACCTTCATTATTTGTTTCCAATTGAAATTTAAACTATAAGATCATTTCTATTATTTAATTTGCAACACTCCTGGATATATGCTACGAATGGAATGTGGCAGAGCTTCGTTAAAAGTAAAGGTTTTGAAACTAGCGCTCCAGTGGGTTTTTAAACTTGTTGAAATGGACGACTTCAGAATTCCTAAGCGCTGCTTCTCCAGACTTTTAAAAATTGACCAGCGGGACCGAGGATCTAATCTAAACTGGGTCTCTCACTTAAGAAAAATAATTTCTGAAGCAGGTTACGAGGATGTTTGGACAACTCAGGACTGGATAACTCTTAAGGCCATCAAGGAAACTGTCTTAACGAGTTACAGTGAAAAATTAAAAGCATTGGATATCCAGCGAGTTCTTAAATCTTCATTTTCCCAGCAATACCAAACGTTCAAAGCAAGCAAAGATGTGGAGAAGTACCTCATTTTTATCAACAATATCCACGTTACCAGAATCATAGCACAGTGCAGACTTTCATCGGACAAGACTCTCAAAATATATTGGAACGGCAGTGCATACAAACTTAACTGTGAGGAATTATGCAGCATTTGCAATCTGTATGAAGAGGAAACACTCCACCATTTCTTCTTCCGCTGCCCTATGTATAGCCACATCAGAAATGCATACATCTCCAAACATATTAATCCTACTGATTCACCAAATACACAGCTCAAGCAATTGTTCACAATAGAAGACAAATCTAAGGCCTTTGATACCTATAAATTTGTTATAAATGCCCTTAAAGTACGAGCTTTCATAATGTTTGATTGATTTATCACTTCCAACACAAGTTGTAAATATTTCATTTATTATTATAATTATTTATATATTTTATTTATCTATTTATTTTTCATAAATAATATTGTGCCTTCGGAACTGATTGATGATTTAGAAGAACTGTCTCTTTATTTTGTCTATTACTATACATATATATTTATTATATTTACTTATTATTATAATTTCATTTTATTATATTATTATTATTATTATTTTTTTCTTTAATATAAGCAGATTAATGAAATTTTATGTTCTCGTTTATTTTTCTTTTCTTTTCTTTCTTTCTATTTCTTTATTCTTTATTTTAATTTTTGTTTCTATTGAATTAAGATTAATTATGTATCAAATTTGAAGATCACCCAATGTTGAGTAAGCTATTTTTACTATAATGTAATTCTTTGTTTATTTATATACTAATTATAGCCAAATTATTTATTTTATCAATCACCAATATTATATGTATTACTTTAGAGAAGTATTGTACCTAGCTATGTGTTTTAATTTTTCTTCTTTTTTTTGTAAATTGTCGGACCCCCTGTAAAAAGTTTATACTTAAATACAGAATTTTTATCTATCTATCTATCTATCTATCTATCTATCTATTATTTAATTTGAATAGGGTATAATTTAAACAAAGTCATGCTGAACTTGCACAATGTGTGAAAGCGGAAGTTGTGGGGAATCAAGCTCTTAAATTGTGATATATATATATATATATATATATATATATATATATATATATATATATATTATCTTATTTCCTCTGATATGTCGCCGTAATTGAAATGAATATGTACTAAGACAATATGCGTTTAAATTCAATGTGATTTGAGGTTGCAGGGGGGCTACTTTCTCTTTCCCTCACCTCGCTTTTAGAATATATTTTAAATTATTTTTTGGGTACCACTGTTATTTATTTACACCAGGTATATAAATTAATAGAAAATTCGAACTTTTTAATGCTTTGATTAAATAATTTGAGTGTAGCAATGATGATAACACTCAAGCGGGAGAGGAAGTTGTTTGGAGGCTAACACAGTTATTGTGTCAACTTATTTCCTGTGAATGTTTGGAATTGCTTTCTACTCACATCTACTATTATGTATATTACTAAGCTCAAAATATGTACTCGGGTTGGTTTTTGACAGGGAATATATACATTATAGATGATATTTAATTATAATAAATGCTATCCATGATTATGATTTGAATTATTCACGGTGTGTCGAACTGTGGAGAAGGATTGATTAGGAACTTATGTTTATTTCTATTTCAAAACTAAAATTTCTATTCTATAGTCCCCTAGCTGACTTTTACGGGAAAACAATACGCCCAGACGGGAAGTGTAAATGTAAAAATTGAAGCCTTGCAAAAAAAAAAAAATATTAACATTCAGCCTCAAATGGTTGCTCGAGTGAAGCCGGGTACCTTAGCTGGTTTATTTATAAATTGGTTTACTGTCCAAAATTGTCATTTAATTTTTGTGCCTTCTTGTGGGGCCGGGCTAAATCCTTGTTGTGACATCATATGAGGACGCACCACTAAAGGGAAATGCGGATGATGTCCTTTGTTTCCACAAAGCAATATAAATACTAATTACGTTGAATATCCTCCATTGCCCCTTCAAAGTTCAGATACAGGGAAAGGCGGGCTTAAAACGAGCTCCATGGAAATACATGGTCATTCTACCACTTTGATCATTAATGACTGCTAGCCAAAATCCATTTTCGTTAGGTAATGTTGTTTATTTATTTATACGGGATTAATATACAAATAACTTAATGCAGTATAAATGATGGTCTACTTTCATATTCTAGTTGTGTTATATAAGTAAAAATCCGTCACGCAGAGACTTCGTAAACTAAACAGATTTCCCAGCTGCTGGTATTAAACACTTGTGATCTCATCTCACCACATATTCTCTATTTCTATGTAAAAAAAAAACGATGAGCAGAAGGGGGGGGGGATGAAAACGCGAAACAAGAAAGTATGAACACCTCGCTTCATACTTCAGTTAGGAAAAAAAGTTCGTAGGATAATAATTGTAGAAGATCGATAGTTTAAGAAGACCTACATTTCCCCATCCGACTCATAATACTGGAGATACTTTGAATTTCCGAATCCCCCCCCCTTTCTAAAACCCCTACTATTTCAGGACCGATGTTAGCCAATAATAAATACGATCTTTAGTGTTCACTGAAGAGGTTAAATTTCGAGTATGGTATAGATCGATTAAACGTTTTCATTTAAAGGACGATAATAATCTTAATTGATGTCGTCATCACATAACGTTTTTGCATGTATCTCACAAAGTTATAGTTAATTGAAAACAATATTTGGTATATAACCTTGGAATGAAATATCTGCGTTATTATACGTCGGTTCGAACAATTATATAACATCAATGGGTCTTTTTTACTTTATCCACATCAGTTACTTATTTCCAGAAGAGTGATTTATCTTAATATTAAATTAATGCTAGAGAAGAATAGATGACTATTATTATTATTTATTAACGTCCACTTTTAGCAACTGAGGCTAATTGGGACGGGTTATCTACAGGTTACCACCCTTTTCTAGCCAGGATGGGACTTAGGATGTTATTTAATGAATTTCGTCATTAAATAAATTCCCTTGCCCATGCGGGAATCGAACTCGCCACTTTAGGATTACCATGTGAGATTAAAGGCAACACTTTAACTCCCATGGCTAACCTGAGCCACAAAGAATAGATGATTAAAGTGGTGTATTTAACAAGCTTCAAATGTAAACAAAAATGATAGTTTAATATACAATTCGTTGAATTATTCATTTAGAGGGATAATAATATTATGCTTTCAATGATTTTAAAATACAATCAACTACGTCCTCGTTCTTGTATCTTCTTCTGTAAACAAACTCACATAGGTGTGAGTCTAGAAGGGATCTTCGGGTTCCACATTCAATTTGTTCCTTCTTTTAGCGCTGGTCATTCGCCCAGGCATAAATAAGCAGAATAAACTTCCTCAATGATAACTTTCATCGGTTGAAATAGTTATGTTTATAACTACCGATTTCCACTCTGCAAATTCTTAAACTGCATCTAAATGCTGGAGATCTTCTTAGGTGAAAAGCGAGCTTCATAAAGTGTCCTCTTCTAAATTTCCGTGTTTTATGCAACATTCCGAACTTCTGAAATGTCTTCAATGCCATATCTTCTGATTTAAGAACACGACTCAGTTATATCAGATTCATTATTTACAAAAACTACTTCAACGTTTCTTAAAATCTAGAAGGTAATAAACCTCCTATATGTATAATTTTTAGCAGATTTCCCTTAAAGGAAATCAGCTATTGAGGTCAGACTCATGCCGCGATTTTCGAAAAATTTCTTCAAATGTCCATCGATCCTACCCAGGAGATGACGAAAATGAGGTCCGTTCAAAAGAAAGATCAAGTTCGTTAATGGCTGAAATCGGACCAGTGAGAGGAGGGGGGGGGTGTTTAGAGGGGGGATTTTTGAAAATTCGAAATATCTCCGTCATTATGCGTCGGATCGAAAATCGTAAAGAATCAATCTTGTTGCAAATTAAATTTACTGTAAATATTGTTATATACATTTATTATGTATCTTGAATATTAACCGAGATATTTGCATTTGTATATTGTGCGTGGTCTGCAAGAGTCGGCTATGTTTGGGACTTTCCGCCGAGAGCTAGTGCGGCCGTTTCCGTAACTGTTCATTCCTCGTGAATAGGTTTAGAGATTCCTTATTACTACTGTTGTTATTAGGCAGATTTCTCTATTGTAAAACTTCACGTGGGAAATCTACTTAGTTTACGCAGCCCCTGCGTGACGGACTTTTATTGTATGGTATAGCTCTGCAATGGCAACACACGTTAACGTGGCAAGAGATTGAAGCAGATGTGAACAAAAGAAGATTGGCCAGCTAACATTTTGCTGTATTCTTATAAGTACAAAAGTATTATTATAACTGTAAATATGTATATTTGTTCAAACAAAATAAGTGTTGCGTTTTAACGTTCATTTCGTTTAAGTAACTAACAACGCTTAAGTAGTGACCAACCGACTGGTGATTACCTCTCACGTCGTCGAAGCCACCTCAGCAGCAAAGCCCTAGTTACCCAATTATTAAAAGTCCGTCAGGGGCTGCGTTAAGTAAGCAGATTTCCCACGTGCGCCACGTATTTGTATTTATCTCAAAACTTAAAAGTTCAATGAGAACAATATTTAGTATTTAAGCTTCAAATAAAGTGTTTTATAACATAATAGAATATTGTTAATATGAGATGAATAGGAGTGGGGATTTACTGAAGAACGGAAACTAAAAAATGCAAATATACCTGTTAATAATCAAGATATTGAAACAATGTACATAACAATATTTATAGAACATTACATTTGCAATAAGATTTGTCCTATACAATTTTTCGATTCGATGCATAATAACGGAGATATTAAGGATTTTAAAAATTCTCCCTCTCCCATTGGTCCGATTTCAGCCGTTAACGAACTTGATCTTTTTTTTTGTATAAAACTATTATAAGATAAGACAAAAATTGCGACCGCTAGAGCGGTGACAGACAAATAAATGGATATATATATATATATATATATATATATATATATATAGTGTTGTTATTCTTTTTGGAATTTTGGTCAATGTTGGTGAAAAAATCTTAGTTTATGCCGATATTTCGAGAATCTTTATTTTCTCTTCTCCAGGGCAAGACTAAAAATATTTAAAAACTATTGCACATGACTATTGCACTTAGGACTAGGGTTAAATATAACATTACCATAAACTATAATATTTTCTTTTAATGAAAAGAACAATTACATAGGCTCACGTTAGCCATGTGAGTTAAAGCGTTGGCCATAATCTCAGATGGTAAACCTAGATTGGTGAGTTCGATTCTCGCCTGGGCTAAGGAAATTATTTAATGACGGAATTCATTAAATAACATCATAAGTCCCACCCTGGCCAGAAAAGGGTGGTAACCTGTAGATAACTCGCCCCGATTAGCCTTAAAGTGGACGTTACTAACTAATAATAAAACCGAAATTACAAATAAAAATAAACGATTATTAAAGTGAATTTAATGCCCTTCAAAATGACATAAGTCAAAAAACATCCAATAGCCATAATTTATCTTTATAATTTGTCAACAACTTTATTGGTCACTAATGACTAAACTGGACTAAAAAAAAACGATATGTGAATTAGGATTAACTCTTTATGATTATAAGCTATATCAAAATTTCTAGGGCCGACTTAGAGTGGGGGTTATAAATAAGGAAGGCTTAATATGAAAAATCGCCACTTCGTTCCCTATTGGGTTTTCGGCGAACATGCACATATTTACGAAGGTGTTCATTTTTTTATCAGATTAACTTTTGTTGCATTCGCTTGAAGTAAACGCCGGATTTACGCTAAACCCATAGGGGGAGCCATTAATTTTTATGAGTGCTTATTTAAGTGTTTTTAATATATGTATATTATGACAAATGATGTTATGTTTTAGTCTTATATGATAGTTCTAAGTATGATTCGGATTAGTGAGGTTATAAATATCAGACGACCCCCTCCCCCTTATTTATGTATTTTCCATAAAAAATAACATTGTTATTTATTTCCAATAGAAATGTAAACTATAAGAGCTTTTCCATTACTTAATTTGTATAATGTATTATTTAAAGAAAGTCATGCTGAATATGCACAAGGAGTGATAGCGGGAGTTGCAGGGAATCTAACTCTTTGGTATGGTAATATATTATCTTATTTCCAATATATTGATGTTAATAAAACAAATATGTTCTATAGTAACAATTAAACGTTAATGGTAACGTCATTATGACAAAAGACAATATGCGTTTATACTCGATATGATTATTTAAATTATTACTTAGGTTGCAGGGAGGGTTACGATCTCTTCCCATCACCTAGCTTTTTGAATATAATTGAAATTATTTTAAGGGTATCACTATTATTTAATTCCATCAGGAAGATAAATTATGAAAATAATATCTTGAATCAATAATTTAAGGAAAACAATGTTGATAACCCTCATGCCGGAGCGGAAGTTAACGGGAGGCTAAAACAGTTAATTGAGTTTACTTATTTCCTGTGAATTGCTGGCATTACTGGAAACGATTTCCACTGAGATTTACTATTACGAATATAATCTTATCTACAAAGCTATGCTTAAACTATTTGTGCTCGGATTTGTTTTTGACAGGAAATATTTCCATTATAGATGATATTTAATAGTAATAATGCTATCCATGATTATGATTTGAATTATTCAAAAACGGTGAGTCAAAAAGTGGAGAGGGATAGATTAGGAACACATTTTCATTTATTCTTCAAAACAAAGATTTATATTCTATTAGTCCCCAAAAGTTACTCTTAAGGATTGGCTATTTCGGAAAAACAATACGCCGTGGAAGGAATTGTAATTGTACACATTGAAGTCTAGCTATAAAAATACCATCATAAGTCAGTCAACAACGATTTCCCGAGCATCGCCGGGAACCTTGGCTAGTCTATCTATATATTAGTCTGCTCTAGCGGTCGCAGTTTTGTCTGATCGTTACCAAACTCGATATTTAAACGTTTTGTGTGAAAAGGAAGATCAAGTTCTTTAACTTCTAAAATCAGACCATTGGGAGGAGCTTAGAACGGGGGAATTTTGGAAATTCGAAATATCTCCGTTACTATTGTTGGATCGAAAACTCGTGTAGAACCAATCATATTGCAGATTAAATTTACTATAAATATTGTTATATACATTTTTTCTCGGTCTTCAATATTAACCGAAATATTTGCATTTTTTTCAGCATTCAGGAAACCCCCACTTCAGCTCGTGTTACGTAAACAATACTCAGTTATATAATAAACTACATTATTCAAAGCTTAAATACCAAATATTTGTTTTCAAGAGGCTTTTATTATACGAGATATATGCAAGTATGTTCTGGTGACTTCCCCCTTCCCCTCCTCTTAAGTTCATGGACCCCTCAATTTGATTGATTGGGATAAAAATAATTCTGATTCATTATAAATTATAGTACTAGATATAGTAAATAGTTTTCAATGGAATATTGTATGTTATATTCTGATATATTTCAGTAATTGTTTCTGTTTCCGGTGAGAGGTTGGCAGACCTGTTTGTTTACATTTCAGACGATTCCCGTCGGCAGGTTACTAAAATTGACTGAAAGATTTCTTATTACCGTTTGTATTTATTCACGGTGGTTTTGTGTTACCAGTATGTAGATTTATATACTGTTAAACTTCACGAGGGAAATCTGCTTAGCTTACGCAGCCCCTCCATGGTGGGATTTTATGAGAATACATTTAAGAAAATTTAGATTGATTCTTAATTATAGATAATTAAGAAAATTAAAGTAAGTTATAATTAAGAAAATTATTCACAGTTTAAGACTTCCAATAGAAAATAGATGAATAGCAGTAAAGATTTATTTATTTTCCTCTCATTCTTTCTTCATTATATTTATTCATATTATTGTTATTTGTTATTTAATAACGTCCACTTTTTAATACTCACTTAGTTTTTTTATAATATTATTTTATTCATTTATTGGACCTTCGCAGCTTTGGCGATGTTGCACTAAACAAAAGCTTCGTAACTTAAAAACAAAACAAAACTCAAATGAAAACAAAACAATAAAAAAAAAAATGAATAGCAAAATTAAACAAAACAGAAATGGAACACAAAACAGAAAAGGAAAACAAAACAGATGAGGAACACAAAACGTAAAAGGAACACAACCTAGAAAAGGAACATAGAACACAAAAGGAACACAAAACCTAAAAGGATCACAAACAGAGAGAAAACTCGAAAACAGAGATGAAATCAAAGCAAATGGGAAAGAAATAGAAACACAACACAAAACAGAACTGGAAAGCAAAAAAAGAAATAGAACACAAAAGGCGAAATTAAAAAAAAAAAAAAAGCCGAGAGAAGCACAAAAACGGAACTGCAACTCAAAAACGGAAATGGAACTCAAAAAACAAAATAGAACTCAATAAACAAGAATGGAAATCAAAAAATAAAAATGGAACAGAACAAAGAACAAAATAATTGAACAGGGGAACAAATAAAGACAAAATTCAAAGCTAAACGTAAATAATTTTAAATTTCTTTCATGCATTTTATATACCAATTTTATTTTACTTATTGATTTACTTTTTTATTTATTGAATAATTAAATATTTGATTAATGATTTCCCTATTGTTCAATGTCAATAGTTTCGATTTTCAGTTTTGTATAATATTAACTTTAAAGTCAAACATTTAAATTCTTTCTAGTTATTTTTCTCTTGTTAAACAAAGTATTGCGTTTTTATTGTCCATTATAATTTATTTTTAATATTTAAGATTATTCTTGAGCCAATAATAATTTCAATTCATTTTTGTTCTTATGGCTATATAATTCTGCAATTGTTCATTTTGTTTTAATTACAAAGATAATTTACTTTTGTTGAACGAAACAAAAACCAACCCTCTTGCTAAGAGATGTAAATTTTAAGATCAGTAAAGAATTATTTATATTAATACTATGATTAATCTCCGGGGTAGACCCTAGATTCCAATATTCCCCACATATTTGGTGGTTAGATACTTGGCCACTAATTAGATATCCCCTTGAATTTTGGGCCAAATGAGATATGGCTTTTGATTTTCTGGCAGATGAAAAATGATATTTAATAAATATGAAACATTTCCAGATCTCATCTCTATATGCAACTCTCATAACAATTTATTGCATATTGGTGGTAGGCAACTAATGAGAATTTCCAAGAATAGGAATCTCTGTACTCTGATATATAGGCGGGGTTTTACATTTAATCTCTCTCCTGAGAACCACAGCAAACTGCTAATTAGGGAGTACCATTCTGACATGGCAGCATAATACTCTGTAGTGAACTAGTAGCTAGCAATGCGTACAACGATATATATATATATATATATATATATATATATATATATATATATAATTGTAACCTGTGTCTGTACATTGATTTTTTTCGCGAATTTTCACGATAACTTTTCGTTTCACATGTCATAGACGCCATTCTTTCGTGTGTGTTTGTTTGTTACCTTTTCACGCATAAACGGCTGAACCGAATTTTATGAAACTTTGTATGTATATTACTACTAACCCAACTTAAACTTTAGGCTATATTAATTTTCTCTGAGACGAACAGTAGTGGGGGTTATAGGGGAAGCCTGAAATTAAAAATAGCGTTATTTCGTTTCCTATTGGTTTTTCGGCAAATATGAACATAACAAAAGTTGTTTATTTTATTATTTAGAGTATGTTTTGTTATATACACTTTTTTCGTATACTGAATTATAAACGAGATATACGCTAAAACCAATAGCGGAAGTGAACAATTTTATTTGGGACAAATGACCCAACCGAAATAAATAAAACTCGGTATGTGTTTTAGAACTAACGCTTTCATTATAATAAGCCATACCAACATTTCTAGGGACGGGTAGGAGTGGGGGTTGTAAGGGAGGCCTGAATTTAAAAATAGCAGTATTTCGTTTTCTATTCGTTTTTCGGCAAATATAAACATAACAAAAGTTGTTTATTTTGTTATTTAGAGTAACTTTTGTCATATTCATTTTTGTCTTTTAACAAAGTATAAACGAGATATACACTATAAACTAAAGCGGGAGTCAATTATTTCATTGGGCGCTAACGATTAA